>JAPTMU010000031.1:546241-593741 GCA_028583405.1 Pogonophryne albipinna
AATGAGGCAACTGAGAGGGAGATTACTAAGAAAGAGAGCAAGAGGGCTCTGGTAACCGGAAAAGGATTAATTCGGCATTAAAAAAAAAAATCTTCAACACAAACCAAATTAGAGCCAGATTACCGTCCATCTGATGAGGTTTTCACCCTTGTTCAGAACGTGGAGCAGCTGTTCCGTGTGAGGACGAGTGATTCCCTCATGGAATCCTCAAATGCAGTGTCACAGCTGGAACAAGAAGCCATGTTGCTGGACAGCAACCTTCCCTCATGCCATGACCTGAAGAAAAAAATCCTCTCAACATACATCAGGCTGAGGTTAAGGATTGCATCAAAGTGCATCAGGGCTGAGAGGAAGGATAAACATAAAGGGTATCTTGGCAGCAAGAGTCAGAGTAAGAAGGCAAAGAAGACCCAACAGACCTCTGCACCGAAGGTCATAACATCTAGGCCACTGCCAAACACCTTACTCGTTGCCATCGATGTACTTGGCATCTCCATTCCCGGTCCAGCACCAGCCTCCTTCAGCAGCAGCACCCTCATTCAGCAGCACCCTCCTCCAGCAGCAGCAGCACCCTCCTCCAGCAGCAGCACCCCCTTCAGCAGTAGCACCCTCCAGCAGCAGCACCCTCCTCCAGCAGCAGCACCCTCCCAGCAGCACCCTCCTTCAGCAGCAGCAGCCTCCTCTTCTTTCAGCAGTCATCACCTGCAGCCGTTGCCAGCACCAGCCTCCTTCAGCAGCAGCACCCTCCTCCAGCAGCAGCACCCTCCTCCAGCAGCAGCACCCTCCTCCAGCAGCAGCACCCTCCTTCAGCAGTAGCACCCTCCAGCAGCAGCACCCTCCTCCAGCAGCAGCACCCTCCAGCAGCAGCAGCAGAAGCAACAACCATGGCTGACATATAAGGCTGAATAAAAAAAAGTGCTAATTATTTTTAAGTGTTTATTTTGTTAAAAATAAACATGTTGGATGCATGACCATGTTTTAGGCTCATCCTTCATTCACTGCTGTAGAGTAGCCTGTTCAGTGGGCTATTATTTTTTTAATACTGAATAATACCTTTGATGAACAATCATTAAACTAGTGTGTATTACAATACAAAGGAATCTATCCTAGCATGCCATCAAGCATTAAAAAGTAGCGCTAGGCTAGTTGTACAGTACAGATGAGTTAACACGGAACAGTACCAAAAAAAAACTAAGTACAGTCAACATGTCACATAATGAAATGTTAGTATATCCCAAAATTCAATGAAATATTAAATGAAATATTTATCACAAACGCCACCTCATTTCTACTAGTGCTAGCAGTTAAGTCATATCATACACAAAAAGCCGACTAAGGATGGCTGACACGGTCAGGTTCAGCAGATAAAAACCAAAATAACAATAAAAACACATAATCAATCTAAATCCTGCTTGTTAGTTACCCAGCATCTTTGATATATAAGCTGCTAGCGATTCATTACTGAAATCTTACCTTCAAAGCTGACGAAGTCGCGCTAGCTAACTAGCAGGCAATGCTAGCAAAATTGGTTGTAACAACCAAGATAAAATATAGATAATTACGCTGTGCATATACAAATGAAGACCAGTATAAGCATCATAAAGGGCCTCTGATACAATATAGACAGTTGACAATTCAAAAGAGTTCGATATTTCAGCAAATTACCTCTGGGACTAATCGACGCGCCGTAATGTAAGTGAATGAGGTCCAACGCCCAAATGACAATATTTTGAACTATTTCGATGTCCATACCCCGGAAGTAGGCGCCGCCATTTTTTACAACGGAGGTCTATGGGAGTGTCGTTACTCTTATCTCTCTAGGGCTCTGAGTTTTACTCGCTACATGGTGTACTTTGAGGGTTTTGACTCTGCACACCATTTACATGCATTAAAACCTTCATAACAACAAGGGGACGGGTACTAACCGGAAAAGCATGACATGGGACCTTTAAGTTCCAATATGCAAATCAGGCCATGTGTTTTTTTTTTTTTTTATATAATTTTTTTTCAGTTATAAAATAAACAGACATTACTCCAGATAACAGAATATACAACAAAACATGTAACAACAAACAACTAACACAAAACGTAACGGGGGGGGGGGGATGCAAGGATGACTTCCTAAGACAGCTGATTGTGACATACACAGGACATTACATACACAATACATTATACATTACACAGGAGATGCCATATTGACAGGGTCAGACAGGAGAGCTGCGGACAGTGAACCTCCTGTCTCCCCTCAAAATCCCCCAGCAGAGAAGCGGCACGCTCCATGTTCAGATACTCCCTCAGCCATGAGTCCCTAGGGAAGCAGGCTGGTTTGCGTTCCTTCCAGTTTAGTAGGATGAGTCTCTTTGTGGCTAAACAGCCCAATGTCCAGAGCCGATCGGCAGTCCTTGCAACATTGCCACCTGGCTTGAGACCCAGTAGACATGCAATGGGACATGTAGGGAAATTAACTTTTAAAGATTCAAACATTAAGGATATTACTTCTGACCAAAGTTTTTGTGCCGCTGGGCATTCCCAGAGTAGGTGCAACAATGCACCTCGCTTGCCACATTCATGCCAGCATAAGTCTCTGTGTTTATTGTCCATCTTGGATTTTGTAACAGGGGTGATGTAAGCTCTATTGAGAATTTTGAACTGTATGATCCTGAATCTTACACATTTAGAAGAGAACATAGCTGACCTCCAAATGGAGTTCCATTGCAAAGCAGACAGAGATATTCAAGGCATGCTCCCAGGACAGTTGGACAGGAGAATAGGTATTCGGGGCAGCCCTAGATAATAATTTATAAATGTTAGAGACCACACCTGATGATATGATTGCTTTCTTGAGGCGCTGGTCCTCTTCCATACATGAAGCAGGCATGGCTCCCTCCTTACATGTTGTACTAATAATAGATGCTAGTTGTGCATATGATAGAAAAGATGAGTCTGAGAGACCAAGCTGATTTTTGAGTTGTTGAAATGGAAGGGTTTGATCTCTATATATCTGTCCAATTGTAGTAATACCAGCCCTCTGCCAGATATTACTTAAGGTGCCTCCTCCTGCAGAAAGACAGGGGTCACTCCAAATGGGGCAAGATGGCAAAGAGAGCCATGTGTTTCGTGATATTTGCCATGCAACATTATGCTGTACAATATAATATGACATGTATGCTCACAATATAGACATTTTTTAAACGCTAACTTTCTAAATAGGCCCTCATTTCCTTTTGCTCTGTCTGCTAATGCAGTAGCTGATAGGATGTAAACCTGGACCAAAGCTGTTGCGCTAGAAACAGAATGCAATTCTAGCAATACTGGCTGTCTTTTGTCTTGCGACAGACTCACCAAAATAAAAATACTTAACAGCATAGGCATCACGTCCCCTATGGTGTGCTAAGGGCTAATCTTACATATTGCAACTATAATAACAGTGGCCAAATTCATGTTTTAATGTGCAATGCAAGCTTTGCTTCTGTAGCCAATAGTAGACTTACTCATTAGTGTGACAGAAGGAAAGACAACAACGATAGCAATCAATAATTAATAAAAAAAATATTAAAATGTAATGAAAATCAAGATCAGGATTAAAATTAGATCAAACTTAATTAATTATTTAAACGTGGTGCCGACTGACCTGTTCTTTACGCTTGGTCTCTATGGTTACCCTAGTCTACAGGAATAGCACTTTTTAGTGTATATTCCTGTTTCTCACTTCTTTTTCACCTTTTTAGGAGAGTGCATTTACGTAGTCACGTTGTGCCTCTTCACTTTTACACTCTGGGGGTCAGAGTTCATATGGTGAGGGATTCCATTGGCGGTATGCGCCGGCCTGTGCCTTTACCGTGGACTTCTGGTAGAACTGCTCGGGTCTTGATAGATTGAGTGGGGAAATTCATGAGATCTTTCTAGAATAATTATTGACTCAGCTTTATTTGGCAAGTATGTACACATACAAGGAACAGCCTTTTTCTGTCCTGTTGGGATCCAAACCACACAGTGATGATGTACGGAGAACAGACTGGATTATTGCAGAGTAATAATACATTATATTTGTATTGCGCTTTTCTCCAACTCAAATACGCTTTACAGTATGAGGGAGGGTAGACAAACAAGGATAGGCAAACAAATGAATATAGTAAAATAAACAGAAAAGGCAGTCAAGAGGCAGTTGATTGAGAGGGGGGGGGCTTATGGGTAGACAGAGTAGAGAGGATAACTGGCTCAGCAGCTCCTGAGGCAGGTATACTCTGGGCTGGCACAGGAAGTGTTCTGCCATCAAGATGTGCAGGATGGGCAGAAATACTCATCCTCTGTGGGGGAGGGCAGTCCCACCACCCTATGTGATGCCACATGTTGCAGGTGGTGCACTCAATCTGACAGGGAAAAGAGAAATACTTTAGAATACTGTCAAACATTTTGTCAGGTTCACATCACTCATCCTGATTAGGATGTAAAATTAAGCCGTTTTAACTTCCTTAGACATTATTTCTTTACATAGTATGGCAATGGGTGTCAGATATAGGGTTACAATCTTAGCTGTGGTCCCTCTGTTTGGAGTCTGTGTTGGTATGTTCCTTCAGCTGCTCCAGTGCCCACCGAAAGTGCAAAGACATGCAAGTTAGGTGATTCAACTATACATTTGCAATAGCTGTGTGATGTGAGTGTTCACCCAGTGATGTTGAGGTAACCTATCCAAGGTGCATCCCAGTCTTCCAGCAGAAGGACATGAATTTCTCTACATACCCACGTATCAATGTCCCCTTCAGCCAATGAGCTGAGCTCCCCACAAGCCCTACATAGCTGGGATAGGTCATCTGCAAAAAAGAAGATAATGTAGTTTAATGGCAATATAGACACATTCAAGTTTACCTGGTAGAGTTCTGTATACCTGAATTTGTCACCAGAGACATTGACATGGCCACACCCTTCTGGTCAACAGGGTAGTCGACATTTTCCCCAGACAATATCTGCTCTGCAAGCTAAAAAGTGTCTGATAAGTATCATTTTGAGGACTTTTTAATAATGACAAATAGCAACAGATATAATCAAATGTTTACCTTGCACACATGACGATGAGTCCTGTTGTTTGGGGTGAGCAACGGTTGCGCATGCCCATCTCCCTATTTTCACGGACCAATGCTCTACACACAAAACAAACATTTATTACAGTTTGCCAATTTTAACATATGCCCAAGTAAAATCATTTAATTTAAGATCAGTTGAATCGTGTAAAGGACAAAAATGCTTGAATGACCTTTTTGTTGCTCCCAAAAGATGATCCATGGTGTATGAATACATGCATTTGTCTAATGCACACATCAAAGCTGACATTTCATTCACCTTGTTACGTCCTTGCATTTGTCTATCTGTGCGTCTGTGGCCCCAAATGGGTCCACGAACAGGGACCGCCTCTCCTTTAGGTACATGATCTATGGAAATGCAAATACTAATAACCAACCCCTACATCAGATAGTGTCATGGTTCCGTCTAGATCTGTTTACGTTGAAGATTACTTACAATCAACGTCCAGTGTCCGTGGCTGCAGACCGCTCCAACTGCCACATCGTATTTCAAAAGGTCAAACTAAAAAAATTATAATAATTACGACAACTAATGTATACACTAACACAAGTATGTATGGACATACAAACATACAAAATACATAGGCCTACTTGTGTACAAAAAAAGAAATCCTAATATATAGTCCTACTCACACTTCTCAAAGAACCTTTGTGCTTTCCCTCCAGAGCGACGTCATGAGGTAGGAGTCCAATGGTAGAGCGCCAGCTTTCCTTCCCACCATAGTTCTGTATGAATTGACGATCTAAGAGTACAAAAATAACTTGTGATACAATCTAAATAAATATCAGTCCAATATTCTTTTGTTTTGTAACTTACCTCTCCCTCCAACCACTTCCCTGGGGCCAAGTCCATGAGGTTCTCCGAGTACACTTTATATGGCCCAAACTTGCACCAGAGCGTTTGCCTTCTCCTCCCTGTCCATATTTGTCGAATTACTGGAAATATAGCAATGGAAGTTATTTGTGAAATGCATCATTTGGAGTGTACTTTCTGTCTGTTTACTTACAAAGTTCAGGATCCTTTGGTGCCATTTGGGCCTCGCCGTCCATGGATGGAGGTGTTTGTGTGGTGGGTGTTTGTGTGGTGGGTGTTTGGGTGTGGGTGTTTGGGTGTTTGTGTGGTGGGTGTTTGGGTGTTTTGTGGGTGTTTGTGCGGTGGGTGTTTGGGTGTTTGTGCGGTGGGTGTTTGGGTGTTTGTGCGGTGGGTGTTTGTGCGGTGGGTGTTTGTGGGGGTGTTTGTGCAGTGGGTGTTTGTGCGGTGGGTGTTTGTGCGGTGGGTGTTTGTGCGGTGGGTCTTTGTGTGTTGTGGACCAGCCAGAGGAGAGAGATCGGACAACTTTTGTAGTTTGGCAGGGATCCTCTCCCCTGGCTGGATATAATGTGTTAAATGGTCAATGTTTGTCTGCAGCTTTGTTGTACCCTTAGCGAGTACTGGCTTTTTCCCCTCCAATTCCAGGATGGTGTAGGGTCCCAACCAGTCATCGTCCAGCTTTCCCCTTTTCTTTTCTCCTGTCTCACGTTCCTCCGCAACACCTGATCTCCTACTTGGAAGTTGTCCTCCTGGCCCTTTTTCTCTTTTCTTTTGCGGACGTTGTCCTGGCTTCGTTTCATATTTGTTTTCACCTCTGTGAATACAGCCTCCTGTTTGTTCAGGCCTTCATGGATCTCCTCCGTTGCGACCAGCCTGCTGACTTTCTCTTCAAACCCAGCACCCACTACAGCACGTAACACCCCCTCCATAAAACCAAACAAGTGTTTGGCCACCGATACTAAAACACACATTACATAGTTCACAAGCCTACTCTTGAATGCTTGGAAGCTGCCACCTGCTGCTTCCAAGCCACACACTCCGCCACTAAATGACCAGGTCAAGACAATAGAAACACAATCTCTTAGCCTCTTAAGCCCTGAGCCTGTTTTTCAGGTTTCAGGCTCGAAAATGCCACTAACACAACAAATGACTATATCTTCACTTCTAAAAGGGGTACATTAATAATTCTTTTCTCTCAATGCAAGGTTACATCTGTGAGTTGGATGTAGAAGTGTCAGAATCATATAGATGTTTTTATTTTAAAGTAAATTCAGATGGAACATAGTAAAAACATGTAAATTCTAATGTCCGCCTAAAAAAAACCATTACTTATAGTTAAAACCACCCTTGAATGATGGGTTAGTAGACTAAAAGCTTTAGGAATCCAAACTATAACATATAATAAGTACCCTGTATCAAGATTGATGCAAAACAAGTGAAATTCGACCTTTTTAGAGAGATTTAGACAAATAAAGTCCAGGCGGACTCACCTCTGGGTAATTTGGGAACCATCATGTTCCATTTGACCTTTTTCACTGTAAAAATCATTTTATTACTTTGAATTTTCACTATAGGTATTTCATTCCATCCAAATACAACTGTTGTGAAAAAAATAAAATATAAGAACATACTCTGTTATCTTCTTAGGCAAGGCAAGTTTATTTATATAGCACTTATAGGCCCCACGGACCGAAATCGCGTCATTTGCAGGAAACAACGTCTAAGGAACCTTACTATTTAATAAACTATGAATATTTTATATCCATATAACGGGAAAAAACTCATTTAACTGATCTTTTTCATTTATTTTTTCAAAAAAAACACAATGCTAACAGTGAGCATCTGAATTAGCCCCGAGCGAAAAATGCTAACCTATTACTGCACCGAAAATCACTCCTAGCTCCCTTATTACTTATCCTAGCTCCCTTATTACTTATCCTAGCTGCACATCCAACACATCGTTTTTGATCGTAAAGACACAGAATCTAACGGTGCCCACCTCAACACTGAAAGATACAAACTTGCGACGTTATCAACAAAAACGTACATCAAAACAAGTGGCGCTAGGTACTAGCATGCGCTAGGCTAATGGCTTACCTTCCTCTTTGCCTGGTCTAAACTGGTCTTCAATGGCATTAAAACGATAAAAACGATGATGTAGTTAATCCATAGGTTAATATCCAATGTGGCTGTGTCCCCTTTGAAATGTTCTGATAATCTATAAGCAATAAAACTGCAATTCCGTTATCTGCTGTCCGCTCTGTCCTCCGTGCGATCTGGTCCTGTTGTAATGCCTGTTGTTAGGTAGTAAACAATAAATGAAGTCAGCTGCGTAATGTACGTAAACTGGCTGGCATTCTTTATACTTTACGCAGGACCATATCTCTGGAACCCATTGGTCGATTCGTGTGATTTACACCTTTTTCTTAACCATCAGAACCAATAGAATCGATGGGCAGTTCCCAAATCAACGTAAACATTACCATAGCGGACGTAATAGAGAAACGGACAAAGCATATCTAAAAGTGCACGCCTGGACGGCGAAACTTTATACCCAGTATATTGCCATAAATATGATGAAGGATTATCAGTCAAAATTTCTACGTGACACAAAGACATTGGATTAACCTTGAGCGGCGTTTTTATTCCGGTGAACACAACTTTTGATCACAAATCAAAAAAGGTAAGACGAAATTATTGTAATATTTTTGAAACCGGATGTTGTTTACTTTCTCTTTTCTGGCTGATAGCTCCGCAATTCGGGGTCCTACAGTGATGATATTACATGTGTGGAATCTGTGGAGTCTCGGCTATAAATCGTATATCTTGTTTGTGCAGTTACGATAAGTAATAAGGGCATTTCTACCGTGAGTGCTGTGCAAATTCCGTTAGCATTACTTAGCATTTTTTCACTCCATGCTAATTCAAAGGCTTGGTATTACTCTTGTGTTTCTTTTAGCTAAAAATGGTTCACATTGTCAGTTAGCTGAGTTTCTTAGCGTTAAAAGGGTATGGAACATTAATAGTTTCATAAATGTTAAGAAGCCCTGAGACATAGTCTCATAAAAAAACGGTGGGAGGGGTCCCCTGGGGGGACCCTCGGGCTTAAGAGGTTAGTGTCAGGACCTGGGAGAGAAACAGAATGAGCACGTGTGACACGTCTGTTACGAGCACTACAGTGAGGCTAACTGCCCTGAGGATACACTTTACCCCCGGCTATATCATTACCCATTATCACATCCACACCGTCGACAGGAAATTTGGGGCACAGCAACTGGAAAGAAACCAGTAGCCAGTTTGGACTGGACATGGACATTGTGGAGAGGTGCGGGCACAAAACCCATTTCGATACCTCTGACCACGGCACTTGCATCACAGGCGGACTCAGTACTCAAGGGCAGAGCACTGGCAAGAATGACCGACTGTGAGCCACCACTGTCTCGTAACACAGTAACCTGCCGCTGGTCCTCCACCTTCCCTGATAGAGAGACAAAAGCAGTGGAGATGAACGGCTTAAAACACTCATCAGGCCCTTTGTTACCAGTGGCCCGTCCACTAGGACACTCTGCTGTAACCAAACCCACCCCTTCTGGGCGCTTGCCATCCGCTGTCTGTTTTCTCTTCCAAGCTGCATCGTCTGCTATCCCATGACCTGGGTCACGACAAAAAAAAAACCCCAGCTCTGTCTAGCCTGGGATCCAACACTGGAACACTGGCACAGGGAACGTAACTGTCAGGAGCTCTACGATAAGTGTCCCGCTGAGGAGGATCACACTGAAAAAAACGCTCTTATGCATCAGTGCAAACTCGTCTGCCAGAGTGGCAGCCTGCTGAAGGGTAGTTACTTTCTGTTCGTTAAGATAAACTACCGTACGCTCCGGTACACAGTTTTTAAACTCCTCCAACATCATCAGCTCACACACTGAAGTAATGTCCTCAGCTTTACAAGCTCTACACCACCTGTCAAAGAGGACTTTCTTCTCCCTCGCAAAGTCCACGTAAGTTTGGCCCGAAGTTTTCGTCAGGCCGCGAAAACGCTGCCTGTAGGCCTCAGGCACAAGCTCATATACCCTGAGAACAGCACCTTTAACCTTCTCATACACCAAACTGTCCTCGACAGAAAGAGAAGAGCAAGCCTCTTGAGCCTTACCGACTAGCTTGCACTGTAAAAGAGTAGCCCACACATTTTCTGGCCAGTGCAGAGCAGCAGCAATGCGCTCAAATGCACCGAAATAGATTTCCACCTCTGATCACGAAACACAGGGACCAAAGAAATATGCCTACTCACGTCAAAGGCAGCAGAACGAGAAGGTGTAACGGCAGAATCACCCACCCCAGCTGCCTGAATCTCTAATTGACGCATCCGGACAGCAGTGTCTGCCTCCAACTCCAACTTCCTGATCTCCAGCTTCCTGATTTCCAGCTCCCTCCTGAGCTGAAAATCCCTATCTCGCTCCTCCCTCTCACACTGGAGACGAGCCATACGCACTTTTACCTTAGCATCTAATTTAGAGCCCGTAGGTGAGGATCCTTCCGAAAACGAGTCGAATTGAGGTATGGTGAAAATCCTTGCCTGTTCCGTAGCACCCTTAACACCAGGAGTAACACCAACGCGGCCTCCATCATAAGACTCTGCTGCTACAGCCCCGGCCACCGTGCCAGGAGATTCCACCAAAGTAGGCAGACTCAAAACCCCCTGTTCAACTAGTCCAGTTAGCACAGTAGCTTGAGTTCATTTTTAACAAGAGCAGTGTAGACAGAAATGTGATAATGTTCAGCAACTAACTTTTTTAACAAACTTCCCCAGATCCTGCCTACCAAACTCCCCTAACTATCTTCTGGAGCGTGCCGGGCTCGAGGCGATTTTAAAGGCAAACATCAGCGGCCGAAACCCTGAATCGCCTGCCCCCAACAGGGAATTAATCCCCACCCAGGATTACCCCGAAAATAAAAAAGGCAAAATAATAAATGAGTGCCTGAAGGAAGGACTGATTCAGTCCAGCTAGCTAGACATTCCCCTCTCTAAACTGAGGAAGCTGTTCAACAGTAAATAATTCAGCCAATGCTACACTTATATACACCACTACTACCACCAAAGACAATCATCAACATCACACAACAAACAAATACTCACTCCTTGTCTCAAAGAATGGACGAGCCCCCATTTGTTACGTTCCCTCCTAATCTAGGGGTACGAAGGGAAGTAACAAAGCACCGAGATGCCCAGGCACGAGAAAAAAGGAGAAAACTGATCTTTGAAGCCATAAGCTGGTCCTTTCATTAACCAAAAGAAAAAGGGCTCACCAGCCAACTTGCAAAACAAATCTAGACACAAAAATATATACTGGAGACATGGACACCACGCTGCACACATCCAGCCAGGGGAGAAGGGGAGAGCGACTGCAACCTTCCTCCTGTCCTATATGGAGGCCCTGATTGAGGATTGGGAGCACCTGGGGAGAGGCTGCACCTGGGGACAATCAGGCTGCACCTGGGGACAATCAGGCTGCACCTGGGGACAATCAGGCTGCACCTGGGGACAATCAGGCTGCACCTGGGGAATCAGAGGGAGAGAGAAAAAGACACACACACAAGCACCCACTACGGCACGTAACAATTATATTTTAAACTGATAGGGTGTTTGCGCATACAGCATCAGCAATTTTGAAATATACATTACACTCCTCTGTGCTCTACTTTCGAACCTGAATGTGTATTCCACATCATTATTTTGAAAATAACAACTCACCCACTTGCGTATGTCACCCTCCATGCCAGGCCAATAGTACGAGCAATGATGGCACAGTGAGTCTTCTCCACTCCACAGTGTCCACCAATGTTGCAGCAGTGAAACTCCTCAAACAAAATCGTTTGTTTCTTCGGAGGAAGAGACCACTTTGGCAAGGTGCTGCTCGGTTTGATTCTTTTTGCGCCTGCAGATGTAGTACAGTTCTCCGTCTGGTTTTTATATGACATAATATTAGATGTATTAGTTTTACCATAGCATATTATCATTGTGTTCTAGAGTCCATATGGCATGCACGTAAAGCGAGAGCATTAATAGATTAACTCTTCATTAATAGATGAGAATAAGAATAATGCAAGATTTCTTTTCAGCACTGTAGCCAGGCTGACAGAGAGCCACAGCTCGATTGAGCCTTCTATTCCCATAGCACTCAGTAGTAATGATTTTATGTGCTTTTTTAACGATAAAATTGTTACTCTTAGAAACAAAATGAATGACCTCTTGCCTTTGACCAGTATAGTGTTATCAACAGCTCCCGGAAACGTTCTAATATTACACTCATAGACTGTATATATAATGGACGTAGTGTCCGTGACGTCACCCATAGGATTCTGCAGAGTTGCCGTGAAGCCCTTAGTAGGCGGAGTCGGCACTAACGGCTCGACTGTGACGTCAGAGTCTAATCCCGCCTGCTCCAAATAAGGGCAAAGAGGCGGAGCCGAGGCGGGACCTGCTGCCTCCGAACTGGAAGTAAACAGAGCTAGCTCAGGCTAAGAAGCTAAGCTAACATGAAATACATGCATACCAAGTTACTGCTAACCAGCGACGTGCGGTCAGGGGAGGCAGGTGAGGCAGAGCCTCACTTGTCATTCTCCAATGTAACGGAAAAAAAGAATAATAATACAAATAATAATAATAATAAAATGTGTCCACTGATCTGTGTTGTAAATGTGATTTCTGTTTGATTCCAATCGCTTTTTATAGTAAAAATCGGCTAATTTGCCGAGCTCCGCTACAACTACGGGGAGCGATGAGATTGAGAAGTGAGGCAGGGACGAGCTCTGCCTCACAGAAGCCCACAGTAACTTGATGGAGCACGGGCACTAATTTAGCGCGGGCACTTATTTTGTGAGCGCGCTCAAGCCAGTTACTGTGTGGTGAGGTGAGGCACAGATGAGCTCTGCCTCACCTCAGAATGCGTCACCCCACAGAAACTGTCTGGAAAGCGGGCCCTAAGCACATGCCTGCACCATCTCACTGTATGTCACCAATGTAATGTTTGTAGATCCCTTTATTACATTTATCCTCGCCATCCATAGTCTCTAAATAACTTATTTCACGTATATATGATATTTAGGCTCGCTGGTCTCATCATACAACGGCAATGAAAAAAGCACCAGGGGAGGCAGCCACAACCTCTGCCGCACTGAAGGGGGCGCAAGTGAGCCCACAGGTTCTTGTTGCTACTGTTATTCTACGCAGAGACGGTAGAGGAAAACAACAAGCTAGACTTTTGAAACTAGAGGAAGATAAGGAGGACTTTTACAAAAAAGTAATAAAGATTGTTGTCCAGAAGGATAGCATGGACTTCATCTTCAAGTCAAGGTAAGACCACAATTGTAATGAAAATTGGATCTTACTAAGAGAGAACAATCCAATATTTAGATTTTGGCTATCCTTTTGTTGAACGGTCTGTTTAAAATGAATCGAAGCATCAGACTAAAAAAGCTTTTGAAAATAACAGAATATTTCGTAATATAAATGATAATAGCCAAACTAACCTAGCAAGAGTAAACTGACAGGCTGCTGTGCCGCATATCACTCAAAAACCCACACGACTCAACCAAGGGGCAAACTCTGGGGAACAGCCGGGACGCCAATACGGAAGTGCCACACACTGCAGTTCATATATTGGGGCCGCTAGGGACTGGCTGCAGAAAGGAGCAATTTCCATAGACCCCCCATGTTAAAATGCCCAACTTTACAGCAGAAAAAAAACATGTTTCTACCCTGGCTCCATACATTTTTATTATCGATATAGTTAGATTCCACCTTCATGATTATGGATCTGTGAGTGAATTGTTTTCTAACACGACCCTTTTATTTATATTAGGTCTTAACGTTTTTGCATACATTAGGGCGTGGTCACATTGAGTGCAGCTCTGTCAAGTGACTGTTGCTGCTAGCTTCTTGTCTCTCTGCTAGCTGCTCCGTGAAGCTACAGGGACTCTGCCTGCTCCAGCTCATCCAGAAACACAACTTGAAGCCGGCCGTGGTTGTTTGTTTCATGCTTATATATCGGACTATTGTGACGCTGCTGCGGTTTTGCGGTAAGTGAAATTCGAGTGCTTTATTTATGTGTTAATGATTTTAATCAGCTACGTAATGAATGTTAAGGCTTGGGTTAGCGAGTGGTAGCTACATCGGTGCTAACGATGCTAATCGTAGCCTCCAAGTTAAAATAATAGACTGTATATATAAAGGTTAAAACGAAATAGACATTAAGTGGGATAATACTGTAGAACAAACGGCTTCTGTTTGAGGTTGATAAAATAAGGTCATCCTTGTAACGTAGAGAGATATTTTATTATCTAGGTAGGAACTGTATGCATCGCTAAGGTTAATTTAAATTGGCTATGCTCAAGTATGTAGACAAGCTAACGTCGAAGTAGTGTATGTGAAATCAACCTCACAATAAGATGTGTATATTACAATTATTAATGTCATATTTCAAGATGATTACTTAGATATTACAATATGGTTGGCATTATTGAGCTTACACGTTAACGTCACAGTCATCTGAAGAACGAACCCAAACCTTGTTGTTTTTATTAATTGTATTACCAAATGGGTATCAAATAAACAGTAAGCATTGGTAACACAACTTCCAAAGTTACAGTCAAATAAAAAGGACCCTGACTCGGACAATCACAATCCAACATGTTCAACAGAAGAGAATCAGTTATATTGTTTGTACACATGGTACTTTACATATATATCTGTTTGTTTAAGGTGTCCAGGTGATGCAGACAGGCTGGACCAGAGAGTGAGAGACAGAACTGGACTCCTCACAGCAGTGAACTTCAGCTCAGGTACAAAGACTCTATTTTCATACTGTACAAAGAATCAAGAAAGATATTGGTTTAAATGAATGAAGTATTGACTTGAATACACTGATATACATTCCATTAAACAATACTAAATACTAGATCACCTACACATCAGTGAAGTTGAGGGTTTTTTCCATGCAAAAAGTTACATTTAGATGTTAACAAGCAATATGATTTTGTCAGCTTTCTAATGTAATGTATTGAAGGCAAAGATATTTAACACATAGTGAGAACTGCTACTATTTATCTCTCAATATTGTCTGTAAAAAAACGTGGTAAAAGTGATTCTTTCAGTGAGACAACAGAGCAAGCTTCTACAGTTGCACTACGTTTTGATAACAGTTAAATATTATTTTGATAATAACATATATTTCAATGTTGATGAACTTCATACTGTTCATTCATAATCTGATTGTCTTTGTAGCTCACTGTTGAACATAAAAAAAAATCATTACAATTACAAAATAATGATATCTACAGCCCCTAAACACACAAACACAACCGCTTTCATAAATAACACACTTGTTCTGCATAATATGTTTTATGTTTCCTGTAATTTTTGTTAGGAAGGACATGCCTGAAAGACACGACATTTTCTCCTTCTCTGAGGGTCAAGAAGAACATCCAAGAGGAACATTAAAAGCTGATGTTATGAGATTTTAAGACCAGTACAGGACATTCACAAAGAAACTACTTTTATTGTGAAAACACAGTCAGCTGATCGAATGCACCTATTTCCACATCTACACTCCATCAGCTGATTATTTCTATTTGCCTCACTTTATGAGCTTCACATCACCTGTGCCTTGTACCGCAGAGTTTGCAACGTCACAAATAAATGGGGCCAATCTTCAGTCAGATGTGATGTGTAATCTAACACTTTCAGTAAGAATAATGGACGAAAGGAGTGCAAATACAATTTATTGAAATGTGAACCAAAAGTTAATCAAAATGTTTTAAATAAAAAGCACATATGGACAGAAGGTGTAAACCTATTAAATGTAAGTAAGTAAACACATTTAGTCAGATAAAGTGACAGACTAGGCCTGTGCAGTTGGTATCAGCTTTGCCCAGCATGGGCTCCTCCATCAGGCCTGGTCCTCCTCCATCAGGCCTGGTCCTCCTCCATCAGGCCCGGTCTTCCTCGCTGAGGACAGACCCTCAGTCCTCTCCACAACCAACAGACTGGACGTCCATCACACGGAGGTTTTCTCCCTGAAGTCTCAGCAGCTCTCTGGACACCACGCTGTCTCAATCCGTCCACACTGAATATGAGAGGGGGAAAATGAAAATAATAAATGCTTTAGACAATAAGAAATATAAAGTTGACTGTTGAGTTGCTCAGTTTTTTTAGATTGTCAATACTATTACTGTATAACTAATATCTCAGGTTAAGAGGCACATTCAAATAAAGATTGGTCTTTAAATACATGTTGTCTTTTGAATTGTTTGTCTAAAGTCAAGGATCTAGAACTGGTACTTAGTTTTAATGATACAGTCTGGTTATTATGCTGTTTGGAGGAGGCCTCACAGGTAAGAGCACTAACTAGCTACCATCACATGTACCTTAGCTTGACTTAAATGTATAAACGTGTAATTAAGTGATATCAAAATATAAATACCTAATGTCATGCAAACATATTAATATTTACTTGATTCCAGAGTTGAATTTAGCACAATTGCATACAAACGTTAAGGGGTTTTAAGATTCTGAAGTATTATGCTAAAAACTCAATAACTTAGATTATTATTTATAGTTTTGCTGAATAGTTTCATGACCGCTTACCTTAGAAACGTAAAATACGACGGCAGTGTGCAGATGGGGAGCATGTTAGCTTAGCTTGGTAGCTTCAGCTAGCTCTGGAACTTCCAGCTCGGTGGCAGCATGTCCCGCCTCGGCTCCGCCTCTTTGCCCTTATTTGGAGCAGGCAGGAACAGGCGGGAGTTGAACTCTGACGTCACTGTCGAGCCGTTAGTGGCCGACTCCGCCTACTAAGGGCTTCACGGCAACTCTGCAGAATCCTATGGGTGACGTCACGGACCCTACGTCCATTTATATATACAGTCTATGGATCTCAACCCAGCGAGAAACCAGTCTCGCGCGCAGCCTTTCATTCAGAATTTCATAGCAAAATAAAAAAAATGATATTAAACTAATCTTTCAACATAGTTTTAAAACAAAAATAAATATTAAGACAAAGCCCTACAAATAACAATAAACAGAATCAGTGGCGGATCCAGAGTGTTTTTGTTGGGTGATCTATGGTAGGGCTGCTAACCCATACAGCTGGTGGGGCTCAAGTCAGTATTTGCAATGTAATTACATACACGCTATATCGCCCCCCTTGACAGTGAAACGCCACGCGTGAGGTTTAGATTATTTCCCTGTCTCAATCCAAATGGAACTCTATGAAATAAAAAGGCACATTTGTCTTGTAGTAAATAAAAAGTGTGACCTGGATCCAATCCTGCAACTTCCCCACAGGTGAAAGAGTTGACCTGCTGAAAACCAACCCCTGCAGGGGGAGTCTCCCCCAGGAGATCTTTTGAAATACAAACATAAAATACACATTCTGTCCTCTCTGGAGAAGAGAAATAAATACATCTATTACTCCACGACATATTTAAAAAAAATGAATGCCATTTTAGTTTGTGTTACTTTGTTCTGAAAGCTGAACCTGCTGCTCCTCACTGAGAGAAGGGGAAGAGGCTGTGAGTTACTTTACATTGTGGATAAGGGTGGATAGCCCCCATTTTTCTGTGTGTCAAAATGAAAGCCAGCCCACTCACCTATCAATCATCAAACCATGGGGTCTTATTTCATTACGTGTTGATTTATATATATATATATATATATATATTTATATTCTGATTGGCCAGAAGACATTATCAAAGATGTTCTATTGAGAAGACGATCACTACGTGACAAAAGTTTTCAAAACCGTTTCTGGTCTTCGGTATTTCCAGACAAGTGGCTTCTGAAATCAATCTGACTAACTGCTGTCTGTGCAATTTACTCCGCGCGAGTTGGCGGTCTTTATTTTGATTACTTTAACATCATGTTTCATGGCATTTCTTAGTATGGATGTAGCCTACCCCAGCCATACCCTGGCGCTGCCACTGAACATAATAATAAAACAATTAAAATGTTGTATTCAGCCCTGATTAAAACAGCGGGCCCAAATCCTGGATGGGCGGGCCCGGCCCCATGGGGCCCGCCCATGACACCGGGTCTGGTCTAAGGACAGAGGGTCTAAGGACAGAGGGTGTCATATTGTCATACTGATATTCTGTACAAACTGTGAAGTCCACTGAGACAAATGTAACATTTGTGATATTGGGCTATATAAATAAACATTGATTGATTGATTGACAAAGTGACAAATACACGGAAACGTACAATACCAGCCTCTCTCAAATACACACAGTCGCACCTCAATTACTCACTCACTATCACTCACCAGGACAATCACTCTATCACAGGCAACGCTCAATCACTCACTATATCTCACTTTCACTCACTATCTCACTATCACTCACTATCTCTCTCTTTATCTGTCTGTCTATCTATCTATCTATCTATATATATATATATATATATATATATATATCTATGTATCTCTCTGTATGTCAGGATTATTATGTCATGTCACGTTTCTATGTCTAGGGCCCTTTCTCATTTCTCTAACTCCCCTCCTCGACTCCCCTCCTCGACTCCTATCCTCGATACTTAGTCCCGCCCACAGGAGATGTGAGCCGAGGAGCCGAGGAGGGGAACCGAGGAGAGAGGAGGGGAAGCAGCAGGCGGTTAGAGAAATGAGAACTCCTCTCCTCTGAGCGGTCATTTTAAAGAGACGTCCATTAATGATGACAGGAGGCACAGCAGCCCTCTGTCTGATGGACAGATGTGTTCATGACCACTTTGATTCATTCACAATGCGGAATAATGAGACAATAACAGGCCACACACACACACACACACACACACACACACACACACACACACACACACACACACACACACACACACACACACACACACACACACACACACACACACACACACACACACACACACACACACACACACACACACACACACACACACACACACACACACACACCACACACACACACACACACACACAATCAGAGACTGGATATATCCCCCCCCCCCTCTCTGGTCGCTACAATGAGGAAAAATAAATGACGGACCAAAAGTTTTATTTACAAGTATTAAAAGTAAGCAGAGGACACCAAACCAACTGAGACCTGTCTGTCCGCTGCATCTACGCACACACTGTACCAAACACACACACACCTACACCACACACACACACACACCTACAGCTAACAGCCGTTGTGTATTTTATTTTGTGAAGCACTAAATGGTTTTAGAAAAATATGGACTCTTTGTTTGTAGATATCTACTAAACTACAGCAAATAAAGAGAGTAGCCTGTTATACTGAGTGATATATATTATACACACTGCTCTGCTTTCTGCACGGACCTCACAGCTGTTCTCTCAGGAAACATCGCGTCGCGATGAAAGCAGTTAATAAAATAATATCCAGGGGATGCATGCAGAGCTGTCATTGGCTGAGATCAGTCCGGCCGTGCGTCACGACTCTTTGAAACATCTCTGTTGCCGGAAATGCATCCACGAAGGAGCCGTGGAGGACCGTGGAGGACCCATCAGTGTATCCTCGGTTTAGAGCTCCTCCAGAGAGCCTCCTCGATGCTCGATGCTCGGTCCTCGAAGTGCATTTAGAGAAATGAGATGTCCTTCAACATGGCGCGCTGAAATTCATTTCCGGGTCACGACCGGAGGACCGAGGAGTCGAGGAGGGGGATTTGATGAAATGAGAAAAGGGCCTAGGTGTGGGTGTTTTTCCGTTCTCCTTGTCTTGTTTTCCTCCCTGTGTATTGTCTGGTCTTTTTCCCTGTGTTTTCCTGTCTGTCGTTAGTTTCCCTGGTGTGTCTAATTTCCTGATTGTTTTCACCTGTCACTCCTTGTGTGTCTCCTGTGCTCATCAGTGTCAGCCCCGCCCCTGATTGTTCCCACCTGTGTCTTGTTACCCTGTGTTTAAATCCCCTGTCTCCAGTGTTCAGTGTCAGTTCGTCTTGTCTCTTGTCATGGTCAGGTCTATGCTCCTGGTACTCATGAAAGGTTTTTGATTCCTCACTGCTTGAGCGCCTTCATTTTTTGTTCTCTGTTTTTTGTCATCTCGACTAGAGTTTTGGTGGTTTCCTTTTTGTTCATTTTTGCCAGTCATGGAAAAAATAAAGTATCTTACAATACTTTACCTCTGTCTCCCTGTCTGCAATTGGGTCCAACATCCTAAGTGCCTGAGAGCGTAACACTGTAACACTGTATATCTCTCTCTCTCTCTCTCTCTCTCTCTCTCTCTCTCTCTCTCTCTCTCTCTCTCTCTCTCTCTCTCTCTCTCAAAGTTGTGAAAGGTTAATCCAACTTATATAGACTGGACCCAGGCCCCAATTAATGATAAGTCTGTACACCTGTTGTTCAATTGTAAGTATAAACTGGTATCAAATCGACTCGACATCATATTAATAACGATATATGATACAAATGTAAGACTGACAACAAGAATAGTTTGTAAAGGATTTATTTACATTAGAATTATTAACAAAGCACTTATATACTAATAAAGGACTGGCTTATCTAAAGCCAGTTGAGTAGCACTTGAAATGTTTGGCTCTATGAAACCTGATGTACTTTATGATTCTGTTTTCTTCAAGGTTGTATCTTCCTGGTCTTATGCACTTATTGTAAGTTACTTTAGATAAACGCGTCAGGTAAATGCAATGTCATGTAATGTAATTGACGTGAGTGTTTTGAACACAGTTATTTCATTTTTGATTCTCTGGGAGGTATCGTGTTGATCCGTGGCGCACTCATAACGCGCAGGGCTGGAGTGACTTTTGCTGTTGGGACTCGGGTTTGAGTCCAGCATGAACTTTTTTGTGATTTTCATGTCGATGGACACTGAATATTATGTAGTTTGAATAGAGGATTCCTAATATTGTTTTGCCCGAGACCAAGATTAATGACCCATCAGCATTTTAAAGTCTAATATCCCTGCACATGCAGCAATGACATTTCTGCTGCTATCTTGCAAAACGAGTTAACAGTCACATGTTTATCTGGATGAGTGCTGCAGAATGCCGTTTTTATAAGGGATGTATATGTGTGTGTCTTTCATATTAAACATGATCGCTGGTAGATAGCCACAGAAGTCGTAACACAGTTTAACCTGGGCGGATCCCATTTTTCCCTGGGTGGATCCCAGTTGACCCTGGGCGGATGTTTACCTGAGAGGATCACAGCTCCACAGCTGAAGACTTCTCCACGCTGCTTTCAAACTGTGAGTAAGCAACGTGTGCTTCACTGGGAGGCTGTCTGAAGGTGGACACAGGTCTCAGATGGACTTGGTATCACATTAGGAACGATATTCAGTGATAAGTCTGGCAACAATAGCTGGTTTAAATGATTATTGGAGCTCGCAATGTTTTGAACAGACATCCCCAGTCAACTCGTTTTTCTTTTTGTAGTCCTCGCTGTTCGCGTCTGGATATCTCCATCGTAACCACAACCTCACACACTGGTACTGATGTGCATCAAAGTGTTCCTATCCAGCCAAATATACCAAAAGATTTATGTAAACGACAGAAGAAGCGATCGAAATGTGTATTTCAGTCGGTAGGCCACGCCTCCACATCTGTGCCCCAGTTGATCGGGAAACCAGTTAATCCGGAACACCGGCTGCTCTATCCGCTGCGAACGACACCCTCCCACCCAAAAGAGTGCCGAGTCACATGTAGCGTCCTCCAACCCCCATGCACAGTTCTCCACTGCCTTTTCTCTCTCAGCTGTCAGTCCCCCAGGGGCGCCGCCAGGGATTTTGGGCCCCATGAAAAGATATCACATTGGGCCCAACCACCAGACACAGGCCATGCCAACCAAGCACAATGCTGTAACCACACCTCCAGAACCCAACCCACTCATTTATGCTTTAAATAACTACCTGTACAGGCTTGCATCTATCTTGTAGTCCAATACTAACTGCACAATATTTACTGACACTGAGCGGTGAACATATAAACACTGTGCAGACTGCAAATTCTGCTGCAGTATAATTCACTATTTGATATAACACTAACATTCCTGACAATAGACCTCAATAGTCATCTTTTATGGTGTACATGCCTTTTTAATAACATTTTTGAATGGAACAACTAAATATAACTTAAATATACATGACCTCTTAAATTAAAATAAAGTGAACATTAACACCAATATTATCATTTATAAAATGCTATAACAAAAAAAATAACATAAGCAGCAGATTTTTTAATTAAATATACCAACTACAAAATAAGCGGGTATTAAAGTGTAAACGGACAACACGACGGGAATGGAAATGAAAAGTATTTTTCTAATCATGCATCTTGTGTTTAGTGATCCAATACCGTTACCATAGCCTTGCCCTTTAACAGTTATTACGAGCCTTACTCACCAAGAGCCCAGCGCCTAGCCTTCTTACAGGCAAAGTCACTGATCAAGTCCTTGAAGTCCAGCTTTCTAGCCAACTGGCTTTCAATGGACAGCATGGCAATACTGCAAAGCCTTATGGGTCTGTTGGTCCTGGCACCAGGGGGAGGGACAACTGATTTAGTATGAATAGCTGCTAAAAATGTACCTGCATTTATTAAATGTCAGCTAAAAGAGGAGTGAAATGAAAAACCTCTGCATTGTCTGTGAAGATATTAACAGTAGTTAAAGGTGGGGTAGGTCATTTTGGAGAAACCAGCTCGAGTGCGCTAGAATTTGAAAATACACAACCGGAAAAAATCTGCCACTTCCTTACAGAGCCCCTCCTCCAACACACACGAACGCGCACATGACCAATGAGGGCACGAGATGAGTTTGTGCACAGATGGAAGGCTGACAGGCAGGTAGGCCATCCAGTTACTTTAGCCGGCTCAGATGATTGGTCGTGCTTTTTACAGCGCCACGGCTTCCAGAGATGACATTTTTTTAATGGATTTTTTGTCAAAGCACTTCAGATATTCATTGCTATCGGGATGTTAAGAGCATTCCATGCAATATAACAAAAAGTGTATCTCGAGCCGGTTTCTCAAACTTACCTACCCCACCTTTAATGTCGGGAAAACATTACAATTATTATTTACAATGGACTACGCTTAGCTAACAGACTCATTTCCACCACTCATGGACCACACCCACCTGGGTGACATACTGTCGCCCTTTAGTCCCTCTCTCTTGTCTTTCTCTCCTTTCTTTTCTTTCTTGAAAGCCTGACTTTGTTAGTCGTTGAGACATCGTACACACGTAAGTACTAGCATCCCTCCTCACATGCTCTCTCACTAGTCTCTCTGCTAGAAAGGGCCGGTGCTGCACAGCGTTTGGAGGCAGGACCAAAGTTCCATTACATGTAAATAGAGGGGGGTCTTCGATGCTTTGGATAATTAACTTTTGGAAGAAAATAAGTTAAATGAATCATAAGTTTAGTGAGTACATCATCAATATGACGATATATTAATGTTAATTATTGATGATTGATGAAAGGTTACATACAATTTTCTCATAATGTTCTAAAATGTTTTGGGGCCCCTGTCAGTCACGGGCCCTTAGAATCATCCTAACTTTTCACGGCGCCCCTGCCCCCAGCTGTGAGTCCCTCCGCTGATTAACACACCTGTTTCAGTTCAGTTAATCAGTGCCCATGCAGGCGCATTCACATCACAGTACTTATATTTCTAGAATCTGTGGAATCTCAGCTTGTTAGCTAAGCTTGTTTGTGCATATCCGATAAGTATATTGATTGATTTATACCTAGAGTGCGTTTGCATTTTTTCGCTCAGGGCTCATTTAGACACTTCTTGTGAGACTTGTGTTTTGTTTCGGTAAACATGGTTCATATCATCAGTTAGCTGAGTTTCTTCCCGTTAAATGAGTAGGACACATGAATAGTTTATTACATTTTACAAGCCCTGAGACACAGTTTCGTGAGAAAAAAAACGGGGGAAAAGCCCCTTAACAGGTTAAATGGGAATTAAATCATTTTAAGTAATTTTGAGTGTTCCCAAAGCCCCGGTGTTCTGCAGTTTGTGTGGGCCTGCTGTGCTGTTGCACAGTTTATACTGTAGAAACTATGTCCAGGACAAGGTGTTTGGAAGTTGTGGAAGATTCATAGCTAACCACACTGAAGATTATGGAGGTATTGATCAGTCAATACCCCCCCCCCCCCCTCCTCCTCTAACATCACCAGAAGTCATAATTTAAGGGGTCTTTTCTCAATTCTTGTTACCGGGGGAGCATCCCCCCGGACCCCTCTAGTATTGTTTGGTCAGCATTTCCACAGCCCCACCTAAAATATTTTCCACCAGCCGCCACTGATTTCTATCATTAAACTTCGGGGTCTCAACATGTCCGGGTTCACACTGATGACAAGTAGAATATTTACAATCAATAACTAAGGAAGTGTGGTGAAAACAGTGTGAGAATGTGCTCTGGTTCTGAGCCTAAAACCCTCTTCTGTCCCCTGCTGTGATGAAGCTTCTCTTCCTCTGGACCTGAACCACACACTGGAGACAGAAAGGTCTGCACGTCTTTGTTGTTTAAGTTCCAGTTGTTCCCACTAGATGGCGCTCAGGAGCAGTGGTTTCACCCATGGATGTATTTCCCCTCCTGCTGGTTTGACTGTTTACAGGAAATCACGTGACTGCTGGGAACAGTTCCGAACTCAACCAGCAGGGGAGCTGTTGCTCAGACTCAGACTGTGAACTGCAGCAGCAGGAAATAAATAGTGCACTGTCACTCTCAGGGGAAATGAGGGGAGTCCCGGGCCCTTTCTCATTTCTCTAACTCCCCTCCTCGACTCCCCTCCTCGACTCCTATCCTCGATACTTAGTCCCGCCCACAGGAGATGTGAGCCGAGGAGCCGAGGAGGGGAACCGAGGAGAGAGGAGGGGAAGCAGCAGGCGGTTAGAGAAATGAGAACTCCTCTCCTCTGAGCGGTCATTTTAAAGAGACGTCCATTAATGATGACAGGAGGCACAGCAGCCCTCTGTCTGATGGACAGATGAGTTCATGACCACTTTGATTCATTCACAGTGCGGAATAATGAGACAATAACAGGCTACAGATGAGGACACACACACACACACACATATATGTATATATTTATATACATATATATACAATTTCAGAATCAAACAGAGCACTCTCATAATAACGTAACACTATCAGAGACTGGATATATCCCCCCCCCCTCTCTGGTCGCTACAATGAGGAAAATAAATGACGGGCCAAAAGTTTTATTTACAAGTATTAAAAGTAAGCAGAGGACACCAAACCAACTGAGACCTGTCTGTCCGCTGCATCTACACACACACTGTACCAAACACACACACGCACCTACAGCCTAACAGCCGTTGTGTATTTTATTTTGTGAAGCACTAAATGGTTTTAGAAAAATATGGACTCTTTGTTTGTAGATATCTACTAAACTACAGCAAATAAAGAGAGTAGGCCTGTTCTACTGAGTGATATATATTATACACACTGCTCTGCTTTCTGCACGGACCTCACAGCTGTTCTCTCAGGAAACATCGCGTCGCGATGAGAGCAGTTAATAAAATAATATCCAGGGGATGCATGCAGAGCTGTCATTGGCTGAGATCAGTCCGGCCGTGCGTCACGACTCTTTGAAACATCTCTGTTGCCGGAAATGCATCCACGAAGGAGCCGTGGAGGACCGTGGAGGACCCATCAGTGTATCCTCGGTTAGAGCTCCTCCAGAGAGCCTCCTCGATGCTCGATGCTCGGTCCTCGAAGTGCATTTAGAGAAATGAGATGTCCTTCAACATGGCGCGCTGAAATTCATTTCCGGGTCACTACCGGAGGACCGAGGAGTCGAGGAGTCGAGGAGGGGGATTTGCTGAAATGAGAACGGGCCCCGGAGGCGTCTATCGTTATTCCAACCCAGTTTAGATTTAACCACGCCCACTTCCGCATTACGCAAGAACGTAGCTCTACGCGATAGCGTCATAGACTTCTTCTTCGGCAGTTATAGCGGTCGCGGTAAAGCAGGATATTGAATAGTTGTTTTTTATCGAAGAGTCCTGAGATTGTATTACTGGTGTTTTATCATCTATAAATAGCCTGTGTGTATTCTCAAATGTCGTTTTCAGGACAAACAAAAGACGTTTTAAATATCTTATCAGCTGGTGTAAGTGCAGAATATTGAATATAACCTTGACTATTACTGTGTACTTCATTTATCTGACAGCATTATTTAATGATACTATTTTATATATACATTTATTCATATACACACACACTTATATGTACTCACACATGTATTTATTCATGTATACACAGATGTATTCATTCATTTATACACACACTCACATATATACACTTTATATTAATTCATTTGTACACACACACATACACACACACACACATACATATATATATAAACAAAACAACACAATATAATAAAAACAGTTGCAATAATAACATAATATGATCATTTCGACCCTTTTGTTTTTGCTCCCATATTTCAATTAAAAGATATTTTTCAAAATCAATATTGGTGGGGGCTCTTTTGCAAAGATAATCAATAACACCACCTGACAGTTGTTGCAGATTATACAGCATACTTGTTACTTACACACATGTGCGATGGTCCCAAAAAAGCCAAAATCCGCACTGTAAAAAAATATATACATTTATTAGGCACTCTGAATAAGGGTTGACTGTGTAATAATCATGCCTTTTAATTGGTGTATATGTCTCACCAGGTGAAGGCTGGGACAGTGGGAGGGGTGAGGTAGGAACAGGGGACTGCTGAATGCTGAAGGATACAATCCCAAGTTGACTGCATGATCCACTTACCTGTTTGCATCAACTGCAGGAGGTCAAGCAGGGGTCATCTGATGTCCTTTAGGTTGGATCAACACCAGCCTCTGGAAAGATTTCATGACTGCAGAGGGCAGTGGACCTTTAGTCATGTAATACTGTGATGTAGGGTAATGCATTTGTATTAACAGGGAGGTTATATTTCAGCATTTGAGATACAGCTTGAGGCCTGATTTGGTAAAAAGCCCACTTACCACGACAAGGTACAGGCCATAAATGGGATATGACAAAGACATAAGGTGAAAAACAAATGAGAAAGAAAGGCATACACATATACAAACAGGTACATAAAGGGTGTAGAGGGGCACTGAATACCAGTGTCCTGCCTCTAAACAGAGGGATGGCGGTGAAGAGGAGTCAGAGCGTGTAGAGGGGCACTGAATACCAGTGTCCTGCCTCTAAACAGAGGGATGGCGGTGAAGAGGAGTCAGAGCGTGTAGAGGGGCACTGAATACCAGTGTCCTGCCTCTAAACAGAGGGATGGCGGTGAAGAGGAGTCAGAGCGTGTAGAGGGGCACTGAATACCAGTGTCCTGCCTCTAAACAGAGGGATGGCGGTGAAGAGGAGTCAGAGCGTATAGAGGGGCACTGAATACCAGTGTCCTGCCTCTAAACAGAGGGATGGGGGTGAAGAGGAGTCAGAGCGTGTAGAGGGGCACTGAATACCAGTGTCCTGCCTCTAAACAGAGGGATGGGGGTGAAGAGGAGTCAGAGCGTGTAGAGGGGCACTGAATACCAGTGTCCTGCCTCTAAACAGAGGGATGGGGGTGAAGAGGAGTCAGAGCGTGTAGAGGGGCACTGAATACCAGTGTCCTGCCTCTAAACAGAGGGATGGGGGTGAAGAGGAGTCAGAGCGTGTAGAGGGGCACTGAATACCAGTGTCCTGCCTCTAAACAGAGGGATGGGGGTGAAGAGGAGTCAGAGGGTGTAGAGGGGCACTGAATACCAGTGTCCTGCCTCTAAACAGAGGGATGGGGGTGAAGAGGAGTCAGAGCGTGCAGAGGGGCACTGAATACCAGTGTCCTGCCTCTAAACAGAGGGATGGGGGTGAAGAGGAGTCAGAGCGTGTAGAGGGGCACTGAATACCAGTGTCCTGCCTCTAAACAGAGGGATGGGGGTGAAGAGGAGTCAGAGGGTGTAGAGGGGCACTGAATACCAGTGTCCTGCCTCTAAACAGAGGGATGGGGGTGAAGAGGAGTCAGAGCGTGTAGAGGGGCACTGAATACCAGTGTCCTGCCTCTAAACAGAGGGATGGCGGTGAAGAGGAGTCAGAGGGTGTAGAGGGGCACTGAATACCAGTGTCCTGCCTCTAAACAGAGGGATGGGGGTGAAGAGGAGTCAGAGCGTGTAGAGGGGCACTGAATACCAGTGTCCTGCCTCTAAACAGAGGGATGGGGGTGAAGAGGAGTCAGAGCGTGTAGAGGGGCACTGAATACCAGTGTCCTGCCTCTAAACAGAGGGATGGGGGTGAAGAGGAGTCAGAGCGTGTAGAGGGGCACTGAATACCAGTGTCCTGCCTCTAAACAGAGGGATGGCGGTGAAGAGGAGTCAGAGCGTGCAGAGGGGCACTGAATACCAGTGTCCTGCCTCTAAACAGAGGGATGGGGGTGAAGAGGAGTCAGAGCGTGTAGAGGGGCACTGAATACCAGTGTCCTGCCTCTAAACAGAGGGATGGGGGTGAAGAGGAGTCAGAGCGTGTAGAGGGGCACTGAATACCAGTGTCCTGCCTCTAAACAGAGGGATGGGGGTGAAGAGGAGTCAGAGCGTGTAGAGGGGCACTGAATACCAGTGTCCTGCCTCTAAACAGAGGGATGGCGGTGAAGAGGAGTCAAAGCGTGCAGAGGGGCACTGAATACCAGTGTCCTGCCTCTAAACAGAGGGATGGGGGTGAAGAGGAGTCAGAGCGTGTAGAGGGGCACTGAATACCAGTGTCCTGCCTCTAAACAGAGGGATGGGGGTGAAGAGGAGTCAGAGCGTGTAGAGGGGCACTGAATACCAGTGTCCTGCCTCTAAACAGAGGGATGGGGTGAAGAGGAGTCAGAGCGTGTAGAGGGGCACTGAATACCAGTGTCCTGCCTCTAAACAGAGGGATGGGGGTGAAGAGGAGTCAGAGCGTGTAGAGGGGCACTGAATACGTGTCCTGCCTCTAAACAGAGGGATGGGGGTGAAGAGGAGTCAGAGCGTGTAGAGGGTGTGTGGGTCTTCGGTCCTATAACATAAATCAATATATATATCAATATTATGTAAAAAAAGCTAAACGTGAAATAATAAGTATGTGGATCAGTAAACTCACTTCATTTCCCCACGAGTACTCTTGAGTGTCGTGTGCATTTTTGCTTGACAGCAGGTGTTCTTGCTGCTTTTGGCTGCTCTCGGGTTCACCCTATGCTGACACTTATAACTTGCCTGAACAAAATAAAGCAGATTTATTATAGTGCAGGTCAAAGTAAAAAGGATCATTAAAAGGTAACTTCAAGAAATATCAACAAGACAACACTTACTTTGAAAAGCACCCGCTTCCCCAACCTGGGTCGGGTAACATCCACCCTCCATGTTAAAATCCACACACATAATACTGTGTCAGCTCAGAATACCAGTAAGAGTTGTGCCATGATCTGAAGAACTAAAGAGGACCATGAGGTTTAAAATGTACTGACTTTACTTTGAACTAGAGTAGAAACACATTATACTGGCAGGCTTAGAAAGTCTGAAAAATAAAAATCCAACCCTCAAAATCCTAAAACATTGGTATAGTTATGCTAAAATGTTTATATTCTCTTTACATGTACTTCATGTGCTTGCATGTTATTCTTTGTAATGCCTTGTCTTTTATCTGGACAATAAGTCTGTTATTAAGTGGTATAGTTTAGATGATGATGATGATGTGTAATCAAATCAAGTTTTATTTATATAGCACATTTATAAACGATGTTTGGTGGAGCCAAAGTGCTGCACATATAATAAAAATAGCCTACAGTAGAGACACTTTACAGCAAATACAACAGCACAGATTGTTCAGAGTATCAGTATGAGAAAAACGACACCCTCTGTCTATGTTTAGGTGAGGCATTGATATGAGCAAACACATCCGATGTAATTTGATGTTCATCATAATATTGAGAGATAGGTCTTATCAGATACCTTCAACTGTGGGTACTCCATATTGTTCTGTGTGCCTCCAGAGCACACTAAAACACGAGGTCTGAAATGAAAGCAAAAACAAGAGCCTATAGTTATTCAGGTACTATTCTGATGCTAATACTTTAGTACTTATACTTGAGTATTTCTACACTCTGGTACTTGTACCTTTACTTAAGTACAAGATCTTATCACTTCTTACACCTCTGGAAAGCACTTTTATGTAAAGGAATACATTTTTATAAATGTCCCAACATTTCATTTTTACATTTTACAAACGTTAATATGTTATTAATGTCAAATGTTATATGTTGTATTATATAACAACATAGACATTAAATAAAATATTAAATAGATACCTTTACATCCTAAACAGAAGGTCAAAACGTTAATATGTTACATGACAAACAAAAAAACGAAACATTATATAGGCTATATATACAGATGTTTGCTAATGTATCCCTCTTATATCCATCAGGAATTAATATTAAATGATGAATTAACATTACCTCAGCACTGCATAAGTGTGGTCGTCAGTCATATTGACAAAGAAGCACTATTATAGAAGCACTATTATCGTTTAAAAGGACGGTATTTCGCTTGTCAGATTCGCGGGTGTGCCGCAGATTCAGATTTCGCGGGTGTGCCGCGTGAGGCAGTGATGTAACCATAGGGATGTAACGCCAGGTTGCTATAACTGCCGAAGAAGAAGTCTATGACGCTATCGCGTAGAGGTAGAGCTACGTTCTTGCGTAATGCGGAAGTGGGCGTGGTTAAATCTAAACTGGGTTGGAATAACGATAGACGCGTCCCGGAGAGACAGCGGGGGTTCACCTGAAGAGAGAACAGCATACACATCTACTGATCAGTACACATCTACTGATCAGTACACATCTACTGATCAGTACACATCTACTGATCAGTACACATCTACTGATCAGTACATCTACTGATCAGTACACATACCTGATCAGTACACATACCTGATCAGTACACATACCTGATCAATACACATACCTGATCAATACAAATACCTGATCACTACACATACCTGATCAATACAAATACCTGATCAGTACACATACCTGATCAGTACACATACCTGATCAGTACACATACCTGATCACTACACATACCTGATCAATACAAATACCTGATCACTACACATACCTGATCAATACACATACCTGATCACTACACATACCTGATCAATACAAATACCTGATCACTACAAATACCTGATCAATACAAATACCTTCAAAATCTATACAACCAGAGTTCAATCAAGATAAGAGCTGTATTGATCCTGGAGGGAAGCAGCAACAGACAGAGAGGGGAGAAGTACACAGATAATGTACTTAGTAAAAGTAGAAGTGCTCAGATCATGTACTTGAGTAAAAGTAGAAGTGCTCAGATCTTGTACTTAGTAAAAGTAGAAGTACTCAGATCTTGTACTTGAGTACAAGTAGAAGTGCTCAGATCTTGTACTTAGTAAAAATAGAAGTACTCAGATCATGTACTTGAGTAAAAGTAGAAGTACTCAGATCATGTACTTGAGTAAAAGTAGAAGTACTCAGATCTTGTACTTGAGTACAAGTAGAAGTGCTCAGATCTTGTACTTAGTCAAAATAGAAGTACTCAGATCATGTACTTGAGTAAAAGTAGAAGTACTCAGATCATGTACTTAGTAAAAGTAGAAGTACTCAGATCATGTACTTGAGTAAAAGTTGAAGTACTCAGATCATGTACTTGAGTAAAAGTAGAAGTACTCAGATCATGTACTTTAGTAAAAGTAGAAGTACTCAGATCATGCACTTAGTAAAAGTAGAAGTACTCAGATCATGTACTTAGTAAAAGTAGAAGTACTCAGATCATGTACTTGAGTAAAAGTTGAAGTACTCAGATCATGTACTTGAGTAAAAGTAGAAGTACTCAGATCATGTACTTTAGTAAAAGTAGAAGTACTCAGATCATATACTTGGGTAAAAGTAGAAGTACTCAGATCATGTACTTGAGTAAAAGTAGAAGTACTCAGGTCATGTACTTGAGTAAAAGTAGAAGTACTGAACTGTAGTGGGTTGTAAGTGAAGATGGTCAGTATAGGGGAGACCAGGGACAGTTGTAACACTTTTTGGGTTTTCCCCAATAAGTAAAAAAACATTTACACTAGGATAGTCATTTTGCTATATTATACATTCTCAATGTGTCAACTACTGAAACAATGCATTTAAGATGTTTCTATGAAATAAGTACAGGTTGGAAAATGTATATATTTTTAAACTCAAATGTTCACAGGGACGGTTGTAACACATGCCAGTGAGGGTTGTAACATGTTACATCACATGTTAGACGCTTTTATCCAAAGCGACTTCCATACTCAATACTGTGGACAATCCCCACAGGAGCACTTTGGGGTGAAGTGTCTCAGGGACACAACGACATGCTGACTGCAGCGGGACTCGAACTTGCTATCCTCTGATTCTAAGTCATCGTACTACCCACTGAGCCACAGCCTCCTCCATATTATGTTAATAACGGTTACCTTTTTTCACACATGACAAAAAACAGGGAAAGCTGTCAAATTCTAAGGCAACAACATTTTAATGGGGTTTCACACATCCTCCAGCAAACAATGAACAATGAACAGAACTTCAAACAGAACACCAGATGGAATTCATCTGATCCACAGTTGTGGCAGGTGTAAAAGTCACTTCCATCTGTATAGATCCTCTACCTTAGTGATGTAGACCTGCCTCCTTTGAGCTGAGACCATGGTATAAACCAGCTGCCTCCATCAGGTAGTCTCTCAACAGCATCTCTTGTGTCCCTGCTCTTTGGGGTGATGTGGATCCCTGACTCTCCATGGAACCGGTACAGGGTGACGTGGCATATATCTTGGGACTTTGCCTCTGCCCTGACTGATTTGCCGTCCTGCACTTCATTTGAGGCCCTCTGCAGCAGAGGAAGTGGCACTCCCCTGTCTGTCTCCCTCTTTCTGATATGTGGCATTCTGTGAACACACACACACACACTTTACGTACAGTATTTGATTCTGTTTATTTGTACAGGGACACACCAATCAACAATATTGATCATTCCAGCAAATGTGCCATCGTTGTAATCCTTACAACCGTCCCAGGTGGTCCGTGTTACAACCGTCCCAGGTGGTCCGTGTTACAACCGTCCCAGGTGGTCCGTGTTACAACCGTCCCAGGTGGTCCGTGTTACAGCCGTTCCAGGTGGTCCGTGTTACAACCATCCAGGTGGTCCGTGGTACAGCCGTCCCAGGTGGTCCGTGTTACAACCGTCCAGGTGGTCCGTGTTACAGCCGTCCCAGGTGGTCCGTGTTACAACCGTCCCAGGTGGTCCGTGTTACAACCGTCCCAGGTGGTCCGTGTTACAACCGTCCCAGGTGGTCCGTGTTACAACCATCCCAGGTGGTCCGTGTTACAACCGTCCAGGTGGTCCGTGTTACAACCGTCCAGGTGGTCCGTGTTACAACCGTCCCAGGTGGTCCGTGTTACAGCCGTCCCAGGTGGTTCGTGTTACAACCGTCCAGGTGGTCCGTGTTACAACCGTCCCAGGTGGTCCGTGTTACAACCGTCCCAGGTGGTCCGTGTTACAACCGTCCAGGTGGTCCGTGTTACAACCGTCCAGGTGGTCCGTGTTACAACCGTCCAGGTGGTCCGTGTTACAACCGTCCAGGTGGTCCGTGTTACAACCGTCCAGGTGGTCCGTGTTACAACCGTCCAGGTGGTCCGTGTTACAACCGCCCAGGTGGTCCGTGTTACAACCGTCCAGGTGGTCCGTGTTACAACCGTCCCTGGTCTCCCGCATGTATTTGTGCACATGATTAATGGCACTTTTTAACCCTTTTCTAATAGTTGTTACAGTATGTTTCCTGTCTGTTTGAACTCATTGTTAAACTAAAGGAGACGAGGTGAGGAAACGACGCTGCAAAGCAAAGGAGACGAGGTGAGGAAGCGACGCTGCAAAGCAAAGGAGACGAGGTGAGGAAGCGACGCTGCAAAGCAAAGGAGACGAGTTGAGGAAGCGACGCTGCAAAGCAAAGGAGACGAGATGAGGAAGCGACGCTGCAAAGCAAAGGAGACGAGGTGAGGAAGCGACGCTGCAAAGCAAAGGAGTCGAGGTGAGGAAGCGACGCTGCAAAGGAGTCGAGGTGAGGTAGCGACGCTGCAAAGCAAAGGAGACGAGGTGAGGAAGTGACGCTACAAAGCAAAGGAGACGAGGTGAGGAAGCAACGCTGCAAAGGAGTCAAGGTGAGGAAGCGACGCTGCAAAGCAAAGGAGACAAGGTGAGGAAGCGACGCTGCAAAGCAAAGGAGACGAGGTGAGGAAGCGACGCTACAAAGCAAAGGAGACGAGGTGAGGAAGCGACGCTGCAAAGGAGTCGAGGTGAGGAAGCGACGCTGCAAAGCAAAGGAGACGAGGTGAGGAAGCGACGCTGCAAAGCAAAGGAGACGAGTTGAGGAAGCGACGCTGCAAAGGAGTCGAGGTGAGGAAGCGACGCTGCAAAGCAAAGGAGACGAGGTGAGGAAGCGACGCTGCAAAGCAAAGGAGACGAGGTGAGGAAGCAACGCTGCAAAGGACTCGAGGTGAGGAAGCGACGCTGCAAAGCAAAGGAGACGAGGTGAGGAAGCGACGCTGCAAAGGACTCGAGGTGAGGAAGCGACGCTGCAAAGCAAAGGAGTCGAGGTGAGGAAGCGACGCTGCAGAGCAAAGGAGTGGTTGTGTTCCTGCTGCCTCAGAGTCTCAGGTTACAGGGAAGCTAACCTCAAAGCCTCGTGGACCTCCTGGAATGAGTCTGTCTGCACGTGTTGCTGTATCTCAGAGACAGTAAACACAACATGAGATATCTGGAGCAGAACAGCTGAGTCACGAGACAGAAAGGGAAGGAGAGCAGGGACTTTCCAGCTGCTGGAGAACGGGTTAGGCAGAAGCTGCTCGGCACAGAGAAACATGCAATGACCCAAAACAAACACCATCAGTTTGTAACCAGGTGAGGAGCGACAGGTTCCTCAGTCAGGGTGCTGAGAGAGAGCTGCCTCTGAGTCACACGGAGAAACACACTTTCTAACAACGTACACGAGCACTTTGGTTTGTTCTAAAGCAGGGGTCTCCAACACGTCGATCGCGAGCTACCAGTAGCTCGCGGGCAGCTTTTCAGTAGCTCGCCGCTCGATTATCGATAATAGCGTAGTAAGGTTGCTTCTTGATTTTTCGGCCGCGGCTGGACAATAAAGTTTTTTTATTTTAGAATTGTTTCTGTCACACGAATATCAAATTGGTCGGTGACGCAGAGATCAAGGAACAGACGTGACAACGGCACAGCGACTCAGCGACACCACACACGGAGCAGTCTGCTTTCTCCAGCAGCACCAGTCCAGAACCAACAGCAGAATGACCCGCTCTGAATCAGTCCGTGTCGCTGCGGCTCAGAGACACACAGGGAGGGATTGGTGTTTTTGAAAAACACTCGTTATCGTCATGTCAGGTTTTTGGTGGATTTAATCAAGTCTTGGATTGCAGAGTATGAATGTCCTCTTGCTATTTTCAGTTGATAAATACTTGTGTGAAGTTTGTGAAGGCAGGAGGAAAGCTTCCGCGATCACCGTCTCCTCTCCGTTCCTCCAAACCCCGCCCCCTCCCTAAAAAATAATGAGTGACAGGCTGATAGTGACCTGATAGAAACTTTATTATTCACTTAATCACTGATTGAGATGATGAAGCTAATTTAATCTCATACATTCATGGGATTCATGTAACAGTAAGACAGAGAATAAGTGTGCACCCACATGCACTATTTTTGTTTTTATAATGCTGTTGTAAATACTCCTGTCATGTGTGTGATGCCACATTCAGGACCTTCAGTGTCCTTTCTTTAACAGAAGGCCGTTGCTAGAAGCTGCAGCTAGACTGCAGAAGCATTTATTTTTTGTTTTTGAAGATGGAGCAATTTCACACACCGATATAGGGAGGCTAGACCTATACAATTCATTTATTATGGTTTATCATTTAATGTCAACACGAAGAAGAAGAAGAAAAATATGGCTGAACTGTTCAGTGTCAATCCTGTGGAGATCTCCAAAATAATGTTCAGCTTAAGTCTCAGCAAAACTCACAACATTTCTGGAGCCTTGTCGACCCAGAAAACTATAAGAACATTCACCAAGCAGCAGTGAACACGTCTGCTTTATTTGGCTCTACAGACCTTTGTGAAGCAGCTTTTTCTGACATGAATTAAATCTAAATACAGAACAAGACTGACTGATGAACATGTAAATGACTCTATTAGAGTGAACCTAAGTGGGTCCAGCAGACACCTCTATGGTGACTCCATGCAGCGCCAGTCATCTCACTAACTGTAAAAAAGAGTGAATGCACTTATTTTATATGTGCCATAAGATGTTTGTACGGTGGTGATTAAGGCGATGTATTTACTATGTGGGCCATAATAAGAAGTGAAAACATTGTATTTTTCTCTTGGACATTTATGTGAATCTTCAGTGATTACTATGTGGGCCATAAGAGACATTTTCGTTTTCTTGGACCTTGATGTGAAGTTAAGATTTGTGATAAGCTTTGGGTATTGATTTCACACGTGTACAAAAGCAGCATAATTCAAATGATGAGGGCTATGTGAATAAATGTAAGCGATGTGATGCAAGTAGCTCTTGGCCACTTTCATTTTTTCAAAGTAGCTCTCAGATGGAGAAAGGTTGGAGACCCCTGTTCTGAAAGATCTCATTGCTTCTTTATAAGCTATAAATCACACCGTACATTTTACATTTATATTCAATCTAATATTTAATATTCCTTTCCTCTCATACTTATATATCAGATCCTGCTTTATATTGTGTTACTGGACATTTGTAATTCAACATGTATATTTTCTTATTTTCTTTAATGCTATTTTGCCAATTCTACAATTCTGCTGCAACGCTGACATTTCCCAAATTCAGATCAATAAAGTACTTCTTATCTTATTTTAGTGTATTTCTTCTAATCCTTCAGTCCTATCCTAAACACTCTTCACAGATCACTCTATACAGATCACTCTTCACAGATCACTCTCTACAGATCACACTCTACAGATCACTCTCTACAGATCACTCTATACAGATCACTCTCTACAGATCACTCTCCACAGATCACTCTCCACAGATCACTCTCTCCAGATCACTCTCTACAGATCACTCTCTACAGATCACTCTTCACAGATCACTCTCTACAGATCACTCTCTACAGATCACTCTCTACAGATCACTCTCTACAGATCACTCTTCACAGATCACTCTTCACAGATCACTCTCTACAGATCACTCTATACAGATCACTCTATACAGATCACTCTCTACAGATCACTCTCTACAGATCACTCTCCACAGATCACTCTTCACAGATCACTCTCTACAGATCACTCTCTACAGATCACTCTCTACAGATCACTCTTCACTAGGGGTGTAACGGTTCACAAACATTTCGGTTCGGTACGTACCTCGGTTTTTAGGTCACGGTTCGGTTCGGTACGTTTTCGGTACAGCAGAAAAAATTATCACAAAACATAACATATATTTTTTTAATTATTATTAAACTGTGAATAATGTATTCACTCAAATAAATACAAAATATAATAAAATAAATATTAAGGTGCAGCATTTCGATGAACTGAAATAATCTGTATTTGAACTTTACTGTACTAGTACTCACAAAACATAAACTATTAGTTTTGGGTTTTTAATTATTATTAAACTATGAATATTCACTCAAATAAATACAAAATATAATAAAATAAACATTAAGGTGCAGCTTTTCGATGAACTGAAATAATCTGTATTTGAACTGTACTGTACTAGTACCTAAGCAGCCAGTTTGACATTAGGACTTGCTTGTCAGTATTTTCATGTTTTTTTAAAGAAAGATGAACTTGTCCACATTGCTTGCCGAAAGGGCAGATCTGCTGGCACTAACAATGTCTCCTGCTGTGGAGAACACCCTCTCTAGGGACAGAGGTAGCAGATACAGCCAGGTAGCGCTTTGCTAACATGGCAACATAAGGATATTTGGAGCTTGTAATAGCTTTGGCTCGGTCTGAACTTTTTGCGAGTGGTGGAGGCTTGAATGCTAGCGGGAGTTGGGTTTGCACTTCAGTCTTTTGGTACCGGTGATATTCACGTTCGGGTGATGCCTTTTCAAATGAGTGCAAGTTTGATGTATTGCCAGCCGCGTAACCAATTTTAGTTGAACAATGCCGACAAACAGCTTTGGTTCGGTCCATCTGTCTTTGTCCGTCATCCTTGTACGTAACTGCGAAACCAAAATGTTCCCAAACCGGAGACTTCAATGATGCTGGAGGATTTTCGAGCTCAACTTTATCTGCGTTCGCCATTTCGACAGTTCCTCAAATTACTGACTACATATGAACGCATCCCTCTGACCAGCTCGTCCAATGAAATGACTTGCTCGCTCTATGACGCGTTGAACACAATGGGAGCAAATTACTCTGAATGCTGCGACGCAGCACCTGAGATTACTTCCAAGAAGTTGTTCACGTTCTCAATTTTTTACGTTTAACGTTATATTCGTTCGGTACACTTCGGTACACACGTGTACCGAACCGAAGGGCCCGTACCGAATAATTTCGGTACGGGTACGTGTACCGTTATACCCCTACTCTTCACAGATCACTCTCTACAGATCACTCTTCACAGATCACTCTCTACAGATCACTCTCTACAGATAACTCTCTACAGATCACTCTCTACAGAACACTCTTCACAGATCACTCTTCACAGATCACTCTCCACAGATCACTCTCTACAGATCACTCTTCACAGATCACTCTCTACAGAACACTCTTCACAGATCACTCTTCACAGATCACTCTTCACAGATCACTCTTCACAGAACACTCTTCACAGATCACTCTCTATAGAACACTCTTCACAGATCACTCTTCACAGATCACTCTCTACAGATCACTCTTCACAGATCACTCTTCACAGATCACTCTTCACAGATCACTCTTCACAGATCACTCTCTTTGGTCGATATGTCGCCTGATGATGACATCATGGTTTGGATGTTTCCGGTTGCTGGTGAAATGTGAGCCCGGAGACGCAGGATGCAGAGATGTTCACAAGTCTTTTTTTGCAAGTCCAAGTCAAGTCTCAAGTCTTTGGTCACGAGTCCAAGTCAAGTCTCAAGTCTCTAAAAAATAAAAGTCTCATGTCTCTTCTGGTTGTAATAAGCCTTCTATTGTCTGCTGCTATCCAGTCTGTTAAGAATACTGCACAGCTATATCTAAGAAATTCAAAGCATTTACTGTATTATTATCACTCCTATATCTATTAGCATACAGTATCAGTACTGATTAGTTGTTTGTTATATGATCACTTTAAACAGGCTATTGCAATATGAGGAGAAACATCACACTTTAGCTAAATGCAAACAACTTATAAGCAAAACACTTCAGAATCAGAAATCAGTATCACAAATACTTTATTAATCCCCCGCAGGGAAACTGTGTTAAAAGTACTTAAAAGTAAACATTTGTTCTGTGCCATTTGCAACTAAAAAACTATTGCTGCAATATTATCTGAAATATACTGAACTGGTGATATTAAAACATGACCTGTTCCAAAAGAGATATCTACCATTAACACCATTTACCAGCCAAATGCTGGTAAATCATCAAGTGGCTGGTTCTGTATGTTGCACGCACCAGCCAAAAATAACAATGGCAATCTATTGAGTGGCTGGTAACATTTCAACATTCACTAGGCTAGCCATTTGGCCAGTGGACAAAAATGTTAAAATTTGACCTCTGCAACCGTATTGTTTAATTACACTGGGTCTCTAATTACATCTTTTAAGTCTACTATAAATAAACATATTCCTCTATCCTCTCACTCAAAGCCAGTGTAATGGTAACCTTATAAACCTGTAACATTAACGTTACGTGGTCAACAATAAACCTGTAACCTGCCTATAAACCGACAGATGTATTTATGTATGTAACTATGTATTTTTCTACGTTTAACGTTAGCCAGTAGATGGTGGCAGCGGAACGTAATGATTAACGTTACCGACCTTTTTTATGTCATGTCAAGAGTTGGATGTCAACGCCACTCAACGCAAACAAGTGTGACAAGCAAACATTCACTCATCTTTTCAAATATTCAGTTACAAAGCTAGTAGCAAGCTAAGTTAACATTACATAGCTGATGCTGAGCTAAACATGTTTGCTAACCGTCCATATTCGTTAATGTGACTGACCTCTCCGGGTGAGTTTTCAAGTGCCTGATGAAATTTGACGTTGTTGCACCAGCATCCTTGATTTTAATATTGCAGACTTTGCAGTGTGCGCTCCTTTTGTTGGTGCCGCCGGTGTTGTAGTATAACGTGAGTCATGACAACTGGCGACATTCTATTATTTTCGTCATAGGAATCCGGGGCGTGTACATTGAGGACCCATTGTTGACTTACCATGTCGATCGCCTCGTTTGTCGTTTACGTTCATCTTTTGCTATATCTGCCTTCCTAAGATCACTTTGAAGCACATTCAGTACTCGTATGTGAGGTTGTGGGTGAGAGGTGGATATCGTGACGCTTACAGGGAGGTATCGAACATTACAAAGTAGGTGACTGTGTGGATGCCTGTTCAAAATATTGCAAACTTGAATAAATCATTTAAATTATATATTTGTGTCCGACTTTCATTTGTACATCGTTCTTAATGTGATGTATAGTAGCTTTGATAGCTGTCCATACCTTCAGACAGCCTAAAAGTAAAACACAAGTCGTTTATTCACAGCCCGAACGCTCATCGAGATGACTGGATCACTCATGACAGGTTGTGATCAGCTCCGATTAAATTGTGATATCAATGCTGTAGCTATTCTCCAGGGAGCACGTTTTTTTATGAAATACCTGTATCCCTCTCATCACAACAAGACTCTACACTGTGCAGGAAAAACAATTACATACATGAAAATAACCTTGATGCATGGGAATGAATCACACAAACTATCTTCCGTGGCTATACTGATATGTCACAGTAACGGTCAACCACAGAAACGTAAGTCCAGCGGGGCACAAGTTGAATATATATAATACAGTAGTTCTATTATGCCTTTAAGCCTATACGTTTAACCCATAAGAACCCGGACCCATTTCTACTTTTGGGGAAATTAAGGGGAACGTCATTTAGACTAAATAGACCACCTAGAACACATTTCTGACAAGTAACGCCCCCTAGTGTCAAATATCTGAAATGTGACATATATGTCACATTGGGCTTCAATGGTAAAGTAACTCTTATTTATAACTTCATTAATGAGGATGATTTTTTGGTTTACATTTGTTTGTACATACTTTGAATTGAATAATATAGAATATGTTAACTAAATATAATTGAATCAGCTAAATTAACTGAGCAGATCATAATCATATTTGTAATTGTGCATATATGTCACTCCGGGTTTACTGTGAATGTTTAGGGTTAATGTCCCGATGTGACATCAGTGTCACAGCAATATGTATGGCATTTGTTTCATATCAATTTCATCAAGAAATGTTTCTACAACAGGTTATATGTAATCAGAATCAGAAAAGAGCCCAAGACAGCTTAATTTTAACAAATGACATGTCATGTAAGCATTTTTATTCTTAAATGGCTTGAATGTTAACTTTAGCAACAAAAAACCTTTCCAAATGTAGCTCGTTCTGTCACATGTGTTAGCCTGGCACATGGACATCTTGGACATGTTGTTATGGGAACACAAAAGCAAATGACAAGGACCATAACCCAGCAGACTGTTCAGTGTGTGTCACTTAGGGACTTCATGAGATAAAAAAGGGTAAAGCTGTATAAGGAACTTTCCAGAACATTTACATTTCATGTGACACCTGTGTCTAAGCAATTCTCTCTGCCTTCTTCTGGTGATTTATCTGACGTTCAGCGCTCCGTCTTTTAACCTCTTTTCCTTTCTCTTTCTTGATCCTCCTTAGCAACCTTCATTGTAGTCATCGACAGTGGTCTGTACTACTGTATTAACAACGTGTCACATGTTCAATGAATCAGAATCGAGTATTCAACTAAGCCGTGTAATAAAAGTTGTGAGTAGCCTTAATGGCCTACACAGTTGTTATGCTATACCACATTGTCCTTCACTGGATGTATAATGAGCTGCACTAAACTACATTTTAGCATTTAAAATACTTAGCCATTCTTTTAAGGTTATTTTGGTAAAGTAACTCAAAAGTAGGCTAATATAAAAGTAGTGTAAGTCATTACATTTCAGAGACAGTAATATTGTAATGTAACGTAGCCTATTACTTAAAAAAGACAGTAATAAGTAATGTACTGTATTACATTTTGGAAGTAACTTGCCCAACACTGCAGATGATCCAGTCATCTCGATGCTGCTTTCGGGCTGTGAATAAACAACTTGTGTTTTGCTTTTAGGCTGTCTGAAGGTATGGACAGCTATCAAAGCTACTATACATCACATTAACAACGATGTACAAATGTATTATATGTATTCAACTTGTCCCCCGCTGGACTTACGTTTCTGTGGTTGACCGTTACTGTGACATATCAGTATAGCCACGGAAGATAGTTTGTGTGATTCATTCCCATGCATCAAGGTTATTTTCATGTATGTAATTGTTTTTCCTGCACAGTGTAGAGTCTTGTTGTGATGAGAGGGATACAGGTATTTCATAAAAAAACGTGCTCCCTGGAGAATAGCTACAGCATTGATATCACAATTTAATCGGAGCTGATCACAACCTGTCATGAGTGATCCAGTCATCTCGATGAGCGTTCGGGCTGTGAATAAACGACTTGTGTTTTACTTTTAGGCTGTCTGAAGGTATGGACAGCTATCAAAGCTACTATACATCACATTAAGAACGATGTACAAATGAAAGTCGGACACAAATATATAATTTAAATGATTTATTCAAGTTTGCAATATTTTGAACAGGCATCCACACAGTCACCTACTTTGTAATGTTCGATACCTCCCTGTAAGCGTCACGATATCTACCTCTCACCCACAACCTCACATACGAGTACTGAATGTGCTTCAAAGTGATCTTAGGAAGGCAGATATAGCAAAAGATGAACGTAAACGACAAACGAGGCGATCGACATGGTAAGTCAACAATGGGTCCTCAATGTACACGCCCCGGATTCCTATGACGAAAATAATAGAATGTCGCCAGTTGTCATGACTCACGTTATACTACAACACCGGCCCGGCTAAAATAACTGGATGGCCTACCTGCCTGTCAGCCCCCCATCGGGGCACAAACCTATCTCGTGCCCTCATTGGTCATGTGCGCGTTCGTGTGTGTTGGAGGAGGGGCTCTGTAAGGAAGTGGCAGATTTTCTCCGGTTGTGTATTTTCAAATTCTAGCGATCTCGAGCCGGTTTCTCAAACTTACCTACCCCACCTTTAATACACCAAAAATGGAAAACACAATGATTGTTCACGAGTCCCAAAACACGAGTCCAAGTCGAGTCCGAAGTCTTTTGAGCAGGAGTCCAAGTCAAGTCTGAAGTCTCTGTGTGTGCGACTTAAGTGCGACTCGAGTCCGAGTCACAAACTCGAGTCCCCATCTCTGGCAGGATGTGCCAAACCTCATTTCCTGCTTCCTGTTATCTCAGAAATAAAACCATATTTATGAGCAATATATTTAATAGACGTGAACTTTGATCTGCTTGATTCTCAGGTGTTGGAGAGGAGATGCTTTCAGGGTCTGGTGATCGTGTTTGAACCGGTTTGAACCTGCAGAGGAGATCAATCAGTAGATATCATCTACAGAGATCTTTTCTCAGTTTGAGATGTATGTATTTTAATGCATGCTCCATAATAATACATATAATCATAATCAAATTAATATAATAATACAATTATTAATAATTAATAGTATAATACATGTTATAATAATACACATTTAAAATGAATAATATAATAATAATAAATACAAAATAATAATTAATAGAATAATAAAAATACTTACTTAATGACAATAATATAATAATATTTATAATAATACATATTTAATTATATTATAATAATTTTAATAATAAATATTGGAATAATAATAGGAAATAGATAAATATTACTATTGACTTTCTAGATTTGTTGATTTTATAATATTGTAGCTTTGTTTAATTAATAAGTAGCTAAACATTAAATATTAATATTTGAGTTTCCAGGCAGAACTCAGCGTGAGATATTCTGGTGATCAATATGAAGAGAGGAGGTAAATAAAGGTGATCAATATGGAAAGGTAACTAAAGGTGATCAATATGGAAAGGTAACTAAAGGTGATCAATATGGAAAGGTAACTAAAGGTGATCAATATGGAAAGGTAACTAAAGGTGATCAATATGGAAAGGTAACGAAAGGTGATCAATATGGAAAGGTAACTAAAGGTGATCAATATGGAAAGGTAACTAAAGGTGATCAATATGGAAAGGTAACTAAAGGTGATCAATATGGAAAGGTAAATAAAGGTGATCAATATGGAAAGGTAACTAAAGGTGATCAATATGGAAAGGTAACTAAAGGTGATCAATATGGAAAGGTAACTAAAGGTGATCAATATGGAAAGGTAACTAAAGGTGATCGATATGGAAAGGTAACTAAAGGTGATCAATATGGAAAGATAACTAAAGGTGATCAATATGGAAAGGTAACTAAAGGTGATCAATATGGAAAGGTAACTAAAGGTGATCAATATGGAAAGGTAACTAAAGGTGATCGATATGGAAAGGTAACTAAAGGTGATCAATATGGAAAGGTAACTAAAGGTGATCAATATGGAAAGGTAACTAAAGGTGATCAATATGGAAAGGTAACTAAAGGTGATCGATATGGAAAGGTAACTAAAGGTGATCAACATGGAAAGGTAACTAAAGGTGATCAATATGGAAAGGTGACTAAAGGTGATCGATATGGAAAGGTAACTAAAGGTGATCAATATGGAAAGGTAACTAAAGGTGATCAATATGGAAAGGTAACTAAAGGTGATCAACATGGAAAGGTAACTAAAGGTGATCAATATGGAAAGGTAACTAAAGGTGATCAATATGGAAAGGTAACTAAAGGTGATCAATATGGAAAGGTAACTAAAGGTGATCGATATGGAAAGGTAACTAAAGGTGATCAATATGGAAAGGTAACTAAAGGTGATCAATATGGAAAGGTAACTAAAGGTGATCAATATGGAAAGGTAACTAAAGGTGATCAATATGGAAAGGTAACTAAAGGTGATCAATATGGAAAGGTAACTAAAGGTGATCAATATGGAAAGGTAACTAAAGGTGATCAATATGGAAAGGTAACTAAAGGTGATCGATATGGAAAGGTAACTAAAGGTGATCAATATGGAAAGGTAACTAAAGGTGATCAATATGGAAAGGTAACTAAAGGTGATCAATATGGAAAGGTAACTAAAGGTGATCAATATGGAAAGGTAACTAAAGGTGATCAACATGGAAAGGTAACTAAAGGTGATCAATATGGAAAGGTAACTAAAGGTGATCAATATGGAAAGTTAACTAAAGGTGATCAATATGGAAAGGTAACTAAAGGTGATCAATATGGAAAGGTAACTAAAGGTGATCAATATGGAAAGGTAACTAAGGGTGATCAATATGGAAAGGTAACTAAAGGTGATCAATATGGAAAGGTAACTAAAGGTGATCAATATGGAAAGGTAACTAAAGGTGATCAATATGGAAAGGTAACTAAAGGTGATCAATATGGAAAGGTAACTAAAGGTGATCAATATGGAAAGGTCACTAAAGGTGATCGATATGGAAAGGTAACTAAAGGTGATCAATATGGAAAGGTAACTAAAGGTGATCAATATGGAAAGGTAACTAAAGGTGATCAATATGGAAAGGTAACTAAAGGTGATCAATATGGAAAGGTAACTAAAGGTGATCGATATGGAAAGGTAACTAAAGGTGATCAATATGGAAAGGTAACTAAAGGTGATCAATATGGAAAGGTAACTAAAGGAAGTATTGACAGGTTTCTAAATGTGATTGAGTTTGTAAGTGAAAGTGTCTCTGATGGAAATGACTTTAGATCAAAACCCAAAGGTAATGTTTGAGCCTCACTAAATGTTCCTAACAACACAGAACTGTATTATTCCCAGTCGTCATGGTAACGTCATCAGTTGCCGGGCAGATTTCACCTCAACAGGTTTCTGAAGCAGGAGCTCTGAGAACAGCTGAGTGCAGCGACACACACTGATAACACACACATTAGAGAGATCAACACATCACTCAGAGTTACTTTGTTCCATGTTCCTCCATTAGAGAACATTTTCATTTGTTTCTTTTAGAAAGCAGTAAACCATTGGATCTCTAGTTTCACATCAAATCCACTTTCCTCTCGTGTCTGAGACGCTAGTAGAAACCAATACATGTGTTTATGGAAAGACGAGAAGACGGACATTTGGGAGATGGTTTTTATTGGAAAGTGAAACACGGACAGGAAAGGGTTAACAATGCAGAGCGACTTCATGTCACGCTCACCTCTGAACCCCAAACTAAAGAGAACGTCACAGTCCGCTGTCTACGTACACAAAACCTCCCTGCCCCTAAATAATAGCAACATTATCAAAATCACAAACACGATTATGTTTTAAAACCAATTCAAGAGACATGTTAGAAATAAAGAAACACACTTCTGATTCATTTAGAAAAGCTCAGAAAGGGAAACAAGATCACTCGCTGCTACCTGAGTGTGTGTGAGTGTGAGTGTGTGTGTGTGTGTGCGTGTGTGTGTGTGGCCTAGCATTATCATCCCTGTGGGGACCTAAACCTGTTTACAGTCACGTGTGGGGACTCTCCTCCCTTATGGGGACAAAATGAGGGGAATCATTAATTTTAGGGCATGTGTTGGTTATGGTTAAGGTTAGGATAAGTCTCCAGGAAATGCATGTAAGTCAATGTAGTGTCCCCTGAAGTGATGTATTCATGGTATGTGGGTGTGTGTTTAAATCTGTTACTTAATATTGATTGTTTAACCAGAAACCACATAGAGGTTTAGCTTCTCTTAGAATTAGATTGAAATACATAATCAGAGGGAAAGCCCCCTTTTGATGTGAAACCCAAATGATCCAAATAACATGATTCCTCTGTTTTCCAATCAATGAGCTATTGCTTGATTTCCAAACCCTAATATGATCAGTTATTGATCAGTTATTGATCAGATGATGAATAATAAACAGTTCAGAACGTGGAGGCAGCGCCCCCTGATGCATAAACCTAAAGACACAGAACATGTTTACCTGATTCAGACCTGAACTATGAGTCAGTTCTTTGATCTGCTTCTGATGTACAGGTGAATGTTTCTAATTGGTGTTACTGGTGTTGTGTTTCTGAAAGCATCGTGCCTTTCTGACGTCACTCTGCAGAAGGAACTCTAATGCTGCACCTCGAGAGGTGTTAGCTCAGCGCTGGAGGCCAGAGAGGGAGTGCTTTTCTTGTCTGAAAGGAAAAGCAGAGAAAAGAGTTTCAATCCACTGCCCCGTACACAACAAGGAACTAGACCAGAGGTTTTCAAAGTGTGGGGCGCGCCTCCCCGGG
>JAPTMU010000031.1:598741-663741 GCA_028583405.1 Pogonophryne albipinna
ATTCAGACATCTCATCATCAAACCTGATCAATACTAGATATTCAGACATCTCATCATCAAACCTGATCAATACTAGATATTCAGACATCTCATCAAACCTGATCAATACTAGATATTCAGACATCTCATCATCAACCTGATCAATACTAGATATTCAGACATCTCATCCTCAAACCTGATCAATACTAGATATTCAGACATCTCATCATCAAACCTGATCAATACTAGATATTCAGACATCTCATCATCAAACCTGATCAATACTAGATATTCAGACATCTCATCATCAAACCTGATCAATACTAGATATTCAGACATCTCATCAAACCTGATCAATACTAGATATTCAGACATCTCATCAAACCTGATCAATACTAGATATTCAGACATCTCATCAAACCTGATCAATACTAGATATTCAGACATCTCATCAAACCTGATCAATACTAGATATTCAGACATCTCATCATCAAACCTGATCAATACTAGATATTCAGACATCTCATCATCAAACCTGATCAATACTAGATATTCAGACATCTCTCATCAAACCTGATCAATACTAGATATTCAGACATCTCATCATCAAACCTGATCAATACTAGATATTCAACATCATCATCAAACCTGATCATACTAGATATTCAGACATCTCATCAAACCTGATCAATACTAGATATTCAGACATCTCATCATCAAACCTGATCAATACTAGATATTCAGACATCTCATCCTCAAACCTGATCAATACTAGATATTCAGACATCTCATCATCAAACCTGATCAATACTAGATATTCAGACATCTCATCATCAAACCTGATCAATACTAGATATTCAGACATCTCATCATCAAACCTGATCAATACTAGATATTCAGACATCTCATCAAACCTGATCAATACTAGATATTCAGACATCTCATCAAACCTGATCAATACTAGATATTCAGACATCTCATCAAACCTGATCAATACTAGATATTCAGACATCTCATCAAACCTGATCAATACTAGATATTCAGACATCTCATCAAACCTGATCAATACTAGATATTCAGACATCTCATCATCAAACCTGATCAATACTAGATATTCAGACATCTCATCATCAAACCTGATCAATACTAGATATTCAGACATCTCATCATCAAAACTGATCAATACTAGATATTCAAACATCTCATCAAACCTGATCAATACTAGATATTCAGACATCTCATCCTCAAAACTGATCAATACTAGATATTCAGACATCTCATCAAACCTGATCAATACTAGATATTCAGACATCTCATCCTCAAAACTGATCAATACTAGATATTCAGACATCTCATCAAACCTGATCAATACTAGATATTCAGACATCTCATCAAACCTGATCAATACTAGATATTCAGACATCTCATCAAACCTGATCAATACTAGATATTCAGACATCTCATCATCAAACCTGATCAATACTAGATATTCAGACATCTCATCATCAACCTGATCAATACTAGATATTCAGACATCTCGTCATCAAACCTGATCAATACTAGATATTCAGACATCTCATCATCAAAACTGATCAATACTAGATATTCAAACATCTCATCAAACCTGATCAATACTAGATATTCAGACATCTCATCATCAAAACTGATCAATACTAGATATTCAGACATCTCATCAAACCTGATCAATACTAGATATTCAAAGGTGCTTCTATCATCTCACAGACACCTTTAACCAGTGGGAGCATTCTTAGATATTACATGGTCCCCAGAGGAGGTAGAAGTACTCACATCATGTACTTTAGTAAGAGTACAAGTACTCACATCATGTACTTTAGTAAGAGTAGAAGTACTCAGATCATGTACTTTAGTAAGAGTAAAGTACTCACATCATGTACTTTAGTAAGAGTACAAGTACTCAGATCATGTACTTTAGTAAGAGTACAAGTACTCAGAGCATGTACTTTAGTAAGAGTAGAAGTACTCAGATCATGTACTTAGTAAGAGTAGAAGTACTCACATCATGTACTTTAGTAAGAGTAGAAGTACTCAGAGCATGTACTTTAGTAAGAGTAGAAGTACTCACATCATGTACTTTAGTAAGAGTAGAAGTACTCAGATCATGTACTTAGTAAGAGTAGGAGTACTCAGGTCATGTAGTTTAGTAAGAGTACAAGTACTCAGATCTTGTACTTGAGTAAAGTAGAAGTACTCAGATCTAGTAATTGAGTAAAAGTAGAAGTACTCAGATCTAGTAATTGAGTAAAAGTAGAAGTACTCAGATCTAGTAATTGAGTATAAGTATAAGTACTCAGATCTAGTAATTGAGTAAAAGTAGAAGTACTCAGATCTAGTAATTGAGTAAAAGTAGAAGTACTCAGATCTAGTAATTGAGTAAAAGTAGAAGTACTCAGATCTATTAATTGAGTAAAAGTAGAAGTACTCAGATCTAGTAATTGAGTAAAAGTAGAAGTACTCAGATCTAGTAATTGAGTAAAAGTAGAAGTACTCAGATCTAGTAATTGAGTAAAAGTAGAAGTACTCAGATCTAGTAATTGAGTAGAAGTACTCAGATCTAGTAATTGAGTAAAAGTAGAAGTACTCAGATCTAGTAATTGAGTAGAAGTACTCAGATCTAGTAATTGAGTAGAAGTACTCAGACCTAGTAATTGAGTAAAAGTAGAAGTACTCAGATCTAGTAATTGAGTAAAAGTAGAAGTACTCAGACCTAGTAATTGAGTAAAAGTAGAAGTACTCAGATCAGGGTCCTGACCAATTTGCTGCCCTATAGGCAAGATTTTAGGTGGCTGATTTTATATAACTATATATATATATATTATATATATATTATATTATTATTATATATATCATGTAAAGGTGTGCCTTTACCTCACTGAGCTGAGGTTATCAGAGCCTCTCAGTCTTTCAGGAGAGAGCTCTCCCCCCCCCCCCCCCCCCCCCCCCCCCCCCGCTTACACAGTACATTCCAATGTTATAAAAGCACACAGAAGCTGTGTAACGTTTTTTGGGAGTTTGATTTATTTTAAATGAACACAAATACAACATTAAAACCTATATTGCACATTAAAACCATTATTTAAAAAAAAGAACAATTTCACATTGTGGGGGGGGGGCGGGTTGTGCCATAGTTTATGGGCGCTGTACGCAAATATATATATTTTTAATTTCTAACTTTTTTTTTCTCTCCCCAATTTTTGGCGCCCCCTATGGGTTGATGCGCCCTTAGCATTCGCCTATACTGCCTATGCCGAGCGGCCCTGACTCAGATCATGTACTTTAGTAAGAGTAGAAGTACTCAGATCATGTACTTTAGTAAGAGTAGAAGTACTCAGATCTTGTACTTGAGTAAGAGTAGAAGTACTCAGATCTTGTACTTGAGTAAAAGTAGAAGTACTCAGATCTTGTACTTGAGTAAAAGTAGAAGTTCCAGAGTGTAGGAATACTCTGTTACAGTGAAAGTCCGGCATTCAAAATGTCCCTCAAGTGAAAGTAGAAAAGTATTCTCATCAAAATATAGTGAAAGACAGTGAAAGTAGTCGTTGTGCAGATCGGTCCATTTCAGAATAATATATATGATATGTTTTATAATGATTGATCATGAAAGTGTTCTCAAAGCTGGTGAAGGTGCAGCTAGTCTGAATGGCTTTGTAGACTGCAGGGTAGCTGGTGGATTTACTCCAGGTGGAACTAAAGTCTGATTCAACACTTGATTATATTTCACATCATTCATCTGTGAAGTAACTGAAGGTATTAAATACATGTAGTACACCATTTAAGACTATCCCACTTTAAAGTCACACAGCCCATAAACACATGAAGCACTTCTTATTTTCCAACGTAAAGAATAAAGAGACTCACGTGCAGATGTGCAGTGTGGGCCTACTATTCCCAGGAGAAGCAGAAACAGCAACATCTTGATCTTGATCGAGGCTTCTGTGTGAAAGGTTCTTTATCCACAGAAACACAAGCCGTCCTTTCTGCAGAGGCGGGATGTCAATGAGAGAGACACACAGAAGAGAGGTAAGCACCAGCTCCTCTGAGCCAATGAGAATTCAGTCTGAGCGTCGCGTCACTTGTTGCTCGGTAAACCTGGCTCACTCAGGTTGTGAATCGAAAGTAAAAGCAAGGCAAGTGTATTTATAGCACATTTCAACACAAGGCAATTCTAAGTGCTTTACAAACAATGAAAGACATTAAGAGCATTAGAAACATATTATGAATTGACATTTAAAAACACTCATTTAAAAGCAAAGATACATGAATAAAGTTACAGTGCAGTGTGAGATACACACACCACTGAAATGTTTTAGCTCTGACTCTCAATCACTGCTAACTTTCACCTCCCTTTCTTTCTACTTTCTTGTATAAATGGTCCTTTAGTTATTTCAGATGTGTCGTGAAATCAACCTTCTTGGAACATTCTAATCTGACCCCATGGTACCTTTTAGTTTTCGCCGAAACTTCCTCTTTTTTAAATGCACGTTAGTTAAGTTTCATTTGTCTTTTCTAGGACTTTCTAGGAGTGAAAGCTGATCGTGTGCTGCCTGAGTGAGAAGATGCAGACATGCTTCATTCTGCTGTCTCTGTCCTCGTGCTGCTCACACACTCTGTAGGATCACACACTGGGTTCTTTATCTGATTCCACTGAACAGTATTTATCTCATCCTACTCTAGAACACAGTTCACTTCAATCTACATCTGACTCGCATAGTGTCCCGTGCTCCATTCTCTTGCACTATTTGGTTTCTTTAAGGTGCAGAAATATGATATATATTAATATTAATCTTCTGGGATGTAACAGTGAGCTACAGATCAGATACTCTGCAGCCTGTGGGGGGGGGGCAGTAGGGTCTCACTGCTCTGTGTGCCATTGACTTCAGAGTGAGTGATGTGAGAGCAGCCTGTCCTCCTACAAAAAACGACCAAATAGGTCGATTGTTTAAGCAGTTTAGATTACGACCCATAGCCACGTTTTAAAAGTGTAGCACCTCTAGTGGTCGTGTAAGAAACAACATGCTCCCGTTTATTCATTTATTCACAAATAACCCTCTCTGGAAAATCCTAAATTGTAGAATAGTTTGGCCATTAAAATGCTTTTTGATTAGATTTCTAGCGAGAAGTGTATATTGTAACTCTTAGAATCCACGTCCAGTGGATGTGTAGGGATCTATAGTTTGATAGATATTACGAAGATGATTTGAGGTCTCGTCAGGATAACGTGTATGCAGCTTCCATGTAAAGTTAGCGTGGGTGAAAACAGTTTTTCCGTTCTCAAAGTTTTCATAATAAAACCGGATATATTCCCCTCACTGTCAAATGATTACACAGCAGCGACGTGCGGTCAGGGGAGGCAGGTGAGGCAGAGCCTCACTTGTCATTCTCCAATGTAACGGAAAAAAAGAATAATAATACAAATAATAATAATAATAAAATGTGTCCACTGATCTGTGTTGTAAATGTGATTTCTGTTTGATTCCAATCGCTTTTTATAGTAAAAATCGGCTAATTTGCCGAGCTCCCGCTACAACTACGGGGAGCGATGAGATTGAGAAGTGAGGCAGGGACGAGCTCTGCCTCACAGAAGCCCACAGTAACTGGCTGGAGCACGGGCACTAATTTAGCGCGGGCACTTATTTTGTGAGCGCGCTCAAGCCAGTTACTGTGTGGTGAGGTGAGGCACAGATGAGCTCTGCCTCACCTCAGAATGCGTCACCCCACCAGAAACTGTCTGGAAAGCGGGCCCTAAGCGCATGCCTGCACCATCTCACTGTATGTCACCAATGTAATGTTTGTAGATCCCTTTATTACATTTATCCTCGCCATCCATAGTCTCTAAATAACTTATTTCACGTATATATGATATTTAAGATCGCTGGTCTCATCATACAACGGCAATGAAAAAAGCACCAGGGGAGGCAGCCATAACCTCTGCCACACTGAAGGGGGCGCAATTGAGCCCACAGGTTCTTGTTGCTACTGTTATTCTACGCAGGGAGACGCGAACAACAAGCTAGACTTTTGAAACTAGAGGAAGATAAGGAGGACTTTTACAAAAAAGTAATAAAGATTGTTGTCCAGAAGGAAAGCATGGACTTCATCTTCAAGTCAAGGTAAGACCACATTTGTAATGAAAATTGGATCTTACTAAGAGAGAACAATCCAATATTTAGATTTTGGGTATCCTTTTGTTGAACGGTTTTAGACTCCGCGGTCTTAAAATCCCCACAATGCTTTGCGCACGGAACAATTGCGGGCCATTTAAGGCGGGGCCTTTATATCAGTATGTACACACACACACACACACACACACACACACACACACACACACACACACACACACACACACACACACACACACACACACACTGGGAAAGACAGGAAGACAGAAAGAGTTTCAGTTAGTTACTTTTATAATGTCATACCAAAATACACCGCATTATTAGTTTTAACATTTTTAAATATGTGTACCAAATAATATCAGGCTCTAAATAACAAATAGTATTTTTAATATATTATTTTAATGTTGTATTCAATGTGACCAGTTTGTGGGCTGTTGTTAAAAGCCCTGCATTATCCAAGGTTTTTTCTCTATCATATTAATAATTTGTTTTTAATTACGCTGCGTAGCATTTTATTTAGGAAACTAATGTATATATAAAATATAACTATAAAAAGGTTATTTTTGTCTTAATAATTATTATACCACAATAGAATTGACAAATTGCAAACATAAATTGATGTTGTTCACTCACCAATCAGTGAGAGAAGTGAGAGCGGCGGGATGAGGTAACCTGTCTGATGTTGGGCTTGTATTCTGTTGTGGCAGATGTGCACTGGAGAGTCTGTTCCTGTCCTGGCTTTTGATAGCATTCATTGAAGAAAATCCTGATTCGCTGTATGTCGCTGACCCTGTATGTTGAGGGGAACATTGTGAGTAGGAACATAGCAATAGCTCTGGTGTTTTTGAAACGAGCTTGGGGAACCACGTTGATCCAAAAGTCACACACTGGTGCATCCTTGTGTTGAGCTTTCAGCAACTCAGAGCTTCCCATCTCTAAGACCTCCATCTGAAGAGCTCCCTCTTCTATGGAAGGCACCAGCCTTTCGGCCTCTCCAGTCCACTGCCCGTCTGCTGACACAGAGAACGGCTGTCTGAGGAAGAGGAGGATGTCACCTGAGATTTTAGGGGAGCTTTCAAATCGCTACTTGAAGTTTTCTGCCAGTTTTGACACAAAATCCTTCATTACTGGATCTTCCGGCATTTCGTTCTTCTCGCAGTGCTCACGCAGACGTGGAAAGTGCAGCTTCCTCCCATGAATGTCTCTCTCCAAAAGGTGCAGCTTTGACCGGAAAGCTTCAACTGCCTCGTACATCTCAGCAACAGTGTGGTTCTTGCCTTGCAGCTGCAGGTTAAGGTGATTTAGATGAGACATGACGTCACACAGAACATTAACATCTGCTATCACCTTGGTGTCAGTTAGAAAGCTCAATACCAATTAATGCTCGATGCTCGGTCCTCGAAGTGCATTTAGAGAAATGAGATGTCCTTCAACATGGCGCGCTGAAATTCATTTCCGGGTCACGACCGGAGGACCGAGGAGTCGAGGAGTCGAGGAGGGGGATTTGATGAAATGAGAAAGGGCCACACACACACACACACACACACATAGTCTGACAGCTAGAAACTGTGTCAGCCCTTCAGAATAAAACATACTGGTTTTCAGTTAGAGAGGAGAACATGTTAGAAAAAGCATTGCAGAGAATAATTATCTCCCGCCTAAAGTCATCTCCATTACCACAGATCTTTGTTTTAAGGAGGCTGTTGCCACCATGTTAGTGTGTTGATCTTCGGATCAGGGGAGAATATCCAATCTCAAAAATCTATCTCAAATGCAGGAACAGAGCAGCTTCATCCTCAGAGGATAAAGAGGTTTTGCATACAGTCTCTATCAGGGATGGGCAAATGGCGGCCCGCGGGCCGCATGCGGCCCCCACCTCCTCTTTTTGCGGCCCTCAGATTAATTTATAAACAACGTAATTAAAAAAATATATATATATTTAAAAAAAATGTTTACTTGTAGTACTGATACCGTCCACTAGACTCAGTTACGTCGCGAGCTGCGTACATGATTTCAAATACCGCAAAATAATCTGTGAGGCGTTTGTGTGTATTGTGTTTGTTTCCAGGGGAAACCCTCACAAGAAACACTGGCTGTTGTTATGCCTGCTGTGACGTTAAGTTGCCTCTTGTAATTTTGCCTTTCCAAGCTTCAAAGTTGTTTTTATCATCTGAATTTGGCGAAACAAGTTTAATATTCTGAAAACCAAGACTTTGTTTATTTGAAATCAGATGAAAACAAACTGTCACGGACCCTGCCGTGTTATCTATGATTACTATACGCTTTTCATTCATAATGTCAGCGGGAGGGAGGGGGAGCGGCGCTGAGGAACAGCAGAGTGCGGGCTGACAGGTGTCTGTGTGGACACTCCCCTTATTGTGCGTCAGCAGAGGCTACAAGTGTCCTAGGTTCAAGTTAGACAACTAATGTCTGGGTTAGTGTTCATGACTTCATGTGTATGTCATCTTAATGGTTAATCTCAATACACACACATTTTCCGTGCTTTCCAATAGTTTAAAATACTTTTATTCCACTGTTTAATAACCTGTTCAATACAAACACGCCACTTGTAAAAATGAAATAACATTTCTGTGAACTGATAATTGTTCAGTGAGCTTAGAGGATGTTCCCATTGATTGTAAAATGTCAATGAAGATCAGACTTAGTATATTTGTTAATAATTACATACAACACATGGAATTGTTGTGTGTGTGTGTTCCAAGTGAATCTGCGGCCCCCTGGTGGCCAGTACATCAATGGTGTGGCCCCCACCACCATCAAAGTTGCCCATCCCTGCTCTATATATTCATGAGGAAACAACTGGTCCTCCATCCCATCATTAAACCATTAAACCCCCTCGTCCACCTTTTACTTCCTTTACCCTCCTGAAATGTATATCCTAAACACATGTATCTGTTAAAATCATACAAGTCTAAAAGGCAATCAGAGTATAAGACTATATGTTTTAAATGAGTATATGATAACTTGACACGACAGACACTTCACCCACACCAGTTCAGATTGCCCAGTATTGAATGTATGCAAGTCACTTTAGGTAAAAGCGTCTAACAAGTGACATGTAATGTAATTTAACAAAATACTGTTGTCCTCTCGTCAAATTTAACCTGTTTTCTAAATGTCTTATCACAAATATGTGTTTCTTTCATATAACAATAACATGAATATTTTTCCTCCTGATTACTCAGTTGTTGAGCTGTTGGCTGCATGCTCCTCTGTGATTGGCTGAGCTGTTGAGAGCAGCGATGTGATTGGCTGAGAGGGTTTTTAAAACCACCATACCCTCTGATCTGTTTTAACCTTCTCCCGGCCCTTTTGCACTTTGCACTCATCACTCTGGATGTCCTGAACAACACTTCAGTTCTTTTTGGGGGGGTTTGTTCCAGATAATGGTGTTAATGTTAAAATGCCCAAAAAACTATGGCAAAGAGTATTAGACTCACACCTTCTTTACACTGTTTATTTATAATATTTCCTAATAATTATAGTATTGTGAATCACAGATTAATGTAGATGTTGGAGCAGTTCTCCCTCTGTGTTCCTGTTGGAGCTGAGTGAAGAATCAGAAGTGTTTGCATTAATTGAAATTCTCGTTCTCTCCTCAGGAGGTTCAGTTTCTGCTTAGTTTTGTTCACATGTTGTTTATAAGAACAGCTGGAGGTGAGGAACATCTGCACATCCATCCATCATGTGAAGTCTAGAAACACAGAGTTGTTTATTTACAAGACAACATGTATATGTTTACACAGCTGTAGAACAACACTTGGGCAATCGTGTAAGGAAAAAGCATTTGAAACATTAAGTTGTATCTGAATTTCTTTCTGATGTTATACCAGGGGCGGCGGGTGCTGTAGGCTATAAGGCTAACCCTTCCCAAATATTGTGTCACTGCATCCTGGTAAAATAAAAATATAATGTATAATGTTTGTGTCTTTGACATTAGCGCTGCTATGCAGCCACCTGTGCCCTGTAGGCCTACTATGAAGCCAGTTCAACAGACCCTGGATATGTTTGAGTTATCTTAACTAACCCTAACAAACGAGATCTCGCTAAGCGGTCCTACGACGCTGGTTATCAACTCCGTAAATCAAGCCAGGGTTTCTCTCTCCAGCTGAGAGCGCGTTCACTTGAAAGGGGCGGGGTTAGCTACATTTGACCAATCACAAACAGGGACAAGTGTACTGACAATACAGCTTCATACTTAATTAATGAAAAGTAAACTAATATTAGACAAATATTAACTTTAAACATCCATGACTTAAACATATAATCCAGGATACAAGCCACAGGGTTGCACCTGCAAGGTGAATACAGAACAACTGGTTACCAAATAAATAAACTACAGAGTGTTTGAAAGCCTACAACAGTTTTATGATATCACTGCCCCATCTAAGACACGAGTGGATCTGACTTTTATTAGGCCTACATTTGACTCGAGTGTTTCGTCAACTTAAAGTGAACCTATCATGCTATATTTGAATAATATAGTGTAGGACCATATGTAAGGCATATTTATACTTTTTATTTTTCAAAATACCAAACAGATCATGCATTTTAGCCATTCCTCATTTCGCTCAATTTAACACTGTCTTTGCATGGGCTGATTCTGTGAGAACAGCACCATCTGGTGGCCTGAAATATGTACTACAGCGTCTCCAGCGCTTTGGAACGGCAATGTCCGTGGCTGTCTCCTCCTGATTGGTGGAGTTGGCCCAATAGCCGTAGCGCCACTTCTGTGACGTCATAGAAGTGTTCAAATCTGGATCAGTCTGTATCAGATCCGTTGCAGCCCCTTTTTAAGAGATTTGGGTATGGAGGAAAAGAGAAAGGGTTGTGTTTTCTGACACTTGGTGAGTTCCCTGGAACACCGGGGACACATATTCATCTATAAAAGACGTACAAAAGTGCATTTTGCATTATAGGTCACCTTTACTGTGTTGCTTAAAAAAATACTTCTGCATACAGTATGTGACACTGTAAATGTTGCACGGCCAGATACGGCTCAGCTGACTCAGATCAGGAAATATATGATGTGATATGATCGATGATCTGATTGATGATGTGATATGAATGATAGATATGAAGTGCGACACGTCAGCGTCTTCTCTGCAACGGCAGTTTAAACTCTATTTCCTTTATCCTGTAATATGACTTGATATATTTAAACTCTGCACACTGAGCTCTGATTGGTCAGCAGGCGGTGCTTTCACTGAGTTGATCTATTTCAGCCAACCCCAATTAGCGCCCGCGGGCCAGATCCGGCCCGCGAGAGGCAAATGCATGGCCCGCGCTGATCTACTGGCATTCACTTGTTATAACATAAAAACATAAAATAAAATGTCCGCGGTTTCGCTTTATTTTGACCTCCGTCGACCAGTGGCGGCGCCAGAGATTTTCTCTAGGGGGTGCTGTGGGGTAGCTTGACGTTTCATAGAGGGTGCTCAAACATTAAGGGTTTCCCATTAATGCACCGGGCGCTACAGTTGAATTTTCTACTGCAACACTCCCCACACACACACACACACACACACACACACACACACACACACACACACACACACACACACACACACACACACACACACACACACACACACACACACACACACACACACACACACACAGTGTACCCGCGACTGTTACAATGAAGGCTCGATAATCAGCTCACAGCATATAGGTGTAAGCAGGGGTAAAGTGCTATTTTTACAAGTGGGGAGTGGACCTCACCTTCTCTAGGAGGGTCCTCACCTTCTCTAGGAGGGTCCTCACCTTCTCTAGGAGGGGAAGATTTTTTTTTAAATATTGAAGTTAAAAGCATCAATCTGGTGCACTTTGAGAGCAAAATGAAGAGCTCTATGGATATACTGTATCTCTCAACATACATATGAAACAGAACTGTAAACAGATTTTCTATTTCTTTATAGATATTTTACAAATCACTCCCCTTTTAAAACAAACCGTTTGAGACCCACTGAGATAACTAGACTAAAGTTAACTATCTAAACACTGAGAGTCCTTTACTTCACCTGAGCTGAGGTTACCTGAGACTCTCAGTCTGACAGGAGAGAGTTCTCCCTCCACCTTGTTGTTGAAAAAGCTCCTTATATCCGTTAGCTTGACTAGCTAGCACCAGATGCTAACCACAACGATCTCCAGTAGATACCCACCAGTGCGCGAGCTCTCTCTCTCGCTCGCTTGCGCACGCACACAAAATGGCTCGTGCCACACACACACAGAGCAGAGAGACCCAGAAGTAAGCTACTTGTACTCACCAGTGACGGAGCCAGGACATGTTCAGTGGGGTGGCCAGGATGGAACCAGTGATCATTTTGGGGTGACATTGAAATCACTATTATATGAACATAAAAATACATCTCACCATGGGCGTCGCAGCCATTATATGAGGGTGGGACAAGTCCCCCCCACTTTTTCAAATGATTCGTTTAGACCCCCCCACTTTTACCATGTGGAAAGTCCGTGAATTGGTAAATCCACTCGCCGCACTTTGTAGAGCGCTGTGTCAGTGCTTCATATCAAATCCATTCCACTTGCTTATTGAGAGAATGCCCAAATCAATGAAACTCCGTACCATGTTTTCACTGCTACTTTGTACCAGGGCAGATTCTCCCATAGCGCGCGCATGTTCAAGGACTGTTGTCATAGTTGGACAGCTCAGACCTGTTGTATGAAGCGATGCCGATAGCGGAGGTAAGGCAGTAAAAGGCACACACACCAAATGTTCAGGAAATGGTTAATACAGCGAAAATCAAAGCTGACGATCTCTTGGTTTGATATGTTTTCTCCCCCAGACAACATGGATATAAGAACATTGTTTTCAAAGAAGAGGAAAGTAAGTCTTCAGCTGGTAGCAGTTAATCAGTTAACAGTGATGGCGGCGGCAGCGTCTCACTTCTGGAGAGGAGTTTCGTCTTTATGTCATGATAGAGAGATACAAATACTGAATAGTTTAGATGATAAAAGGCATCAAAATGCCAGGTTACTAGTATTTATCATGTAAACAGGGAACATGAATAACCCGATCTCTCTGTGCTCATGTAAACACCATGATGTCTAATATGATCATAACATGTCAGACGCAGTCAGTGTGTTTTACTGGAGCCTCAGTTCGATAAGAGATTATTTTCTGAGTTCTTTAACTTAGGTACTCTCTCAAAATGGTAATGTGCGTTATGTTTTAATTATACTTCTTATCATTCAGAAGCTGTTTGTGTGTGATTATGTTTTACTGAGTGCTTATAGGCAATTTCCATCCCAGTATTCAGTTAACTATTTATTTTCTGTGCACATTACATAGATAGCTAATATTCTACTGCTTGGGACTTTGAGTCTTCAAAATGTCCAATGTCACAGACTGGGACTTACTTTAGAGTCAGTTGTATTTACATTCAGTATGACTTGTTATGATTCAATGTGAAAGAGTATACTGCTCAATACATAATGATCACTTCACCACCTCTCTTGACCTCTAGGTGCTTGAGAGTGAGTCAGAGGCAGAACACAGGGACAGTGGAGAGAGGTCCGTTGCTGAGGTGAGTGATGAAAGGGAAATGACAGTTTAGAGTAAATTGTGATGTGAACTCTCATCCCAGAGTGTTAAGGAAATCAGTGGGGATATTGAACAGGAAGCATTTCAGTCAAGGGGCATCATGTGACCAATATAGACAGAAGAGCAACATTTAAGTCAATGATACCATTTCTAGGTGAACTTAACATCAGTATGGAGTCAGATCAGTCTCAATATTAATAAATGCTCACAGAAGGATTCACAAATGTATTTTGCGATTTATATATATATATGCACAATATTGTTATGTTTGTATATAAATGTACAAAAAATTGGCATTTAAACTGCTTTTTATTAATTCAAAGACGGCTCTGAATTAATAATCAAATATGTTTCCTTTCTTTACTACTGGATGAAATTACAAAATGTACCCATCATTTTCCTCATGCTAGTATAGCCACATAAAAGTATCAAACCTGTTAGAATGCACCAGAATACAGGAAAGGCGACCCCCACACCCCCGTTAAAAATGTCCCCCCCACATTCAGGATGCTTCCTACGCCCATGCATCTCACTATAAAATAAGGGGTTATTTAAGGCACCTACAACACACCTCTACATTATTTGGGATCAAGTGGTGGAATAGATCAAATAATATTCAGTATATCTAACTATTCCTTTCGTATTCCTGCAGGCAAAGTATCAACAAAGCTTACATTATACAAATGTAATGCAATATACAGACTGTTTAGCTTCTGGTGATCAGCAGCACGATGGGCTCATTCTCTCAGTGTATCATCAGGAATACAGAGACACACACACATCATTTAAATAAGAGTTTTTAAATTAAATGATAGGTTAAGAATAAACATCTTAAAGTAAATAACAATAAACAATAGCCCTTAACCCTGTAAGGCCCCCGGTTGTAATTTTACAACATTACTTTAAGCTATCCTAAAAAAGTCAGTAAATGTTCAGGGGTAGACATTAAGGGTAAAAATTGTATTATCACTGGCCCCACCATTGTAACCACTGGCCCCACCATTGTAACCACTGGCCCCACCATTGTAACCACTGGCCCCACCATTGTAACCACTGGCCCCACCATTGTAACCACTGGCCCCACCATTGTAACCACTGGCCCCACAATGGCCCCACCATTGTAACCACTGGCCCCACCATTGTAACCACTGGCCCCACCATTGTAACCTCTGGCCCCACCATTGTAACCACTGGCCCCACCATTGTAACCACTGGCCCCACCATTGTAACCACTGGCCCCACCATTGTAACCTCTGGCCCCACCATTGTAACCACTGGCCCCACCATTGTAACCACTGGCCCCACCATTGTAACCACTGGCCCCACCATTGTAACCACTGGCCCCACCATTGTAACCACTGGCCCCACCATTGTAACCTCTGGCCCCACCATTGTAACCTCTGGCCCCACCATTGTAACCACTGGCCCCACCATTGTAATCACTGGCCCCACCATTGTAACCACTGAGCATTCGTCCAAAAAAATCGACTAATAATGAAGAAAATTAACACATTTGTTGCAATAGTAATTTATGCACTAACTACATTACTACTTGTACTACAACATTTGAATAATCAGGTCTTCCTCATTTCCCTCAATTGTTCATATTTGGTTTATTAAAATAATGATATTGTGGTCATTGATAAAAAATGTCTGCTATTATTATGAGTATTATTATTTGTATAATGCGCCGTCTGCCTTCCTGTCATTAGGAGTTAGAAATGTAATGGCTATAGATTAGATTAGATTAGAACCTTCATTATCCTAAACTGCTGGGACATTTCCCTAAAGCCAATACCTTTATATTCTCTACTCTTCACTTACTTGTCAGCATAGGTCGGTATTGATGTACAGAGCCGACAGAATACCTTGTTTATATTGGCATCATATTGAGAGGTGCAGTGACGCGTCCTAAAACCAGGAAGTAAGCTGCGGGTTCCCTCCACAGAAAGCAATGGGATTTCTCCACAGGGGTTTGGAAAATAGCTGGAAATAAGGTCTGTGGAAAACAAACCTGTTTGATAAATGCACGTTTTGTTCAGCCGGATAATCTCCACATGTCTACCCTACTTTTATAATTTTCGAATCATAAATCTAATCGATAGATTATAAAAGGGTTTTAGGACGCGTCACTGCACCAGAAGCCAACTCCATCGATCAAGCTGGCTCAAACTTCCTCTCCCTCTTCTTCTCATGCTCTCTGTCACTCTCCTTTAACTCCTCCGGTGACTTTCTTTTATTTGAAGATTGTTTTTTGCACGGCGCTTGGACGGTTACCGCTGGTATTAAAAACATGTTGGCGAATGGTTAGGTGGCGCGACAGTGTAAATGCATTTTTAATAATAACATTTTTGAATGGAACATTCTCAACATGAATGCATAAATCCAAATAAATATAACTTACATATGTGGGAAAATACTGTGTTTGAAATGTGTAATTGAAATTAGATGCTAGCTTTTTGTTTTGATATATATATATATTTTGTATTCCAGTCTCCCTTCAGATATGTTAAGTGGCATGGCATTCAACACAATGCTGCTCACCTCTTTCAGTTGGGAGAAAAGCTGGTTCAGGTTCAGCCTTATGGGGGGACAGGGCTGCTGAGCCTAGAGATGGATCTGTTGGTCCTGGCACCAGGGGGAGGGACAACTGATTTAGTATGAATAGCTGCTAATAATCTACCTGCATTTGTTAAATGTCAGCTAAAAGACCAGTGCAATTAAAAACCTGTATAGATATTAACAGTACTTAAAGTCAGCTTAGTAAAAAAAAACATAACAATTATTATTTACAATGGACTAAGTTAGCTAACAGACACAATTCCACCACTCATGGACCACACCCACCTTTTCTTTTGAAAAACTGGGTGACATACTGTCGCCCTTTAGTCCCTCTCTCTTGTTTTTCTCTCCTTTCTTTTCTCTTTTGAAAGCCTGACTTTGTGAGTCGTTGAGACATGGTACTACACACGTAAGTACTAGCATCCCTGCTCCTCACATGCTCACACTAGTGTCTGCTAGAAAGTGTCGGCGGTGCTGCACCGCGTTTGGAGGCAGGACCAAACCATTACATGTAAATAGAACGGGGTGTACAGAGGCTTTGGATAATTAACTTTTGGAAGAAAATAAGTTAAATGAATTGTAAGTTTAGTGAGTACATTACATTATCGATATAACGTCCTATTCATGTTAATTCTTGATGAATGATGAAAGGTTACTTAAACATTTTTTTCTTAATGTTCTAAAATAGTTTGGGCCCCCGTGGTGAGAGTGTTTGGGGTGGCCAATAGGGTGACCAGGATTCAGCTGGCCACCCCCCAGCTCCGCCACTGGTACTCACGAGGCTATTATGTGCAGAATCCCTCTCGCTTTCAGTTGGTTTTGATTGAGTGTCCACACGTGGACGTTTAAGGACTAAAAAACGATCCATTTGTCATTTTGCTGTTAGCAAATAATTTGGGGCTCCAGCTAACAGGAAGTCACTCAAGTGTCACAAAGTAATTTAGCCTATGGGTAGATCAAAAATCTAATGGGTGCTGGCCATTGGCCTAATCATATCACCTGTGTTGGCTATATGTTTTTGGTCAAACATGTTTGTTTCACATTTGCATTGATGTAATCAATAATTTTTCTGATTTAATTTAATAAAAATAATAATAATACTTTTAAAAAAACAAAACAAAAAACAACACATTTCTTGGGGGTGCTTTGGGGGTGCTTTGGCAATCCTGGGGGGTGCTTCAGCACCCACTAGCTCCCCCCTGGCGCCGCCCCTGCCGTCGACACTCGTAAACCTGACCCTTGACCTTATCGCGTGCATATGCAAGACGTGCTTCGCGCGCTTGACTTACTCGTCACCACCTGGAATAGCGGCAAACACAGATAAACAATAGCTCGCCAGCTACCTGTCATCCCAGCCCAGCGATTGACCAACATGACACTAACGGGCCGTGGATAACTCAAACCCAGGATGGAATTCGCTAAGAAGAGGAAGGTAGACCAGGAGAACCGTCAGTTCAAAACTGACTGGACTGAGAAGTATTGTTTTTTTTTACCAGACCACACCAATGCTAAACCGACTTGTTTGATTTGCATGCAGAATGTAGCTGTAATCAAATCAGACAACCTGAAGCGGCACTTCACCTCTATTCATGCTGCCAGATTTAATGCTAACTATCCAGAGAAAATCCGACCAGTGCACACAAAAGATAGCAGGTGTGCTTGCATCATACAAGCACTCTGTTTCCACAATGTCGAAAACAACATCGGCACAAGAGAGCGCAACAGCTGCCTCATTGCACGTCTCTTGGACGCTCGCTAGAGCCAAGAAGCCGTTTGCTGATGCTGAGTTAATTAAACGGTGTGCGATAGACATGCTCGTGAAGATTTAAATCCTGATGAAAACAACAAAAAAGGTTGTAGAGTTAGTAAAGCAGGTGCCGCTGTCGGCTAACACGGCAACCAGAAGAGTAGAGGTTTTAGCGGAGGAGTGTTTTTTCCAGTCTACTCACGGATTTGAAGAAAATAGAGGCTATATCCTTAGCCATAGACTCGTCCTGTGACCGAACCGACATGGAACAGCTGTCTGTGTTCGTACGATTTTTGATGTGGAAGATATTCCGGGAAGAGCTGCTGTGTTTGCTTACTCTGCCCGGGCGCACGACCGGGGAAATAATCTTCCACGAGCTGACACAGTTCTTCGAAAAGAATGGTTTGCATGTGAGTCAGATCGTCTCTGTTGTAACCGACGGGGCTCCCGTCGATGGTTGGAAAGCACAAAGGCTTGGTAAGCAGGCTTTCCGCCGTTAACCCCGGCGCTTCTGGACATTTCACTGCATCATTCACAAATCAGTGTTGTGCGCAAAACTGTGTGGAAAAATGAAAGAAACTATGGATACTGTGACGAGGACTGGTTAACTTGGTGCGTGAGAGCTCTAGTCTGCAGCATCGCCTTTTAGATCGTTGCTAGAGGAAATGTCATCTGAACACAAGGATCTCTTACTACACAACGATGTTCGCTGGCGGAGCAAGGGCCGTGTGTTGGAGAGGGTGTGCGACCTGCGTGATGAACTGGTGGTCGTTCTTATCAAGCCTGCAGAGCCAGAAAGCCCATGAGTTTTTGAGCTTTCTAACTGACACCAAGGTGATAGCAGATGTTAATTTTCTGTGTGACGTCATGTCTCATCTAAATCACCTTAACCTGCAGCTGCAAGGCAAGAACCACACTGTTGCTGAGATGTACGAGGCGGTTGAAGCTTTCCGGTCAAAGCTGCACCTTTTGGAGAGAGACATTCATGGGAGGAAGCTTCACTTTCCACGTCTGCGTGAGCACTGCGAGAAGAACGAAATGCCGGAAGATCCAGTAATGAAGGATTTTGTGTCAAAACTGGCAGAAAACTTCAAGTAGCGATTTGAAAGCTCCCTAAAATCTCAGGTGACATCCTCCTCTTCCTCAGACAGCCGTTCTCTGTGTCAGCAGACGTGGCAGTGGACTGGAGAGGCCAAAAGGCTGGTGCCTTCCATAGAAGAGGGAGCTCTTCAGATGGAGGTCTTAGAGATGGGAAGCTCTGAGTTGCTGAAAGCTCAACACAAGGATGCAACCAGTGTGTGACTTTTGGATCAACGTGGTTCCCCAAGCTCGTTTCAAAAACACCAGAGCTATTGCTATGTTCCTACTCACAATGTTCCCCTCAACATACATCTGCGAATCAGGATTTTCTTCAATGAATGCTATCAAAAGCCAGGACAGGAAACAGACTCTCCAGTGCACATCTGCCACAACAGAATACAAGCCCAACATCAGACAGGTTGCCTCATCCCGCCGCTCTCACTTCTCTCACTGATTGGTGAGTGAACAACATCAATTTATGTTTGCAATTTGTCAATTCTATTGTGGTATAATAATTATTAAGACAAAAATAACCATTTTATAGTTATATTGTATATATACATTAACTTTCCTAAATAAAATGCTACGCAGCGTAATTAAAAACTAATTATTAATATGATAGAGAAAAAACCTTGGATAATGCAGAGGCTTTTAACAACAGCCCACAAACTGGTCACATTGAATACAACATTAACATAATATTATTAAAAATAAAGTTAAAAAAACCCAATACTATTTGTTATTTAGAGCCTGATATTATTTGGTTACACATATTTAAAAATGTTTAAAACTAATAATGCGGTGTATTTTGGTATGACATTATAAAAGTAACTAACTGAAACTCTTTCTGTCTTCCTGTCTTTCCCTGTGTGTGTGTGTGTGTGTGTGTGTGGTGTGTTGGTGTGATGTGTTGTGTGTGTGTGTGTGTGTTGTTGTGGTGTGTGTGTTGTGTGTGTGTGTGTGTGTGTGTGTGTGTGTGTGTGTGTGTGTGTGTGTGTGTGTGTGTGTGTGTGTGTGTGTGTGTGTGTGTGTGTGTGTGTGTGTGTGTGTGTGTGTGTGTGTGTGTTACAGTGTTTGCTGAATTGGATGTGGACCTGTCTGACTATTTGATCAGAGTTCACTCTGTTGTTTTATTGTTATGCCCCATCAGACCACAGCAAAATCATTTGTATTTGTTAAAGCATTTATTTATTATGTTAATAAATGTTTGATTTCGGTCTAAGGATGCATTTTTTCCTTTACTCTCAACACAGGGTTTGTTAATACTACTGCCACTACTACAACAATTATAATAGAGGTAACATCTGCACATAGTGTAAAACAACTTTTAGTGACACATAACATTTTGGCCCTTAGCTTCTCATGCTTGACAAAATTGGCCCTTTGGTAAATAGAATTGGGGAACCCTGATCTATTTTCTATAGACGCCGGGGGCAGGCAGCGTCAGGTAAAAAAAAGTTATTTAGCCTTCCCTAACCTGAGCCTCACGCGCCGCCTAAGGCCTCGCGATCCTGACACTCGAACGTCTTTCCTGTCTGGCTGTCTTCGTCGCCGGTGTTCCGGATTAACTGGTTTCCCGATCAACTGGGGCACAGATGTGGAGGTCGTGGCCTACCGACTGAAATACACATTTCGATCGCTTCTTCTGTCGTTTACATAAATCTTTTGGTATATTTGGCTGGATAGGAAGACTTTGATGCACATCAGTACCAGTGTGTGAGGTTGTGGTTACGATGGAGATATCCGGACGCGAACAGCGAGGACTACAAAAAGAAAACGAGTTGACTGGGGATGTCTGTTCAAACATTGCGAGCTCCAATAAATCATTTAAACCAGCTATTGTTGCCAGACTTATCACTGAATATCGTTCCTAATGTGATACCAAGTCCATCTGAGACCTGTGTACACCTTCAGACAGCCTCCCAGTGAAGCACACGTTGCTTACTCACAGTTTGAAAGCAGCGTGGAGAAGTCTTCAGCTGTGGAGCTGTGATCCTCTCAGGTAAACATCCGCCCAGGGTTCAACTGGGATCCACCCAGGGAACAATGGGATCCGCCCAGGTTAAACTGTGTTACGACTTCTGTGGCTATCTACCAGCGATCATGTTTAATATGAAAGACACACACATATACATCCCTTATAAAAACGGCATTCTGCAGCACTCATCCAGATAACATGTGACTGTTAACTCGTTTTGCAAAGATAGCAGCAGAAATGTCATTGCTGCATGTGCAGGGATATTAGACTTTAAAATGCTGATGGGTCATTAATGTTGGTCTCGGCAAACAATATTAGGAATCCTCTATTCAAACTACATAATATTCAGTGTCCATCGACATGAAAATCACAAAAAAGTTCATGCTGGACTCAAACCCGAGTCCCAACAGCAAAAGTCACTCCAGCCCTGCGCTTTATGAGTGCGCCACGGATCAACACAACGTATCGAACCACCACACTATAATATTTTAGATTAACCTTGTTAAAAAGTTCCAGTAAAATACAACCTGACCATCATTTATAATGTGAGCGAATGTATGTACACTTTAAGCCATATAATATACATATTATAATATATTATACTGACTGAGGTCTGTATCAAGCCTCATTAAGACCCACCGAGATCAGATATCCTAGTTTATCAGCCTGCGAGCCCACATTATGTTGTGATAAGTGTTAGTTTTACATATAAATGTGTTCTAGTGCACACATTAAGTTCCAATATGCAAATCAGGTCGAGTTTTTTTTATTTTTCAGTTATAAAATAAACAGACATTACTCCAGATAACAGAACATACAACAAAACATGTAACAACAAACAACTAAACAAAACGTAACGGGGGGGGGGGGGGGGATGCAAGGATGACTTCCTAAGACAGCTGATTGTGACATACACAGGACATTACACAGGAGATGCCATATTGACAGGGTCAGACAGGAGAGCTGCGGACAGTGAACCTCCTGTCTCCCCTCAAAATCCCCCAGCAGAGAAGCGGCACGCTCCATGTTCAGATACTCCCTCAGCCATGAGTCCCTAGGGAAGCAGGCTGGTTTGCGTTCCTTCCAGTTTAGTAGGAGGAGTCTCTTTGTGGCTAAACAGCCCAATGTCCAGAGCCGATCGGCAGTCCTTGCAACATTGCCATCTGGCTTGAGACCCAGTAGACATGCAATGGGACATGTAGGGAAATTAACTTTTAAAGATTCAGACATTAAGGATATTACTTCTGACCAAAGTTTTTGTGCCGCTGGGCATTCCCAGAGTAGGTGCAACAATGCACCTCGCTTGCCACATTCATGCCAGCATAAGTCTCTGTGTTTATTGTCCATCTTGGATTTTGTAACAGGGGTGATGTAAGCTCTATTGAGCATTTTGAACTGTATGATCCTGAATCTTACACATTTAGAAGAGAACATAGCTGACCTCCAAATGGAGTTCCATTGCAAAGCAGACAGAGATATTCAAGGCATGCTCCCAGGACAGTTGGACAGGAGAATAGGTATTCGGGGCAGCCCTAGATAATAATTTATAAATGTTAGAGACCACACCTGATGATATGATTGCTTTCTTGAGGGGCTGGTCCTCTTCCATACATGAAGCAGGCATGGCTCCCTCCTTACATGTTGTACTAATAATAGATGCTAGTTGTGCATATGATAGAAAAGATGAGTCTGAGAGACCAAGCTGATTTTTGAGTTGTTGAAATGGAAGGGTTTGATCTCTATATATCTGTCCAATTGTAGTAATACCAGCCCTCTGCCAGATATTACTTAAGGTGCCTCCTCCTGCAGAAAGACAGGGGTCACTCCAAATGGGGCAAGATGGCAAAGAGAGCCATGTGTTTCGTGATATTTGCCATGCAACATTATGCTGTACAATAGAATATGACATGTATGCTCACAATATAGACATTTTTTAAACGCTAACTTTCTAAATAGGCCCTCATTTCCTTTTGCTCTGTCTGCTAATGCAGTAGCTGATAGGATGTAAACCTGGACCAAAGCTGTTGCGCTAGAAACAGAATGCAATTCTAGCAATACTGGCTGTCTTTTCTGTCTTGCGACAGACTCCCCAAAATAAAAATACTTAACAGCATAGGCATCACGTCCCCTATGGTGTGCTAAGGGCTAATCTTACATATTGCAACTATAATAACAGTGGCCAAATTCATGTTTTAATGTGCAATGCAAGCTTTGCTTCTGTAGCCAATAGTAGACTTACTCATTAGTGTGACAGAAGAAAAGACAACAATAGCAATCAATAATTAATGAATTTTAAAAATATTAAAATGTAATGAAAATCAAGATCAGGATTAAAATTAGATCAAACTTAATTAATTATTTAAACGTGGTGCCGACTGACCTCTGTTCTTTACGCTTGGTCTCTATGGTTACCCTAGTCTACAGGAATAGCACTTTTTAGTGTATATTCCTGTTTCTCACTTCTTTTTCACCTTTTTAGGAGAGTGCATTTACGTAGTCACGTTGTGCCTCTTCACTTTTACACTCTGGGGGTCAGAGTTCATATGGTGAGGGATTCCATTGGCGGTATGCGCCGGCCTGTGCCCTTTACCGTGGACTTCTGGTAGAACTGCTCGGGTCTTGATAGATTGAGTGGGAAATTCATGAGATTTTCTAGAATAATTATTGACTCAGCTTTATTTGGCAAGTATGTACACATACAAGGAACAGCCTTTTTCTGTCCTGTTGGGATCCAACCACACAGGTGATGATGTACGGAGAACAGACTGGATTATTGCAGAGTAATAATAATACATTATATTTGTATTGCGCTTTTCTCCAACCTCAAATACGCTTTACAGTATGAGGGAGGGTAGACAAACAGAGGATAGGCAAACAAATGAATATAGTAAAATAAACAGAAAAGGCAGTCAAGAGGCAGTTGATTGAGAAGGGGGGGGGGCTTATGGGTAGACAGAGTAGAGAGGATAACTGGCTACAGCAGCTCCTGAGGCAGGTATACATCTGGGCTGGCACAGAGAAGTGTTCTGCCATCAAGATGTGCAGGATTGGGCAGAAATACTCATCCTCTGTGGGGGGAGGGCAGTCCCACCCACCCTATGTGATGCCACATGTTGCAGGGTGGTGCACTCAATCTGACAGGGAAAAGAGAAATACTTTAGAATACTGTCAAACATTTTGTCAGGTTCACATCACTCATCCTGATTAGGATGTAAAATTAAGCCGTTTTAACTTCCTTAGACATTATTTCTTTACATAGTATGGCAATGGGTGTCAGCTATAGGGTTACAATCTTAGCTGTGGTCCCTCTGTTTGGAGTCTGTGTTGGTATGTTCCTTCAGCTGCTCCAGTGCCCACCGAAAGTGCAAAGACATGCAAGTTAGGTGAATTCAACTATACATTTGCAATAGCTGTGTGATGGTGAGTGTTCACCCAGTGATGTTGAGGTAACCTCTCCAAGGTGCATCCCAGTCTTCCAGCAGAAGGACATGAATTTCTCTACATACCCACGTATCAATGTCCCCTTCAGCCAATGAGCTGAGCTCCCCACAAGCCCTACATAGCTGGGATAGGTCATCTGCAAAAAAGAAGATAATGTAGTTTAATGGCAATATAGACACATTCAAGTTTACCTGGTAGAGTTCTGTATACCTGAATTTGTCACCAGAGACATTGACATGGCCACACCCTTCTGGTCAACAGGGTAGTCGACATTTTCCCCAGACAATATCTGCTCTGCAAGCTAAAAAGTGTCTGATAAGTATCATTTTGAGGACTTTTTAATAATGACAAATAGCAACAGATATAATCAAATGTTTACCTTGCACACATGACGATGAGTCCTGTTGTTTGGGGTGAGCAACGGTTGCGCATGCCCATCTCCCTATTTTCGCGGACCAATGCTCTACACACAAAACAAACATTTATTACAGTTAGCCAATTTTAACATCAAGTAAAATCATTTAATTTAAGATCAGTTGAATCGTGCTAAAGGACACAAATGCTTGAATGACCTTTTTGTTGCTCCCAAAAGATGATCCATGGTGTATGAATACATGCATTTGTCTAATGCACACATCAAAGCTGACATTTCATTCACCTTGTTACGTCCTTGCATTTGTCTATCTGTGCGTCTGTGGCCCCAAATGGGTCCACGAACAGGGACCGCCTCTCCTTTAGGTACATGATCTATGGAAATGCAAATACTAATTCTAACCAACCCCTACATCAGATAGTGTCATGGTTCCGTCTAGATCTGTTTACGTTGAAGATTACTTACAATCAACGTCCAGTGTCCGTGGCTGCAGACCGCTCCAACTGCCACATCGTATTTCAAAAGGTCCAACCAAAAAAATTATAATAATTACGACAACTAATGTATACACTAACACAAGTATGTATGGACATACAAACATACAAAATACATAGGCCTACTTGTGTACAAAAAAAGAAATCCTAATATATAGTTCTACTCACACTTCTCAAAGAACCTTTGTGCTTTCCCTCCCAGAGCGACGTCATGAGGTAGGAGTCCAATGGTAGAGCGCCAGCTTTCCTTCCCACCATAGTTCTGTATGAATTGACGATCTAAGAGTACAAAAATAACTTGTGATACAATCTAAATAAATATCAGTCCAATATTCTTTTGTTTTGTAACTTACCTCTCCCTCCAACCACTTCCCTGGGGCCAAGTCCATTATGTTCTCCGAGTACACTTTATATGGCCTAAACAGGCACCAGAGCGTTTGCTTTCTCCTCCCTGTCCATATTTGTCGAAATACTGGAAATATAGCAATGGAAGTTATTTGTGAAATGCATCATTTGGAGTGTACTTTCTGTCTGTTTACTTACAAAGTTCAGGATCCTTTGGTGCCATTTGGGCCTCGCCGTCCATGGATGGAGGTGTTTGTGTGGTGGGTGTTTGTGCGGTGGGTGTTTGTGCGGTGGGTGTTTGGGTGTTTGTGCGGTGGGTGTTTGTGCGGTGGGTGTTTGTGCGGTGGGTGTTTGTGTCTGTGTCTTTGTGTGTTGTGGAACAGCCAGAGGAGAGAGATCGGACAACTTTTGTAGTTTGGCAGGGATCCTCTCCCCTGGCTGGATATAATGTGTTAAATGGTCAATGTTTGTCTGCAGCTTTGTTGTACCCTTAGCGAGTACTGGCTTTTTCCCCTCCAATTCCAGGATGGTGTAGGGTCCCAACCAGTCATCGTCCAGCTTTCCCCCTTTTCTTTTCTCCTGTCTCATGTTCCTCCGCAACACCTGATCTCCTACTTGGAAGTTGTCCTCCTGGCCCTTTTTCTTTTTTCTTTTGCGGACGTTGTCCTGGCTTCGTTTCATTTTTTTTTTCACCTCTGTGAATACAGCCTCCTGTTTGTTCAGTCCTTCATGGATCTCCTCCGTTGCGACCAGCCAGCTGACTTTGTCTTCTTTGACCTGCAACAAATCACAGTTAGAATTTTAGAAGACAGATGATCCAGATGAAAACGTTTGAAACGGATGACAACATTAGAACATCTTACCAGGTACTCCTTTGGCACCTCGGAGGGATACCTAGCCTCCCTCCCAAACATCAAGTAGTAGGGGCTGTATTGTGTGGTCAGCTGCTTTTTCGTCCGAAGACCAAACATGGTGGACTGCAGAACCTGGTCCCAACGTTTGGGGTGACCAGCCACCATTTTGTTCAACGACCTTAAATGCAGAATTAAAGTATAGGTATGAAGAAGCAGGAGCGCATATGGGTTCTCCTGTATGATAAAGCAACAGATCAAATGTGTTTGTAATTCTATGAAGAGCGTGAAGAGCTCCAGCTCCTGCTTCCTGATTTCCAGCTCCCTCCTGAGCTGAAAATCCCTATCTCGCTCCGCCCTCTCACACTGGAGACGAGCCATACTTTCTGTTCGTTAAGATAAACTACCGTACGCTCCGGTACACAGTTTTTAAACTCCTCCAACATCATCAGCTCACACACTGAAGTAATGTCCTCAGCTTTACAAGCTCTACACCACCTGTCAAAGAGGACTTTCTTCTCCCTCGCAAAGTCCACGTAAGTTTGGCCAGAAGTTTTCGTCAGGCCGCGAAAACGCTGCCTGTAGGCCTCAGGCACAAGCTCATACACCCTGAGAACAGCACCTTTAACCTTCTCATACACCAAACTGTCCTCGACAGAAAGAGAAAAGCAAGCCTCTTGAGCCTTACCGACTAGCTTGCACTGTAAAAGAGTAGCCCACACATTTTCTGGCCAGTGCAGAGCAGCAGCAATGCGCTCAAATGCACCGAAATAGATTTCCACCTCTGATTCACGAAACACAGGGACCAAAGAAATATGCCTACTCACGTCAAAGGTGGCAGCAGAACGAGAAGGTGTAACGGCAGAATCACCCACCCCAGCTGCCTGAATCTCTAATTGACGCATCCGGACAGCAGTGTCTGCCTCCAACTCCAGCTTCCTGATTTCCAGCTCCCTCCTGAGCTGAAAATCCCTATCTCGCTCCTCCCTCTCACACTGGAGACGAGCCATACACACTTTTACCTTAGCATCTAATTTAGAGCCCGTAGGTGAGGATCCTTCCGAAAACGAGTCGAATTGAGGTATGGTGAAAATCCTTGCCTGTTCCGTAGCACCCTTTAACACCAAGAGTAACACCAACGTGGCCTCCATCATAAGACTCTGCTGCTACAGCCCCGGCCACCGTGCCAGGAGATTCCACCAAAGTAGGCAGACTCAAAACCCCCTGTTCAACTAGTCCAGTTAGCACAGTAGCTTTGAATTCATTTTTAACAAGAGCAGTGGAGACAGAAATGTGATAATGTTCAGCAACTAACCGCAAATCAACCTTCCTACACAAGTCTAGTTGACCCACAGTAGGACTGGCCACAAACTGCTCCAAAACAAAAGCCATCCTTATCAACGGCTTCTTTTAATAAAAAATGTTATTTAACAAACTTCCCCAGATCCTGCCTACCAAACTCCCCTAACTATCTTCTGGAGCGTGCCGGGCTCGAGGCGATTTTAAAGGCAAACATCAGCGGCCGAAACCCTGAATCGCCTGCCCCCAACAGGGAATTAATCCCCACCCAGGATTACCCCGAAAATAAAAAAGGCAAAAATAATAAATGAGTGCCTGAAGAAAGGACTGATTCAGTCCAGCTAGCTAGACACTCCCCTCTCTAAACTGAGGAAGCTGTTCAACAGTAAATAATTCAGCCAATGCTACACTTATATACACCACTACTACCACCAAAGACAATCATCAACATCACACAACAAACAAATACTCACTCCTTGTCTCAAAGAATGGACGAGTCCCCATTTGTTACGTTCCCTCCTAATCTAGGGGTACGAAGGGAAGTAACAAAGCACCGAAATGCCCAGGTACGAGAAAAAAGGAGAAAACTGATCTTTGAAGCCATAAGCTGGTCCTTTGATTAACCAAAAGAAAAAGGGCTCACCAGCCAACTTGCAAAACAAATCTAGACACAAAAATATATACTGGAGACATGGACACCACGCTGCACACATCCAGCCAGGGGAGAAGGGGAGAGCGACTGCAACCTTCCTCCTGTCCTATATGGAGGCCCTGATTGAGGATTGGGAGCACCTGGGGAGAGGCTGCACCTGGGGACAATCAGGCTGCACCTGGGGAATCAGAGGGAGAGAGAAAAAGACACACACACACACACCCAAACCCACTACGGCACGTAACAATTATATTTTAAACTGATAGGGTGTTTGCGCATACAGCATCAGCAATTTTGAAATACACATTACACTCCTCTGTGCTCTACTTTCGAACCTGAATGTGTATTCCACCTCATTATTTTGAAAATAACAACTCACCCACTTGCGTATGTCACCCTCCATGCCAGGCCAATAGTACGGAGCAATGATGGCACAGTGAGTCTTCTCCACTCCACAGTGTCCACCAATGTTGCAGCAGTGAAACTCCTCAAACAAATCGTTTGTTTCTTCGGAGGAAGAGACCACTTTGGCAAGGTGCTGCTCGGTTTGATTCTTTTTGCGCCTGCAGATGTAGTACAGTTCTCCGTCTGGTTTTATATGACATAATATTAGATGTATTAGTTTTACCATAGCATATTATCATTGTGTTCTAGAGTCCATATGGCATGCACGTAAAGCGAGAGCATTAATAGATTAACTCTTCATTAATAGATGAGAATAAGAATAATGCAAGATTTCTTTTCAGCACTGTAGCCAGGCTGACAGAGAGCCACAGCTCGATTGAGCCTTCTATTCCCATAGCACTCAGTAGTAATGATTTTATGTGCTTTTTTAACGATAAAATTGTTACTCTTAGAAACAAAATGAATGACCTCTTGCCTTTGACCAGTATAGTGTTATCAACAGCTCCCGGAAACGTTCTAATATTACACTCATAGACTGTATATATAATAGGATTCTGCAGAGTTGCCGTGAAGCCCTTAGTAGGCGGAGTCGGCCACTAACGGCTCGACTGTGACGTCAGAGTCTAATCCCGCCTGCTCCAAATAAGGGCAAAGAGGCGGAGCCGAGGCGGGGCCTGCTGCCTCCGAACTGGAAGTAAACAGAGCTAGCTCAGGCTAAGAAGCTAAGCTAACATGAAATACATGCATACCAAGTTACTGCTAACCAGCGACGTGCGGTCAGGGGAGGCAGGTGAGGCAGAGCCTCACTTGTCATTCTCCAATGTAACGGAAAAAAAGAATAATAATACAAATAATAATAATAATAAAATGTGTCCACTGATCTGTGTTGTAAATGTGATTTCTGTTTGATTCCAATCGCTTTTTATAGTAAAAATCGGCTAATTTGCCGAGCTCCGCTACAACTACGGGGAGCGATGAGATTGAGAAGTGAGGCAGGGACGAGCTCTGCCTCACAGAAGCCCACAGTAACTGCTGGAGCGGGCACTAATTTAGCGCGGGCACTTAGTTTGTGAGCGCGCTCAAGCCAGTTACTGTGTGGTGAGGTGAGGCACAGATGAGCTCTGCCTCACCTCAGAATGCGTCACCCCACAGAAACTGGCTGGAAAGCGGGCCCTAAGCGCATGCCTGCACCATCTCACTGTATGTCACCAATGTAATGTTGTAGATCCCTTTATTACATTTATCCTCTCCATCCATATTCTCTAAATAACTTATTTCACGTATATATGATATTAGGCTCGCTGGTCTCACATACAACGGCCATGAAAAAAGCACCAGGGGAGGCAGCCACAACCTCTGCCGCACTGAGGGGGCGCAAGTGAGCCCACAGGTTCTTGTTGCTACTGTTATTCTACGCAGAGACGGTAGAGGAAAACAACAAGCTAGGCTTTTGAAACTAGAGGGAGATAAGGAGGACTTTACAAAAAAGTAATAGAGATTGTTGTCCAGAAGGATAGCATGGACTTCATCTTCAAGTCAAGGTAAGACCACATTTGTAATGAAAATTGGATCTTACTAAGAGAGAACAATCCAATATTTAGATTTTGGGCTATCCTTTTGTTGAACGGTCTGTTTAAAATGAATCGAAGCATCAGACTAAAAAGCTTTTGAAAATAACAGACTATTTCGTAATATAAATGATAATAGCCAAACTAACCTAGCAAGAGTAAACTGACAGGCTGCTGTGCCGCATATCACTCAAAAACCCACACGACTCAACCAAGGGGCAAACTCTGGGAACAGCCGGGACGCCAATACGGAAGTGCCACACACTGCAGTTCATATATGGGCCGCTAGGGACTGGCTGCAGAAAGGAGCAATTTCCATAGACCCCATGTTAAAATGCCCAACTTTACAGCAGAAAAAACATGTTTCTACCCCTGGCTCCATACATTTTTATTATCGATATAGTTAGATTCCACCTTCATGATTATGGATCTGTGAGTGAATTGTTTTCTAACACGACCCTTTTATTTATATTAGGTCTTAACGTTTTTGCATACATTAGGGCGTGGTCACATTGAGGACAGCTCTGTCAAGTGACTGTTGCTGCTAGCTTCTTGTCTCTCTGCTAGCTGCTCCGTGAAGCTACAGGGACTCTGCCTGCTCAGCTCATCCAGTAAACACAACCTTGAAGCCGGCTGTGGTGTTTGTTGTTCAGTGCTTATATATCGGACTATTGTGACTCGCTCTGCGGTTAAAACAGACCGGTGCATGAATGCGGTTTTGCGCGTCAGTGAAATTGAGTGAAACGGCTTCTGTTTGAGGTTATAAAATAAGGTCATCCTTGTAAGCTAAGAGAGATATTTTATTATCTAGGTAGGAACTGTATGCATCGCTAAGGTTAATTTAAATTGGCTATGCTCAAGTATGTAGAAAGCTAACGTCGAAGTAGTGTATGTGAAATCACCCTCACAATTAAGATGTGTATATTACAATTATTAATGTCATATTTCAAGATGATTACTTAGATATTACAATATGGTTGGCATTATTGAGCTTACACGTTAACGTCACAGTCATCTGAAGAACGAACCCAAACCTTGTTGTTTTTATTAATTGCATTACCAAATGGGTATCAAATAAACAGTAAGCATTGGTAACACAACTTCCAAAGTTACAGTAAATAAAAAGGACCCTGACTCGGACAATACACAATCCAACATGTTCAACAGAAGAGAATCAGTTATATTGTTTGTACACATGGTACTTTACATATATATCTGTTTGTTTAAGGTGTCCAGGTGATGCAGACAGGCTGCACCAGAGAGAGAGAGACAGAACTGGACTCCTCACAGCAGTGAACTTCAGCTCAGGTACAAAGGACTCTATTTTTCATACTGTACAAGAATCAAGAAAGATATTGGTTTAAATGAATGAAGTATTGTCTTGAATACACTGAATATACATTCCATTAAACAATACTAAATACTACATCACCTACACATCAGTTAAGTTGAGGGTTTTTTTCCATGCAAAAAGTTCACATTTTAGATATTAACAAGCACTATGATTTGTCAGCTTTCTAATTTAAGTATATTGAAGGCAAAGATATTTAACACATAGTGAGAACTGCTACTATTTATCTCTCAATATTGTCTGTAAAAACGTTGTAAAAGTGATTCTTTCAGTGAGACAACAGAGCAAGCTTCTACAGTTGCACTACGTTTTGATAACAGTTAAATACTATTTTGATAATAACATATATTTCAATGTTGATGAACTTCATACTGTTCATTCATAATCTGATTGTCTTTGTAGCTCACTGTTGAAATAAAAAAAATCATTACAATTACAAAATAATGATATCTACAGCCCCTAAACACACAAACACACCGCTTTCATAAATAACACACTTGTTCTGCAATAATATGTTTTATGTTTCCTGTAATTTTTGTTAGGAAAGGACATGCCTGAAGACACGACATTTTCTCCTTCTCTGAGGGTCAAGAAGAACATCCAAGAGGAACATTAAAAGCTGATGTTATGAGATTTTAAGACCAGTACAGGACATTCACTAAGAAACTACTTTTATTGTGAAAACACAGTCAGCTGATCGAATGCACCTATTTCCACATCTACACTCCATCAGCTGATTATTTCTATTTGCCTCACTTTATGAGCTTCACATCACTTGTGCCTTGTACCGCAGAGTTTGCAACGTCACAATAAATGGGGCCAATCTTCAGTCAGATGTGAATGTGTAATCTAACACTTTCAGTAAGGAATAATGGACGAAAGGAGTGCAAATACAATTTATTGAAATGTGAACCAAAGTTAATCAAATGTTTTAAATAAAAGCACATATGGACAGAAGGTGTAAACCTATTAAATGTAAGTAAGTAAACACATTTAGTCAGATAAAGTGACTAGGACTAGGCCTGTGCAGTTGGTATCAGCTTTGCCCAGCATGGGCTCATCCATCAGGCCCGGTCTTCCTCGCTGAGGACAGACCCTCAGTCCTCTCCACACCAACAGACTGGACGTCCATCACATGGAGTTTCTCCTGAAGTCTCAGCAGCTCTCTGGACACCACGCTGTCTCAATCCGTCCACACTGAATATGAGAGGGGGAAAATGAAAATAATAAATGCTTTAGACAATAAGAACATAAAGTTGACTGTTGAGTTGCTCAGTTTTTTTAGATTGTCAATACTATTACTGTATAACTAATATCTCAGGTTAAGAGGCACATTCAAATAAAGATTGGTCTTTAAATACATGTTGTCTTTTGAATTGTTTGTCTAAAGTCAAGGATCTAGAACTGGTACTTAGTTTTAATGATACAGTCTGGTTATTATGCTGTTTGGAGGAGGCCTCACAGGTAAGAGCACTAACTAGCTACCATCACATGTACCTTAGCTTGACTTAAATGTATTAAACGTGTAATTAAGTGATATCAAAATATAAATAACTAATGTCATGCAAACATATTAATATTTGCTTGATTCCAGTGTTGAATTTAGCACAATTGCATACAAACGTTAAGGGTTTTAAGATTCTGAAGTATTATGCTAAAAACTCAATAACTTAGATTATTATTTATAGTTTTGCTGAATAGTTTCATGTCCGCTTACCTTAGAAACGTAAAATACGACGGCAGTGTGCAGATGGGGAGCATGTTAGCTTAGCTTGGTAGCTTCAGCTAGCTCTGGAACTTCCAGCTCGGTGGCAGCATGTCCCGCCTCGGCTCCGCCTCTTTGCCCTTATTTGGAGCAGGCGGGAACAGGCGGGAGTTGAACTCTGACGTCACTGTCGAGCCGTTAGTGGCCGACTCCGCCTACTAAGGGCTTCACGGCAACTCTGCAGAATCCTATGGGTGACGTCACGGACCCTACGTCCATTTATATATACAGTCTATGGACTCAACCCAGCGAGAAACCAGTCTCGCGCGCAGCCTTTCATTCAGAATTTCATAGCAAAATAAAAAAAATGATATTAAACTAATCTTTCAACATAGTTTAAACAAAAATAAATATTAAGACAAAGCCCTACAAATAACAATAAACAGAATCAGTGGCGGATCCAGAGTGTTTTTGTTGGGTAATCTATGGTAGGGCTGCTAACCCATACAGCTGGTGGGGCTCAAGTCAGTATTTGCAATGTAATCACATACACGCTATATCGCCCCCTTGACAGTGAAACGCCACGCGTGAGGTTTAGATTATTTCCCTGTCTCAATCCAAATGGAACTGTGAAATAAAAAGGCACATTTGTCTTGTAGTAAATAAAAAGTGTGACCTGGAGCCAATCCTGCAACTTCCCCACAGGTGAAAGAGTTGACATGCTGAAAACCCAACCCCTGCAGGGGGTCTGGGGGGATTCTCCCCCAGGAGATCTTTTGAAATACTAACATAAAATACACATTCTGCTACTCTCTGGAGAAGAACAATAAATACATCTATTACTCCACGACATATTTAAAAAAATGAATGCCATTTTAGTTTTGTGTTACTTTGTTCTGAAAGCTGAACCTGCTGCTCCTCACAGAGAGAAGAGGAAGAGGCTGTGAATTACTTTACATTGTGGATAAGGGAGGATAGCCCCCATTGTTCTGTGTGTCAAAATGAAAGACAGCCCACTCACCTATCAATCATCAACCGTGGGGTCTTATTTCATTACGTGTTGATTTATATATATATATATATATATATATATTTATATTCTGATTGGCCAGAAGACATTATCAAAGATGTTCTATTGAGAAGACGATCACTACGTGACAAAAGTTTTCAAAACCGTTTCTAGTCTTCTGTATTTCCAGACAAGTGGCTTCTGAAATCAATCTGACTAACTGCTGTCTGTGCAATTTACTCCGCGCGAGTTGGCGGTCTTTATTTTGATTACTTTAACATCATTTTTCATGGTGGGGCTAAGCCATTTCTTGGTATGGGTGTAGCCTACCCCAGCCATACCCTGGCGCTGCCACTGAACATAATAATAAAACAATTAAAATGTTGTATTCAGCCCTGATTAAAACAGCGGGCCCAAATCCTGGATGGGCGGGCCCGCCCATGACGCCGGGTCTGGTCTAAGGACAGAGGGTCTAAGGACAGAGGGTGTCGTATTGTCATACTGATATTTTGTACAAACTGTGAAGTCCACTGAGACAAATGTAACATTTGTGATATTGGGCTATATAAATAAACATTGATTGATTGATTGACAAAGTGACAAATACACGGAAACGTACAATACCAGCCTCTCTCAAATACACACAGTCGCACCTCAATTACTCACTCACTATAACTCACCAGGACAATCACTCTATCACAGGCAACGCTCAATCACTCACTATATCTCACTTTCACTCACTATCTCTCGCTATCTCTCTCTTTATCTGTCTGTCTATCTATATATATATATATATATATATATATATATATATATATCTATATATATATATATATATATATATATATATATATATATATATATATGTATCTCTCTGTATGTCAGGATTATTATGTCATGTCACGTTTCTATGTCTAGGGCCCTTTCTCATTTCTCTAACTCCCCTCCTCGACTCCCCTCCTCGACTCCTATCCTCGATACTTAGTCCCGCCCACAGGAGATGTGAGCCGAGGAGCCGAGGAGGGGAACCGAGGAGAGAGGAGGGGAAGCAGCAGGCGGTTAGAGAAATGAGAACTCCTCTCCTCTGAGCGGTCATTTTAAAGAGACGTCCATTAATGATGACAGGAGGCACAGCAGCCCTCTGTCTGATGGACAGATGAGTTCATGACCACTTTGATTCATTCACAGTGCGGAATAATGAGACAATAACAGGCTACAAATGCGCGTGCGTGCGCGCGTGCGCGCGCGCGCACGCACGCACGCACGCACGCACGCACACACACACACACACACACACACACACACACACACACACACACACACACACACACACACACACACACACACACACAATCAGAGACTGGATATATCCCCCCCCCCTCTCTGGTCGCTACAATGAGGAAAATAAATGACGGACCAAAAGTTTTATTTACAAGTATTAAAAGTAAGCAGAGGACACCAAACCAACTGAGACCTGTCTGTCCGCTGCATCTACACACACACTGTACCACACACACACACGCACCTACAGCTAACAGCCTAACAGCCGTTGTGTATTTTATTTTGTGAAGCACTAAAGGGTTTTAGAAAAATATGGACTCTTTGTTTGTAGATATCTACTAAACTACAGCAAATAAAGAGAGTAGGCCTGTTATACTGAGTGATATATATTATACACACTGCTCTGCTTTCTGCACGGACCTCACAGCTGTTCTCTCAGGAAACATCGCGTCGCGATGAGAGCAGTTACTAAAATAATATCCAGGGGATGCATGCAGAGCTGTCATTGGCTGAGATCAGTCCGGCCGTGCGTCACGACTCTTTGAAACATCTCTGTTGCCGGAAATGCATCCACGAAGGAGCCGTGGAGGACCCATCAGTGTATCCTCGGTTAGAGCTCCTCCAGAGAGCCTCCTCGATGCTCGATGCTCGGTCCTCGAAGTGCATTTAGAGAAATGAGATGTCCTTCAACATGGCGCGCTGAAATTCATTTCCGGGTCACTACCGGAGGACCGAGGAGTCGAGGAGGGGGATTTGATGAAATGAGAAAGGGCCTAGGTGTGGGTGTTTTTCCGTTCTCCTTGTCTTGTTTTCCTCCCTGTGTATTGTCTGGTCTTTTCCCCTGTGTTTTCCTGTCTGTCGTTAGTTTCCCTGGTGTGTCTAATTTCCTGATTGTTTTCACCTGTCACTCCTTGTGTGTCTCCTGTGCTCATCAGTGTCAGCCTCGCCCCTGATTGTTCCCACCTGTGTCTTGTTACCCTGTGTTTAAATTCCCCTGTCTCCCAGTGTTCAGTGTCAGTTCGTCTTGTCTATTGTCATGGTAAGTTCTATGCTCCTGGTACTCATGAAAGGTTTTTGATTCCTCACTGCTTGAGCGCCTTCATTTTTTGTTCTCTGTTTTTTGTCATCTCGACTAGAGTTTTGGTGGTTACCTTTTTGTTCATTTTTGCCAGTCATGGAAAAATAAAGTATCTTACAATACTTTACCTCTGTCTCCCTGTCTGCAATTGGGTCCAACATCCTAAGTGCCTGAGAGCGTAACACTGTATCTCTCTCTCTATATCTCCCTATCTCCTCACTACCTCACAAAGTTGTGAAAGGTTAATCCAACTTATATAGACTGGACCCAAGCCCCAATTAATGATAAGTCTGTACACCTGTTGTTCAATTGTAAGTATAAACGGGTATCAAATCGACTCGACATCATATTAATAACGATATATGATACAAATGTAAGACTGACAACAAGAATAGTTTGTAAAGGATTTATTTACATTAGAATTTTTAACAAAGCACTTATATACTAATAAAGGACTGGCTTACCTAAAGCCAGTTGAGTAGCACTTGAAATGTTTGGCTCTATGAAACCTGATGTACTTTATGATTCTGTTTTCTTCAAGGTTGTATCTTCCTGGTCTTATGCACTTATTGTAAGTCATTTTGGATAAACGCGTCAGGTAAATGCAATGTCATGTAATGTAATTGACGTGAGTGTTTTGAACACAGTTATTTCATTTTTGATTCTCTGGGAGGTATCGTGTTGATCCGTGGCGCACTCATAACGCGCAGGGCTGGAGTGACTTTTGCTGTTGGGACTCGGGTTTGAGTCCAGCATGAACTTTTTTGTTATTTTCATGTCGATGGACACTGAATATTATGTAGTTTGAATGGAGGATTCCTATATTGTTTGCTTGCCCTTTAACAGTTATTACGAGCCCTGGCTCAGCCTTACTCACCAAGAGTCCAGCGCCTAGCCTTCTTACAGGCAAAGTCACTGATCAAGTCCTTGAAGTCCAGCTTTCTAGCCAACTGGCTTTCAATGGACAGCATGGCAATACTGCAAAGCCTTATGGGGGGACAGGGCTGCGCAGCCTAAAGATGGATCTGTTGGTCCTGGCACCAGGGGGAGGGACAACTGATTTAGTATGAATAGCTGCTAAAAATGTACCTGCATTTATTAAATGTCAGCTAAAAGAGGAGTGAAATGAAAAACCTCTGCATTGTCTGTGAAGATATTAACAGTAGTTAAAGGTGGGGTAGGTCATTTTGGAGAAACCAGCTCGAGTGCGCTAGAATTTGAAAATACACAACCGGAAAAAATCTGCCACTTCCTTACAGAGCCCCTCCTCCAACACACGAACATGACCAATGAGGGCACGAGATAAGTTTGTGCACAGATGGAAGGCTGACAGGCAGGTAGGCCATCCAGTTACTTTAGCCGGCTCAGATGATTGGTCGTGCTTTTTACAGCGCCACGGCTTCCAGAGATGACATTTTTTTAATGGATTGATTGTCAAAGCACTTCAGATATTCATTGCTATCGGGATGTTAAGAGCATTCCATGCAATATAACAAAAAGTGTATCTCGAGCCGGTTTCTCAAACTTACCTACCCCACCTTTAATGTCTGGAAAGCATTACAATTATTATTTACAATGGACTACGCTTAGCTAACAGACTCATTTCCACCACTCATGGACCACACCCACCTGGGTGACATACTGTCACCCTTTAGTCCCTCTCTCTTGTCTTTCTCTCCTTTCTTTTCTTTCTTGAAAGCCTGACTTTGTTAGTCGTTGAGACATCGTATACGTAAGTACTAGCATCCCTCCTCACATGCTCTCTCACTAGTCTCTCTGCTAGAAAGGGCCGGTGCTGCACAGCGTTTGGAGGCAGGACCAAACCATTACATGTAAATAGAGGGGGGTCTTCGATGCTTTGGATAATTAACTTTTGGAAGAAAATAAGTTAAATGAATCATAAGTTTAGTGAGTACATCATCAATATGACGATATATTAATGTTAATTATTGATGATTGATGAAAGGTTACATACAATTTTCTCTTAATGTTCTAAAATGTTTTGGGGCCCCTGTCAGTCACGGGCCCTTAGAATCATCCTAACTTTTCACGGCGCCCCTGCCCCCAGCTGTGAGTCCCTCCGCTGATTAACACACCTGTTTCAGTTCAGTTAATCAGTGCCCATGCAGGCGCATTCACATCACAGTACTTATATTTCTAGAATCTGTGGAATCTCAGCTTGTTAGCTAAGCTTGTTTGTGCATATCCGATAAGTATATCGATTGATTTATACCTAGAGTGCGTTAGCATTTTTTCGCTCAGGGCTCATTTTGACACTTCTTGTGAGACTTGTGTTTTGTTTCGGTAAACATGGTTCATATCATCAGTTAGCTGAGTTTCTTCCCGTTAAATGAGTAGGACACATGAATAGTTTATTACATTTTCCAAGCCCTGAGACACAGTTTCGTGAGAAAAAAAACGGGGGGGGAAAAGCCCCTTAACAGGTTAAATGGGAATTAAATCATTTTAAGTAATTTTGAGTGTTCCCAAAGCCCCGGTGTTCTGCAGTTTGTGTGGGCCTGCTGTGCTGTTGCACAGTTTATACTGTAGAAACTATGTCCAGGACAAGGTGTTTGGAAGTTTTGGAAGATTCATAGCTAACCACACTGAAGATTATGGAGGTATTGATCAGTCAATACCCCCCTCTAACATCACCAGAAGTCATAATTTAAGGGGTCTTTTCTCAATTCTTGTTACCGGGGGAGCATCCCCCCGGACCCCTCTAGTATTGTTTGGTCACCATTTCCACAGCCCCACCTAAAATATTTTCCACCAGCCGCCACTGATTTCTATCATTAAACTTCGGGGTCTCAACATGTCCGGGTTCACACTGATGACAAGTAGAATATTTACAATCAATAACTAAGGAAGTGTGGTGAAAACAGTGTGAGAATGTGCTCTGGTTCTGAGCCTAAAACCCTCTTCTGTCCCCTGCTGTGATGAAGCTTCTCTTCCTCTGGACCTGAACCACACACTGGAGACAGAAAGGTCTGCACGTCTTTGTTGTTTAAGTTCCAGTTGTTCCCACTAGATGGCGCTCAGGAGCAGTGGTTTCACCCATGGATGTATTTCCCCTCCTGCTGGTGGGACTGTTTACAGGAAATCACGTGACTGCTGGGAACAGTTCCGAACTCAACCAGCAGGGGAGCTGTTGCTCAGACTCAGACTGTGAACTGCGCAGCAGGAAATAAATAGTGCTCTGTCACTCTCAGGGGAAATGAGGGGAGTCCCGGAGAGACAGCGGGGGTTCACCTGAAGAGAGAACAGCATACACATCTACTGATCAATACATCTACTGATCAGTACACATCTACTGATCAGTACATCTACTGATCAATACAAATACCTGATCAATACATCTACTGATCAGTACACATACCTGATCAATACACATCTACTGATCAGTACACATACCTGATCAATACACATCTACTGATCAGTACACATACCTGATCAATACATCTACTGATCAGTACACATACCTGATCAATACATCTACTGATCAGTACACATCTACTGATCAGTACACATCTACTGATCAGTACACATACCTGATCAATACATCTACTGATCAGTACATCTACTGATCAGTACACATCTACTGATCAGTAGATGTGTACTGATCAGTACATCTACTGATCAATACACATCTACTGATCAATACACATCTACTGATCAGTACATCTACTGATCAGTACACATACCTGATCAATACATCTACTGATCAGTACACATCTACTGATCAGTACAAATACCTGATCAATACATCTACTGATCAGTACACATACCTGATCAATACATCTACTGATCAGTACACATCTACTGATCAGTACAAATACCTGATCAATACATCTACTGATCAGTACACATACCTGATCAATACAAATACCTGATCAATACATCTACTGATCAGTACACATACCTGATCAATACAAATACCTGATCAGTACACATACCTGATCAATACAAATACCTGATCAATACATCTACCTGATCAATACATCTACTGATCAATACAAATACCTGATCAATACAAATACCTGATCACTACAAATACCTGATCAATACACATACCTGATCAATACATCTACTGATCAATACAAATACCTGATCAATACAAATACCTGATCAATCTATACAACCAGAGTTCAATCAAGATAAGAGCTGTATTGATCCTGGAGGGAAGCAGCAACAGACAGAGAGGAGAGAAGTACTCAGATAATGTACTTAGTAAAAGTAGAAGTACTCAGATCATGTACTTGAGTACAAGTAGAAGTGCTCAGATCATGTACTTAGTAAAAGTAGAAGTACTCATATCATGTACTTGAATAAAAGTAGAAGTACTCAGATCTTGTACTTGAGTACAAGTAGAAGTACTCAGATCATGTACTTGAGTAAAAGTACTCAGATCATGTACTTGAGTAAAAGTAGAAGTACTCAGATCATGTACTTAGTAAAAGTAGAAGTACTCAGATCATGTACTTAGTAAAAGTAGAAGTACTCAGATAATGTACTTGAGTAAAAGTAGAAGTACTCAGATCATGTACTTAGTAAAAGTAGAAGTACTCAGATCATGTACTTGAGTAAAAGTAGAAGTACTCAGATCATGTACTTAGTAAAAGTAGAAGTACTCAGATCATGTACTTAGTAAAAGTAGAAGTACTCAGATCATGTACTTAGTAAAAGTAGAAGTACTCAGATCATGTACTTAGTAAAAGTAGAAGTACTCAGGTATTGTACTTGAGTACAAGTAGAAGTACTCAGATCATGTACTTGAGTAAAAGTACTCAGATCATGTACTTGAGTAAAAGTAGAAGTACTCAGATCATGTACTTAGTAAAAGTAGAAGTACTCAGATCATGTCCAGTTGTTCCCACTAGATGGCGCTCAGGAGCAGTGGATTCACCCATGGATGTATTTCCCCTCCAGCTGGTTTGACTGTTTACAGGAAATCACGTGACTGCTGGGAACAGTTCCGAACTCAACCAGCAGGGGAGCTGTTGCTCAGACTCAGACTGTGAACTGCGCAGCAGGAAATAAATAGTGCACTGTCACTCTCAGGGGAAATGAGGGGAGTCCCGGAGAGACAGCGGGGGTTCACCTGAAGAGAGAACAGCATACACATCTACTGATCAGTACACATCTACTGATCAATACAAATACCTGATCAGTACATCTACTGATCAGTACACATACCTGATCAATACATCTACTGATCAGTACACATACCTGATCAATACATCTACCTGATCAATACATCTACTGATCAGTACACATCTACTGATCAGTACATCTACTGATCAGTAGATGTACTGATCAGTAGATGTGTACTGATCAATACATCTACTGATCAGTACACATACCTGATCAATACATCTACTGATCAGTACACATCTACTGATCAATACACATACCTGATCAATACAAATACCTGATCAGTACACATCTACTGATCAGTACACATCTACTGATCAGTACACATCTACTGATCAGTACACATACCTGATCAATACAAATACCTGATCAATACAAATACCTGATCAATACAAATACCTGATCACTACACATACCTGATCAATACAAATACCTGATCACTACACATACCTGATCAATACAAATACCTGATCAATACAAATACCTGATCACTACACATACCTGATCAATACAAATACCTGATCCATACAAATACCTGATCAATACAAATACCTGATCACTACACATACCTGATCAATACAAATACCTGATCAATACAAATACCTGATCACTACACATACCTGATGCATACAAATACCTGATCAATACAAATACCTGATCAATACACATACCTGATCAATACAAATACCTGATCACTACACATACCTGATCAATACAAATACCTGATCAATACATCTACAGATCAGTACAAATACCTGATCAATACAAATACCTGATCAATACAAATACCTTCAAAATCTATACAACCAGAGTTCAATCAAGATAAGAGCTTTATTGATCCTGGAGGGAAGCAGCAACAGACAGAGAGGAGAGAAGTACTCAGATCATGTACTTAGTCAAAGTAGAAGTGCTCAGATCATGTACTTAGTCAAAGTAGAAGTGCTCAGATCATGTACTTAGTAAAAGTAGAAGTACTCAGATCATGTACTTAGTAAAAGTAGAAGTACTCAGATCATGTACTTGAGTAAAAGTAGAAGTACTCAGATCATGTACTTGAGTAAAAGTAGAAGTACTCAGATCATGTACTTAGTAAAAGTAGAAGTACTCAGATCATGTACTTAGTAAAAGTAGAAGTACTCAGATCTTGTACTTGAGTAAAAGTAGAAGTACTCAGATCATGTACTTAGTAAAAGTAGAAGTACTCAGATCATGTACTTAGTAAAAGTAGAAGTACTCAGATCATATACTTAGTAAAAGTAGAAGTACTCAGATCATGTACTTAGTAAAAGTAGAAGTACTCAGATCATGCACTTAGTAAAAGTAGAAGTACTCAGATCATGTACTTGAGTAAAAGTTGAAGTACTCAGATCATGTACTTGAGTAAAAGTAGAAGTACTCAGATCATGTACTATAGTAAAAGTAGAAGTACTCAGATCTTGTACTTGAGTAAAAGTAGAAGTACTCAGGTATTGTACTTGAGTAAAAGTAGAAGTACTCAGATCTTGTACTTGAGTAAAAGTAGAAGTACTCAGGTATTGTACTTGAGTAAAAGTAGAAGTACTCAGATCATATACTTGGGTAAAAGTAGAAGTACTCAGATCATGAACTTGAGTAAAAGTAGAAGTACTCAGGTATTGTACTTGAGTAAAAGTAGAAGTACTGAACTGTAGTGGGTTGTAAGTGAAGATGGTCAAATAGGGGAGACCAGGGACAGTTGTAACACTTTTTGGGTTTTCCCCAATAAGTAAAAAAACATTTACACTAGGATAGTCATTTTGCTATATTATACATTCTCAATGTGTCAACTACTGAAACAATGCATTTAAGATGTTTCTATGAAATAAGTACAGGTTGGAAAATGTATAAATTTTTAAACTCAAATGTTCACAGGGACGGTTGTAACACATACCAGGGAGGGTTGTAACATGTTACATCACATGTCACTTGTTAGACGCTTTTATCCAAAGCGACTTACATACTCAATACTGTGGACAATCCCCACAGGAGCACTTTGGGGTGAAGTGTCTCAGGGACACAACGACATGCTGACTGCAGTGGGGTTTGAACCTGCTACCCCCTGATTCTAAGTCATCGTACTACCCACTGAGCCACAGCCTCCTCCATATTATGTTAATAACGGTTACCTTTTTTCACACATGACAAAAAACAGGGAAAGCTGTCAAATTCTAAGGCAACAAGATTGTAATGGGGTTTCACACATCCTCCAGCAAACAATGAACAATGAACAGAACTTCAAACAGAACACCAGATGGAATTCATCTGATCCACAGTTGTGGCAGGTGTAAAATCACTTCCATCTGTATAGATCCTCTACCTTAGTGATGTAGACCTGCCTCCTTTGAGCTGAGACCATGGTATAAACCAGCTGCCTCCATCAGGTAGTCTCTCAACAGCATCTCTTGTGTCCCTGCTCTTTGGGGTGATGTGGATCCCTGACTCTCCATGGAACCGGTACAGGGTGACGTGGCATATATCTTGGGACTTTGCCACTGCCCTGACTGATTTGCCCTCCTGAACTTCATTTGAGGCCCTCTGCAGCAGAGGAAGTGGCACTCCCCTGTCTGTCTCCCTCTTTCTGATATGTGGCATTCTGTGAACACACACACACACACTTTACGTACAGTATTTGATTCTGTTTATTTGTACAGGGACACACCAATCAACAATATTGATCATTCCAGCAAATGTGCCATCGTTGTAATCCTTACAACCGTCCCAGGTGGTCCGTGTTACAACCGTCCAGGTGGTCCGTGTTACAACCGTCCAGGTGGTCCGTGTTACAGCCGTCCCAGGTGGTCCGTGTTACAACCGTCCCAGGTGGTCCGTGTTACAACCGTCCAGGTGGTCCGTGTTACAGCCGTCCCAGGTGGTCTGTGTTACAACCGTCCAGGTGGTCCGTGTTACAACCGTCCCAGGTGGTCCGTGTTACAACCGTCCCAGGTGGTCCGTATTACAACCGTCCAGGTGGTCCGTGTTACAACCGTCCCAGGTGGTCCGTGTTACAGCCGTCCCAGGTGGTCTGTGTTACAACCGTCCCAGGTGGTCCGTGTTACAACCGTCCAGGTGGTTCGTGTTACAACCGTCCAGGTGGTCCGTGTTACAACCGTCCAGGTGGTTCGTGTTACAACCGTCCCAGGTGGTCCGTGTTACAACCGTCCAGGTGGTTCGTGTTACAACCGTCCCAGGTGGTCCGTGTTACAGCCGTCCCAGGTGGTCCGTGTTACAACCGTCCCAGGTGGTCCGTGTTACAACCGTCCCAGGTGGTCCGTGTTACAACCGTCCAGGTGGTCCGTGTTACAACCGTCCCAGGTGGTCCGTGTTACAGCCGTCCCAGGTGGTCCGTGTTACAGCCGTCCCAGGTGGTCCGTGTTACAACCGTCCAGGTGGTCCGTGTTACAGCCGTCCCAGGTGGTCCGTGTTACAACCGTCCCAGGTGGTCCGTGTTACAGCCGTCCCAGGTGGTCCGTGTTACAGCCGTCCCAGGTGGTCCGTGTTACAACCGTCCCAGGTGGTCCGTGTTACAACCGTCCCAGGTGGTCCGTGTTACAGCCGTCCCAGGTGGTCCGTGTTACAACCGTCCCAGGTGGTCCGTGTTACAACCGTCCCAGGTGGTCCGTGTTACAACCGTCCCAGGTGGTCCGTGTTACAGCCGTCCCAGGTGGTTCGTGTTACAACCGTCCCAGGTGGTTCGTGTTACAACCGTCCCAGGTGGTCCGTGTTACAGCCGTCCCAGGTGGTCCGTGTTACAACCGTCCCAGGACCACCAGTCATGTTTTCACCCCCTGTGAACCTGCCTGATTGCTAGCTTGACCCATATTTAGCTAGTTATATGTTTAGCTTACAAAACAGTGATTCTAATAATACTAGTTTGGATTTCTTGACATTTGACCTCAAGACAGTATCCAAAAAATACATCATATCATTTTTGTAAATGTTTTACCTCAGAAACACACTTTTGCTGATATCTTTCACAGCAATCTTTCCATCTAGCTGAGCATGTGCACAGTGAGTTTCATCTTGTTTGCGATTGGAGATATTGAAGGCGTTACAACTGTCCCGTGTTACAACTGTCCCTGGTCTCCCGCATGTATTTGTGCTCATGATTAATGGTACTTTTTAACCCTTTTCTAATAGTTGTTACAGCATGTTTTCTGTCTGTTTGAACCATAGACTGTATATATAAATGGACGTAGTGTCCGTGACGTCACCCATAGGATTCTGCAGAGTTGCCGTGAAGCCCTTAGTAGGCGGAGTCGGCCACTAACGGCTCGACTGTGACGTCAGAGTCTAATCCGCCTGCCTCCAATAAGGACAAAGAGGCGGAGCCGAGGCGGGAACCTGCTGCCTCCGAACTGGAAGTAAACAGAGCTAGCTCAGGCTAAGAAGCTAAGCTAACATGAAATACATGCATACCAATTTACTGCTAACAGTGTAGTTCCCCTATATAAACGTTACATTCATAATCAAATGAGACAATCTGCAAGAGAATTAGCTATATTTTGTTATTCTTAAAGCTTGTCATTCACACGTTGAGAAAAGAAGGACTCCATCGCCCGGACCTAACGGAGCCGCAGTGTCCCGGAGCAAGCCCCCTGCGGCTCCGTTAGCTCCGGCGGCCACCACTGGGATAATTGGGTCCCCAATTAACATTTGCTCCCGTTTAGCATTATGGGCGTCATAGCCATAGACTATACAAGTCTTACCCAAGGCTGAATCATAAACTAAAATGTATATTATGTATGCATAAAGGGTTACGTCCTTAGCTGGCTAATAAGTAGCAAGCTAAGCTACCAAGCACACAAACACCTGCGAACGGGGTTAACATGTATAATATTATCATTTTAGACTTCTTGGAAGTTCTGTTAGTACATTCAAGCGCACAGCACGACATTTTAATTGTCTGGTATTTGTAACAATATTCCCTAAAAGGCACAATCACCACGAACACGGCTAAAGCTAAAGGGTCAAGTACAGTACTATGACTAACTAACGTTGTAGCCTCTATGGTTGTAGCCTAGCAGAGTGGACAAGTTGCTGTTACTGACAGTGAGGCATGTACGTGTCCATCAAAGTGACCACGCCCTAATTTATGCAAAAACTTTAAGACCTAATATAAATAAAAAGGTCGTGTTAGAAAACAATTCACTCACAGATCCATAATCATGAAGGTGGAATCTAACTATATCGATAATAATATTTATTGCATCCATGGGTAGAAACATGTTTTTTTCTGCTGTAAAGTTGGGCATTTTAACATGGGGGTCTATGGAAACTGCTCCTTTCTGCAGCCAGTCCCTAGCGGCCCATGTATGAACTGCAGTGTGTGGCACTTCCGTATTGGCGTCCCGGCTGTTCCCCAGAGTTTGCCGCTTGGTTTGAACTCATTGTTAAACTAAAGGAGACGAGGTTAGGAAACGACGCTGCAAAGCAAAGGAGACGAGGCGAGGAACTACGCTGCAAAGCAAAGGAGACGAGGCGAGGAAACGACGCTGCAAAGCAAAGGAGACGAGGCGATGAAAGGATGCTGCAAAGCAAAGGAGACGAGGCGAGGAAGCGACGCTGCAAAGCAAAGGAGACGAGGCGAGGATGCAACGCTGCAAAGCAAAGGAGACGAGGTGAGGAAGCGACGCTGCAAAGCAAAGGAGACGAGGTGAGGAAGCGACGCTATAAAGCAAAGGAGACGAGGCGAGGAAGCGACGCTGCAAAGCAAAGGAGACGAGGCGAGGACGCAACGCTGCAACGCAAAGGAGACGAGGTGAGGAAGCGACGCTGCAAAGCAAAGGAGACGAGGCGAGGACGCAACGCTGCAACGCAAAGGAGACGAGGTGAGGAAGCGACGCTGCAAAGCAAAGGAGACGAGGTGAGGAAGCGCTGCAAAGCAAAGGAGACGAGGCGAGGAAGCGACGCTGCAAAGCAAAGGAGACGAGGCGAGGACGCAACGCTGCAAAGCAAAGGAGACGAGGTGAGGAAGCGACGCTGCAAAGCAAAGGAGACGAGGTGAGGAAGCGACGCTATAAAGCAAAGGAGACGAGGTGAGGAAGCGACGCTGCAAAGCAAAGGAGTCAAGGTTAGGAAGTGACGCTGCAAAGGAGACGAGGTGAGGAAGCGACGCTGCAAAGGAGACAAGGTGAGGAAAGGACGCTGCAAAGCAAAAGAGACAAGGTGAGGAAGCGCTGCAAAGCAAAGGAGACAAGGCGAGGAAGCGACGCTGCAAAGCAAAGGAGGCGAGGACGCAACGCTGCAAAGCAAAGGAGACGAGGTGAGGAAGCGACGCTGCAAAGCAAAGGAGACGATGTGAGGAAGCGACGCTATAATGCAAAGGAGACGAGGTGAGGAAGCGACGCTGCAAAGCAAAGGAGTCGAGGTTAGGAAGCGACGCTGCAAAGGAGACGAGGTGAGGAAGCGACGCTGCAAAGGAGACGAGGTGAGGAAAGGACGCTGCAAAGCAAAGGAGACGAGGTGAGGAAAGGACGCTGCAAAGCAAAGGAGACGAGGCGAGGAAGCGACGCTGCAAAGCAAAGGAGACGAGGTGAGGAAGCGACGCTATAAAGCAAAGGAGACGAGGTGAGGAAGCGACGCTGCAAAGCAAAGGAGTCAAGGTTAGGAAGCGACGCTGCAAAGCAAAGGAGACGAGGTGAAGAAGCGACGCTGCAAAGGAGACAAGGTGAGGAAAGGACGCTGCAAAGAAAAGGAGACAAGGTGAGGAAGCGACGCTGCAAAGCAAAGGAGGCGAGGACGCAACGCTGCAAAGCAAAGGAGACGAGGTGAGGAAGCGACGCTGCAAAGCAAAGGAGACGAGGTGAGGAAGCGACGCTATAAAGCAAAGGAGACGAGGTGAGGAAGCGACGCTGCAAAGCAAAGGAGTCGAGGTTAGGAAGCGACGCTGCAAAGGAGACGAGGTGAGGAAGCGACGCTGCAAAGGAGACGAGGTGAGGAAAGGACGCTGCAAAGCAAAGGAGACGAGGTGAGGAAAGGACGCTGCAAAGCAAAGGAGACGAGGCGAGGAAGCGACGTTGCAAAGCAAAGGAGACGAGGTGAGGAAGCGACACTGCAAAGCAAAGGAGACGAGGTGAAGAAGCGGCTCTGCAAAGCAAAGGAGACGAGGTGAGGAAGCGCTGCAAAGCAAAGGAGACGAGGCGAGGAAGCGACGCTGCAAAGCAAAGGAGACGAGGCGAGGACGCAACGCTGCAAAGCAAAGGAGACGAGGTGAGGAAGCGACGCTGCAAAGCAAAGGAGACGAGGTGAGGAAGCGACGCTATAAAGCAAAGGAGACGAGGTGAGGAAGCGACGCTGCAAAGCAAAGGAGTCAAGGTTAGGAAGTGACGCTGCAAAGGAGACGAGGTGAGGAAGCGACGCTGCAAAGGAGACAAGGTGAGGAAAGGACGCTGCAAAGCAAAAGAGACAAGGTGAGGAAGCGCTGCAAAGCAAAGGAGACAAGGCGAGGAAGCGACGCTGCAAAGCAAAGGAGGCGAGGACGCAACGCTGCAAAGCAAAGGAGACGAGGTGAGGAAGCGACGCTGCAAAGCAAAGGAGACGATGTGAGGAAGCGACGCTATAATGCAAAGGAGACGAGGTGAGGAAGCGACGCTGCAAAGCAAAGGAGTCGAGGTTAGGAAGCGACGCTGCAAAGGAGACGAGGTGAGGAAGCGACGCTGCAAAGGAGACGAGGTGAGGAAAGGACGCTGCAAAGCAAAGGAGACGAGGTGAGGAAAGGACGCTGCAAAGCAAAGGAGACGAGGCGAGGAAGCGACGCTGCAAAGCAAAGGAGACGAGGTGAGGAAGCGACGCTATAAAGCAAAGGAGACGAGGTGAGGAAGCGACGCTGCAAAGCAAAGGAGTCAAGGTTAGGAAGCGACGCTGCAAAGCAAAGGAGACGAGGTGAAGAAGCGACGCTGCAAAGGAGACAAGGTGAGGAAAGGACGCTGCAAAGAAAAGGAGACAAGGTGAGGAAGCGACGCTGCAAAGCAAAGGAGGCGAGGACGCAACGCTGCAAAGCAAAGGAGACGAGGTGAGGAAGCGACGCTGCAAAGCAAAGGAGACGAGGTGAGGAAGCGACGCTATAAAGCAAAGGAGACGAGGTGAGGAAGCGACGCTGCAAAGCAAAGGAGTCGAGGTTAGGAAGCGACGCTGCAAAGGAGACGAGGTGAGGAAGCGACGCTGCAAAGGAGACGAGGTGAGGAAAGGACGCTGCAAAGCAAAGGAGACGAGGTGAGGAAAGGACGCTGCAAAGCAAAGGAGACGAGGCGAGGAAGCGACGTTGCAAAGCAAAGGAGACGAGGTGAGGAAGCGACACTGCAAAGCAAAGGAGACGAGGTGAAGAAGCGGCTCTGCAAAGCAAAGGAGTCGAGGTGAGGAAGCGACGCTGCAAAGGAGACGAGGTGAGGAAGCGACGCTGCAAAGCAAAGGAGACGAGGTGAGGAAGCGACGCTGCAAAGCAAAGGAGACGAGGTGAGGAAGCGACGCTGCAAAGCAAAGGAGACGAGGTGAAGAAGCGACACTGCAAAGCAAAGGAGTCGAGGTGAGGAAGCGACGCTGCCAAGGAGACGAGGTGAGGAAGCGACGCTGCAAAGCAAAGGAGTCGAGGTGAGGAAGCGACGCTGCAAAGGAGTCGAGGTGAGGAAGCGACGCTGCAAAGCAAAGGAGTCGAGGTGAGGAAGCGACACTGCAAAGCAAAGGAGTCGAGGTGAGGAAGCGACGCTGCAAAGGAGACGAGGTGAAGAAGCGACACTGCAAAGCAAAGGAGTCGAGGTGAGGAAGCGACGCTGCAAAGGAGTCGAGGTGAGGAAGCGACGCTGCAAAGGAGACGAGGTGAGGAAGCGACGCTGCAGAGCAAAGGAGTGGTTGTGTTCCTGCTGCCTCAGAGTCTCAGGTTACAGGGAAGCTAACCTCAAAGCCTCGTGGACCTCCTGGAATGAGTCTGTCTGCACGTGTTGCTGTATCTCAGAGACAGTAAACACAACATGAGATATCTGGAGCAGAACAGCTGAGTCACGAGACAGAAAGGGAAGGAGAGCAGGGACTTTCCAGCTGCTGGAGAACGGGTTAGGCAGAAGCTGCTCGGCACAGAGAAACATGCAATGACCCAAAACAAACACCATCAGTTTCTAACCAGGTGAGGAGCGACAGGTTCCTCAGTCAGGGTGCTGAGAGAGAGCTGCCTCTGAGTCACACGGAGAAACACACTTTCTAACAACGTACACGAGCACTTTGGTTTGTTCTGAAAGATCTCAAGTTTGTGAAGGCAGGAGGAAAGCTTCCGCGATCACCGTCTCCTCCGTTCCTCCAAACCCCGCCCCCTCCCTAAAAAATAATGAGTGACAGGCTGATAGTGACCTGATAGAAACTTTATTATTCACTTAATCACTGATTGAGATAATGAAGCTAATTTAATCTCATACATTCATGGGATTCATGTAACAGTAAGACAGAGAATAAGTGTGCACCCACATGCACTATTTTTGTTTTTATAATGCTGTTGTAAATACTCCTGTCATGTGTGTGATGCCACATTCAGGACCTTCAGTGTCCTTTCTTTAACAGAAGGCCGTTGCTAGAAGCTGCAGCTAGACCGCAGAAGCATTTGTTTTTTGTTTTTGAGGATGGAGCAACTTCACACACAGATATAGGGAGGCTAGAGCTATACAATTCATTTATTATGGTTTATAATTTAATGTCAACACGAAGAAGAAGAAGAAAAATATGGCTGAACTGTTCAGTGTCAATCCTGTGGAGATCTCCAAAATAATGTTCAGCTTAAGTCTCAGCAAAACTCACAACATTTCTGGAGCCTTGTAGACCCAGAAAACTATAAGAACATCACCAAGCAGCACTGAACACGTCTGCTTTATTTGGCTCTACAGACCTTTTTGAAGCAGCTTTTTCTGACATGAATTAAATCTAAATACAGAACAAGACCGACTGATGAACATGTAAATGACTCTATTAGAGTGAACCTAAGTGGGTCCAGCAGACCCCTCTATGGTGGACTCCATGCAGCGCCAGTCATCTCACTAACTGTAAAAAAGAGTGAATGCACTTATTTTATATGTGCCATAAGATGTTTGTACGGTGGTGATTAAGGACATGTATTTACTATGTGGGCCATAATAAGAAGTGAAAACATTGTATTTTTCTCTTGGACATTTATGTGAATCTTCAGTGATTACTATGTGGGCCATAAGAGACATTTTCGTTTTCTTGGACCTTGATGTGAAGTTAAGATTTGTGATAAGCTTTGGGTATTGATTTCACACGTGTACAAAAGCAGCATAATTCAACTGATGAGTGCTATGTGAATAAATGTAAGCGATGTGATGCAAGTAGCTCTTGGCCACTTTCATTTTTTCAAAGTAGCTCTCAGATGAAGAAAGGTTGGAGACCCCTGTTCTGAAAGATCTCATTGCTTCTTTATAAGCTATAAATCACACCGTACATTTTACATTTATATTCAATCTAATATTTAATATTCCTTTCCTCTCATACTTATATATCAGATCCTGCTTTATATTGTGTTACTGGACATTTGTAATTCAACACGTATATTTTCTTATTTTTTTTAATGCTATTTTGCCAAGTCTACAATTCTGCTGCAACGCTGACATTTCCCAAATTCGGATCAATAAAGTACTTCTTATCTTATTTTAGTGCATTTCTTCTAATCCTTCAGTCCTATCCTAAACACTCTTCACAGATCACTCTATACAGATCACTCTATACAGATCACTCTCTACAGATCACTCTCTAAAGATCACTCTATACAGATCACTCTCCACAGATCACTCTCCACAGATCACTCTCCACAGATCACTCTCTACAGATCACTCTCTACAGATCACTCTCTACAGATCACTCTTCACAGATCACTCTCTACAGATCACACTCTACAGATCATTCTCTACAGATCACTCTCTACAGATCACTCTTCACAGATCACTCTCTACAGATCACTCTTCACAGATCACTCTCTACAGATCACACTCTACAGATCACTCTCCACAGATCACTCTATACAGATCACTCTTCACAGATCACTCTCTACAGATCACTCTCTACAGATCACTCTCTAAAGATCACTCTATACAGATCACTCTCCACAGATCACTCTCCACAGATCACTCTCCACAGATCACTCTCTACAGATCACTCTCTACAGATCACTCTCTACAGATCACTCTTCACAGATCACTCTCTACAGATCACACTCTACAGATCACTCTCCACAGATCACTCTTCACAGATCACTCTATACAGATCACTCTTCACAGATCACTCTCTAAAGATCACTCTATACAGATCACTCTCCACAGATCACTCTCCACAGATCACTCTCCACAGATCACTCTCTACAGATCACTCTCTACAGATCACTCTCTACAGATCACTCTTCACAGATCACTCTTCACAGATCACTCTTCACAGATCACTCTCTACAGATCACTCTTCACAGATCACTCTTCACAGATCACTCTTCACAGATCACTCTCTACAGATCACTCTCTACAGATCACTCTCTACAGATCACTCTTCACAGATCACTCTTCACAGATCACTCTCTACAGATCACTCTATACAGATCACTCTCTACAGATCACTCTCCACAGATCACTCTTCACAGATCACTCTCTACAGATCACTCTCTACAGATCACTCTCTACAGATCACTCTTCACTAGGGGTGTAACGGTTCACAAACATTTCGGTTCGGTACGTACCTCGGTTTTTAGGTCACGGTTCGGTTCGGTACGTTTTCGGTACAGCAGAAAAAATTATCACAAAACATAATATATATTTTTTTCATTATTGTTAAACTGTGAATAATGTATTCACTCAAATAAATACAAAATATAATAAAATAAATATTAAGGTGCAGCATTTCGATGAACTGAAATAATCTGTATTTGAACTTTACTGTACTAGTAGCTACTCACAAAACATAAACTATTAGTTTTGGGTTTTTAATTATTACTAAACTATGAATATTCACTCAAATAAATATAATAAAATAAACATGAAGGTGCAGCTTTTCGATGAACTGAAATAATCTGTATTTGAACTGTACTGTACTACCTAAGCAGCCAGTTTGACATTAGGACTTGCTTGTCAGTATTTTCATGTTGTTCTAAAGAAAGATGAACTTGTCCACATTGCTTGCTGAAAGGGCAGATCTGCTGGCACTAACAATGTCTCCTGCTGTGGAGAACACCCTCTCTCTAGGGACAGAGGTAGCAGATACAGCCAGGTAGCGCTTTGCTAACATGGCAACATAAGGATATTTGGCGTTTGTAATAGCTTTGGCTCGGTCTGAACTTGTTGCGAGTGGTGGAGGCTTGAATGCTAGCGGGAGTTGGGTTTGCACTTCAGTCTTTTGGTACCGGTGATATTCACGTTCGGGTGATGCCTTTTCAAATGAGTGCAAGTTTGATGTATTGCCAGCCGCGTAACCAATTTTAGTTGAACAATGCCGACAAACAGCTTTGGTTCGGTCCATCTGTCTTTGTCCGTCATCCTTGTACGTAACTGCGAAACCAAAATGTTCCCAAACCGGAGACTTCAATGATGCTGGAGGATTTTCGAGCTCAACTTTATCTGCGTTCGCCATTTCGACAGTTCCTCAAATTACTGACTACATTTGAACGCATCCCTCTGACCAGCTCGTCCAATGAAATGACTTGCTCGCTCTATGACGCGTTGAACACAATGGGAGCAAATTACTCTGAATGCTGCGACGCAGCACCTGAGATTACTTCCAAGAAGTTGTTCACGTTCTCAAATTTTTACGTTTAACGTTATATTCGTTCGGTACACTTCGGTACACACGTGTACCGAACCGAAGGGCCCGTACCGAATAATTTCGGTACGGGTACGTGTACCGTTATACCCCTACTCTTCACAGATCACTCTCTACAGATCACTCTTCACAGATCACTCTCTACAGATCACTCTCTACAGATAACTCTCTACAGATCACTCTCTACAGAACACTCTTCACAGATCACTCTTCACAGATCACTCTCCACAGATCACTCTCTACAGATCACTCTTCACAGATCACTCTCTACAGAACACTCTTCACAGATCACTCTTCACAGATCACTCTTCACAGATCACTCTTCACAGAACACTCTTCACAGATCACTCTCTATAGAACACTCTTCACAGATCACTCTTCACAGATCACTCTTCACAGATCACTCTCTACAGATCACTCTTCACAGATCACTCTTCACAGATCACTCTTCACAGATCACTCTCTTTGGTCGATATGTCGCCTGATGATGACATCATGGTTTGGATGTTTCCGGTTGCTGGTGAAATGTGAGCCCGGAGACGCAGGATGCAGAGATGTTCACAAGTCTTTTTTTGCAAGTCCAAGTCAAGTCTCAAGTCTTTGGTCACGAGTCCAAGTCAAGTCTCAAGTCTCTAAAAAATAAAAGTCTCATGTCTCTTCTGGTTGTAATAAGCCTTCTATTGTCTGCTGCTATCCAGTCTGTTAAGAATACTGCACAGCTATATCTAAGAAATTCAAAGCATTTACTGTATTATTATCACTCCTATATCTATTAGCATACAGTATCAGTACTGATTAGTTGTTTGTTATATGATCACTTTAAACAGGCTATTGCAATGCAATATGAGGAAAAACATCACACTTTAGCTAAATGCAAACAACTTATAAGCAAAACACTTCAGAATCAGAAATCAGTATCACAAATACTTTATTAATCCCCCGCAGGGAAACTGTGTTAAAAGTACTTAAAAGTAAACATTTGTTCTGTGCCATTTGCAACTAAAAAACTATTGCTGCAATATTATCTGAAATATACTGAACTGGTGATATTAAAACATGACCTGTTCCAAAAGAGATATCTACCATTAACACCATTTACCAGCCAAATGCTGGTAAATCATCAAGTGGCTGGTTCTGTATGTTGCACGCACCAGCCAAAAATAACAATGGCAATCTATTGAGTGGCTGGTAACATTTCAACATTCACTAGGCTAGCCATTTGGCCAGTGGACAAAAATGTTAAAATTTGACCTCTGCAACCGTATTGTTTAATTACACTGGGTCTCTAATTACATCTTTTAAGTCTACTATAAATAAACATATTCCTCTATCCTCTCACTCAAACCCAGTGTAATGGTAACCTGATAAACCTGTAACATTAACGTTACGTGGTCAACAATAAACCTGTAACCTGCCTATAAACCGACAGATGTATTTATGTATGTAACTATGTATTTTTCTACGTTTAACGTTAGCCAGTAGATGGTGGCAGTGGAACGTAATGATTAACGTTACCGACCTTTTTTATGTCATGTCAAGAGTTGGATGTCAACGCCACTCAACGCAAACAAGTGTGACAAGCAAACATTCACTCATCTTTTCAAATATTCAGTTACAAAGCTAGTAGCAAGCTAAGTTAACATTACATAGCTGATGCTGAGCTAAACATGTTTGCTAACCGTCCATATTCGTTAATGTGACTGACCTCTCCGGGTGAGTTTTCAAGTGCCTGATGAAATTTGACGTTGTTGCACCAGCATCCTTGATTTTAATATTGCAGACTTTGCAGTGTGCGCTCCTTTTGTTGGTGCCGCCGGTGTTGTAGTATAACGTGAGTCATGACAACTGGCGACATTCTATTATTTTCGTCATAGGAATCCGGGGCGTGTACATTGAGGACCCATTGTTGACTTACCATGTCGATCGCCTCGTTTGTCGTTTACGTTCATCTTTTGCTATATCTGCCTTCCTAAGATCACTTTGAAGCACATTCAGTACTCGTATGTGAGGTTGTGGGTGAGAGGTGGATATCGTGACGCTTACAGGGAGGTATCGAACATTACAAAGTAGGTGACTGTGTGGATGCCTGTTCAAAATATTGCAAACTTGAATAAATCATTTAAATTATATATTTGTGTCCGACTTTCATTTGTACATCGTTCTTAATGTGATGTATAGTAGCTTTGATAGCTGTCCATACCTTCAGACAGCCTAAAAGTAAAACACAAGTCGTTTATTCACAGCCCGAACGCTCATCGAGATGACTGGATCACTCATGACAGGTTGTGATCAGCTCCGATTAAATTGTGATATCAATGCTGTAGCTATTCTCCAGGGAGCACGTTTTTTTATGAAATACCTGTATCCCTCTCATCACAACAAGACTCTACACTGTGCAGGAAAAACAATTACATACATGAAAATAACCTTGATGCATGGGAATGAATCACACAAACTATCTTCCGTGGCTATACTGATATGTCACAGTAACGGTCAACCACAGAAACGTAAGTCCAGCGGGGCACAAGTTGAATATATATAATACAGTAGTTCTATTATGCCTTTAAGCCTATACGTTTAACCCATAAGAACCCGGACCCATTTCTACTTTTGGGGAAATTAAGGGGAACGTCATTTAGACTAAATAGACCACCTAGAACACATTTCTGACAAGTAACGCCCCCTAGTGTCAAATATCTGAAATGTGACATATATGTCACATTGGGCTTCAATGGTAAAGTAACTCTTATTTATAACTTCATTAATGAGGATGATTTTTTGGTTTACATTTGTTTGTACATACTTTGAATTGAATAATATAGAATATGTTAACTAAATATAATTGAATCAGCTAAATTAACTGAGCAGATCATAATCATATTTGTAATTGTGCATATATGTCACTCCGGGTTTACTGTGAATGTTTAGGGTTAATGTCCCGATGTGACATCAGTGTCACAGCAATATGTATGGCATTTGTTTCATATCAATTTCATCAAGAAATGTTTCTACAACAGGTTATATGTAATCAGAATCAGAAAAGAGCCCAAGACAGCTTAATTTTAACAAATGACATGTCATGTAAGCATTTTTATTCTTAAATGGCTTGAATGTTAACTTTAGCAACAAAAAACCTTTCCAAATGTAGCTCGTTCTGTCACATGTGTTAGCCTGGCACATGGACATCTTGGACATGTTGTTATGGGAACACAAAAGCAAATGACAAGGACCATAACCCAGCAGACTGTTCAGTGTGTGTCACTTAGGGACTTCATGAGATAAAAAAGGGTAAAGCTGTATAAGGAACTTTCCAGAACATTTACATTTCATGTGACACCTGTGTCTAAGCAATTCTCTCTGCCTTCTTCTGGTGATTTATCTGACGTTCAGCGCTCCGTCTTTTAACCTCTTTTCCTTTCTCTTTCTTGATCCTCCTTAGCAACCTTCATTGTAGTCATCGACAGTGGTCTGTACTACTGTATTAACAACGTGTCACATGTTCAATGAATCAGAATCGAGTATTCAACTAAGCCGTGTAATAAAAGTTGTGAGTAGCCTTAATGGCCTACACAGTTGTTATGCTATACCACATTGTCCTTCACTGGATGTATAATGAGCTGCACTAAACTACATTTTAGCATTTAAAATACTTAGCCATTCTTTTAAGGTTATTTTGGTAAAGTAACTCAAAAGTAGGCTAATATAAAAGTAGTGTAAGTCATTACATTTCAGAGACAGTAATATTGTAATGTAACGTAGCCTATTACTTAAAAAAGACAGTAATAAGTAATGTACTGTATTACATTTTGGAAGTAACTTGCCCAACACTGCAGATGATCCAGTCATCTCGATGCTGCTTTCGGGCTGTGAATAAACAACTTGTGTTTTGCTTTTAGGCTGTCTGAAGGTATGGACAGCTATCAAAGCTACTATACATCACATTAACAACGATGTACAAATGTATTATATGTATTCAACTTGTCCCCCGCTGGACTTACGTTTCTGTGGTTGACCGTTACTGTGACATATCAGTATAGCCACGGAAGATAGTTTGTGTGATTCATTCCCATGCATCAAGGTTATTTTCATGTATGTAATTGTTTTTCCTGCACAGTGTAGAGTCTTGTTGTGATGAGAGGGATACAGGTATTTCATAAAAAAACGTGCTCCCTGGAGAATAGCTACAGCATTGATATCACAATTTAATCGGAGCTGATCACAACCTGTCATGAGTGATCCAGTCATGTCGATGAGCGTTCGGGCTGTGAATAAACGACTTGTGTTTTACTTTTAGGCTGTCTGAAGGTGTGGACAGCTATCAAAGCTACTATACATCACATTAAGAACGATGTACAAATGAAAGTCGGACACAAATATATAATTTAAATGATTTATTCAAGTTTGCAATATTTTGAACAGGCATCCACACAGTCACCTACTTTGTAATGTTCGATACCTCCCTGTAAGCGTCACGATATCTACCTCTCACCCACAACCTCACATACGAGTACTGAATGTGCATCAAAGTGATCTTAGGAAGGCAGATATAGCAAAAGATGAACGTAAACGACAAACGAGGCGATCGACATGGTAAGTCAACAATGGGTCCTCAATGTACACGCCCCGGATTCCTATGACGAAAATAATAGAATGTCGCCAGTTGTCATGACTCACGTTATACTACAACACCGGCCCGGCTAAAATAACTGGATGGCCTACCTGCCTGTCAGCCCCCCATCGGGGCACAAACCTATCTCGTGCCCTCATTGGTCATGTGCGCGTTCGTGTGTGTTGGAGGAGGGGCTCTGTAAGGAAGTGGCAGATTTTCTCCGGTTGTGTATTTTCAAATTCTAGCGATCTCGAGCCGGTTTCTCAAACTTACCTACCCCACCTTTAATACACCAAAAATAGAAAACACAATGATTGTTCACGAGTCCCAAAACACGAGTCCAAGTCGAGTCCGAAGTCTTTTGAGCAGGAGTCCAAGTCAAGTCTGAAGTCTCTGTGTGTGCGACTTAAGTGCGACTCGAGTCCGAGTCACAAACTCGAGTCCCCATCTCTGGCAGGATGTGCCAAACCTCATTTCCTGCTTCCTGTTGTCTCAGAAATAAAACCATATTTATGAGCAATATATTTAATAGACGTGAACTTTGATCTGCTTGATTCTCAGGTGTTGGAGAGGAGATGCTTTCAGGGTCTGGTGATCGTGTTTGAACCGGTTTGAACCTGCAGAGGAGATCAATCAGTAGATATCATCTACAGAGATCTTTTCTCAGTTTGAGATGTATGTATTTTAATGCATGCTCCATAATAATACATATAATCATAATCAAATAAATATAATAATACAATTAATAATAATTAATAATATAATACATGTTGTAATAATACACATTTAAAATGAATAATATAATAATAATAAATACAAAATAATAATTAATAGAATAATAAAAATACTTACTTAATGACAATAATATAATAATATTTATAATAATACATATTTAATTATATTATAATAATTTTAATAATAAATATTGGAATAATAATAGGAAATAGATAAATATTACTATTGACTTTCTAGATTTGTTGATTTTATAATATTGTAGCTTTGTTTAATTAATAAGTAGCTAAACATTAAATATTAATATTTGAGTTTCCAGGCAGAACTCAGCGTGAGATATTCTGGTGATCAATATGAAGAGAGGAGGTAACTAAAGGTGATCAATATGGAAAGGTAACTAAAGGTGATCAATATGGAAAGGTAACTAAAGGTGATCAATATGGAAAGGTAACTAAAGGTGATCAATATGGAAAGGTAACTAAAGGTGATCAATATGGAAAGGTAACTAAAGGTGATCAATATGGAAAGGTAACTAAATGTGATCAATATGGAAAGGTAACTAAAGGTGATCAATATGGAAAGGTAACTAAAGGTGATCGATATGGAAAGGTAACTAAAGGTGATCAATATGGAAAGGTAACTAAAGGTGATCAATATGGAAAGGTAACTAAAGGTGATCGATATGGAAAGGTAACTAAAGGTGATCGATATGGAAAGGTAACTAAAGGTGATCGATATGGAAAGGTAACTAAAGGTGATCAATATGGAAAGGTAACTAAAGGTGATCAATATGGAAAGGTAACTAAAGGTGATCAATATGGAAAGGTAACTAAAGGTGATCAATATGGAAAGGTAACTAAAGGAAGTATTGACAGGTTTCTAAATGTGATTGAGTTTGTAAGTGAAAGTGTCTCTGATGGAAATGACTTTAGATCAAAACCCAAAGGTAATGTTTGAGCCTCACTAAATGTTCCTAACAACACAGAACTGTATTATTCCCAGTCGTCATGGTAACGTCATCAGTTGCCGGGCAGATTTCACCTCAACAGGTTTCTGAAGCAGGAGCTCTGAGAACAGCTGAGTGCAGCGACACACACTGATAACACACACATTAGAGAGATCAACACATCACTCAGAGTTACTTTGTTCCATGTTCCTCCATTAGAGAACATTTTCATTTGTTTCTTTTAGAAAGCAGTAAACCATTGGATCTCTAGTTCCACATCAAATCCACTTTCCTCTAGTGTCTGAGACGCTAGTAGAAACCAATACATGTGTTTATGGAAAGACGAGAAGACGGACATTTGGGAGATGGTTTTTATTGGAAAGTGAAACACGGACAGGAAAGGGTTAACAATGCAGAGCGACTTCATGTCACGCTCACCTCTGAACCCCAAACTAAAGAGAACGTCACAGTCCGCTGTCTACGTACACAAAACCTCCCTGCCCCTAAATAATAGCAACATTATCAAAATCACAAACACGATTATGTTTTAAAACCAATTCAAGAGACATGTTAGAAATAAAGAAACACACTTCTGATTCATTTAGAAAAGCTCAGAAAGGGAAACAAGATCACTCGCTGCTACCTGAGTGTGTGTGTGTGTGTGTGTGTGTGTGTGTGTGTGTGTGTGTGTGTGTGTGTGTGTGTGTGTGTGTGTGTGTGTGTGTGTGTGTGTGTGTGGCCTAGCATTATCATCCCTGTGGGGACCTAAACCTGTTTACAGTCACGTGTGGGGACTCTCCTCCCTTATGGGGACAAAATGAGGGGAATCATTAATTTGAGGGCATGTGTTGGTTATGGTTAAGGTTAGGATAAGTCTCCAGGAAATGCATGTAAGTCAATGTAGTGTCCCCTGAAGTGATGTATACATGGTATGTGGGTGTGTGTTTAAATCTGTTACTTAATATTGATTGTTTAACCAGAAACCACATAGAGGTTTAGCTTCTCTTAGAATTAGATTGAAATACATAATCAGAGGGAAAGCCACCTTTTGATGTGAAACCCAAATGATCCAAATAACATGATTCCTCTGTTTTCCAATCAATGAGCTATTGCTTGATTTCCAAACCCTAATATGATCAGTTATTGATCAGTTATTGATCAGATGATGAATAATAAACAGTTCAGAACGTGGAGGCAGCGCCCCTGATGCATAAACCTAAAGACACAGAACATGTTTACCTGATTCAGACCTGAACTATGAGTCAGTTCTTTGATCTGCTTCTGATGTACAGGTGAATGTTTCTAATTTGTGTTACTGGTGTTGTGTTTCTGAAAGCATCGTGCCTTTCTGACGTCACTCTGCAGAAGGAACTCTAATGCTGCACCTCGAGAGGTGTTAGCTCAGCGCTGGAGGCCGGAGAGGGAGTGCTTTTCTTGTCTGAAAGGAAAAGCAGAGAAAAGTGTTTCAATCCACCAGGGGAGACATTTATTAGAAAAAATCCCTAATGTCCGAGAGCAAGTGAATGCAGCACAAGACGCGAGCCGTGTAACCCCTGCCGCGAGCGTGGAAATGTGATTGGCGGCGATTTCATTTGAACGGGACGGCACAAAACGAGAAGCATTCATTTTTGATTTAACTAGGCCAGTAGGTAAGGACTCTCCACTGGATAATAATACCCCTGCATTATAGCAACAACAACAGTAATAATAATATTAGCAATAATAATTGGGAGGGGGGGCGCGGCTGTTCTTATGTTCTCTGAGGGGAGGCTCACCTTCCCACACTTTGAGAACCCCTGAACTAGACACACTGATTACCCCTGTAGAGAACACACCAAGTGCTTTCCATATCAACATCACACTGAGCTCTGAGTCTGATCTGCTACCTCAAAGCCTGACATTAAAAACCCTGAGAACTCATGAGACAAGGTTTCTGATTGGTCTCTCACCGTTCATCTTCCTGTAAACCAGGAATCCAATCCCAGCGAGGAGGAGAGCGAGAGCAGCCACTGCAGCACCGATGATGAGGGGAGGAGGAGGGGATTCCCTGAGGAGCAGAAACAACAGGAAGTCTCAATCTGAACGGAGGAAGGAAGCTTCTTCAGGATGGGCATCAGGTCTGAGGCTCCTGAAGGGCCCCTTTCTCCTCGTGGTGTCATGCTGGGTTTGTCTTGAACCATTCTTAGTGTCTCTCCCTGAGACCCATGTTTCAGGAGAGAGAGACTATGACATGTTGTCAGGGTCTGTTGATTGTTAGTAACCATGGAGCCGTTTGTGATGCAGTCTTACCTCTGTTGCTCCTGATCACAGCTGGGTCCAGTTGATGACGTGGTCCTCCTTCACCCCAGAGAGCTGGAACACACATCGGTACTTGTCCCAGTGTTCAGCGGGGAATGAGGAGACGTCCAGGGCCACGCTCATCTGGAAGGATCCGTCGTGGTTGGGCAGGATCTCTCCGTGGTCCACGTTGTGGTGAAGCTCCTCTCCGTCTCTGGTCCAGAACATGGCGGCTCTGTCCGGGTAGAAACCTGTAGCGTGGCAGCTGACTGGAGAGGAGGGGGACTTCTGGAGCAGAGACACTGAGGGGATCTCTGCACAAACACACTTCAGAGGTTATTGACTCACAGTGATATCACTACAGGGACTTATGATGTACTGTGAGCATCACTGCAGGAGAACACAGAGTCAGTGCTTCAGTCAAATTGGTTAAATTAAGACTTTCTTCTGTTTGATATCATTTAATATCAAATACTGTTTAGTGCTGTTCAGATTAAAGAAGCACGTTGAATATCTCCTCTTAGACTTTTGGAAATTAAGATTTGTTTCTATTTCTTAACATTTAAATGTGTAAACAATTCATTTATTTATCTGAAACTAGTCATTACTTAATCTATACTGACAAGAATATGAAGTTTGATTTATCTCCACTGCACTGTGTAGAGCTATAGCACCATTCACTGAATAGCTGATCAAAGAAAGTTAATTCCAACACGTCTGATTATAAAATAACACTTTAAGTTCTTTATTAAAGAAATATACCAAACTTTTATAGTTCCAGTTTTTTTAAATAAGAGTATTTTGGTCTTAAATCCTTTGCAGACAGAAAGGCTGCGTACGATGAAACACGGACAGCTACACACCAACACATTCAGATTGACTACACGATGCACACACTACGCCTGTTTCATCATGTCCAGATGAAATGGTGTCTTCTGTCTCCATGTCCCATAAAAACACCTTTGTTGGAGACGAGTTTAATGTTTTACTAATCTGGAACTGTTCAGTGTTAGTCAGACAAAAGAGGAGATGCAGAAGTTCACCTTGAAAGACAGAAACACTGGTGACGTAAAAAGAAATGCAGCAGAGAAAGAAAACAGAGGGAGAGAGAGATGAGAGAGAGAGTGAGACAGAGAGTGAGACACAGGGAGAGACACAGAGTGAGACAGAGAGTGAGACACAGAGTGAGACACAGGGAGAGACACAGAGTAAGACACAGAGAAAGACACAGAGAGAGACACAGAGTGAGACAGAGAGTGAGACAGAGAGTGAGACACAGAGTGAGACAGAGAGTGAGACACAGAGAGAGACACAGAGTAAGACAGAGAGTGAGACAGAGAGTGAGACATGTGTTGTAATGTCAGAAACCCAGGAGACATGCACATGGAGGTGTTTATGAAAGTCCATCAGGTCATGTGACTCTACCTGTTCTCATCAGAGAGCTCCTCCCAAGGTTCACATACTTCTTCAGATACTCAGGACACTCCTTGGTGAGGTAGTTCTTCCAGTATGCCATCAAAGCTTTGTTCTTCTC
>JAPTMU010000031.1:666241-676241 GCA_028583405.1 Pogonophryne albipinna
CCCATTAAGTTCTGAGTGTTCGTCTCCCAGTACTGAGGATCCTCGTCTGTGATGTCCTTCATCCAGTCCTGTTTAGGTTCTGCTCTCTTGGTGTTGCTGTCGTAATGCACCATCTCAACGTCATCAACCAACCCAACCAGCACAAACTCTGGGAAGTTTGTGACTCCAGAGGACCCAGTGTAGAAATACTTGATAGAGTGAGTCCCTGTGAGAGAATAATAAAGTAACTTCAGTCGTTATAAACTAACTGTTTTCTCTTCCTGCACAAAATCACAGCAAGACATCAAATCATCTCTTTGTGCATTAAATCAAAACAGAAACTAAAGTATGGACACGTTTATGTTCCAGAAGAGTTTGAAATGTTATTGTTATTAATAAATGTGTAAATCCTGCGTGAGTGGACCTGAGTGTCGTTGCTAGGCAACAGCATCATTTCTTAATCAGAAGAGAAACTCCAGTTTAGTTTTTGATGCATCTTTTGAAGTTTACAGTCTTTCTCATCAGATCATTTATAAATCTGAAGTCACAAACCTCAGAGCGTATATTTACACTGCAGGATTTGATAATGTTGCTTTCTAGAATCAACAGATTCCACTTTAGATGTTTACCACTTCGTCCCTCATGGCCTCTGCTCTGGACTTAGAAAACTACTAGACTTGATATATAACTCATAAGTATTAATATCATTTTAAAATATCAATAACGGTCTATAATATATATTCATATTTATTGTGTATACCTCCTGATACTGTTCATAGTGTAAATACTTCACTTTGTTTATATCCTCATATGTATATATATATTATACTACACATCACTCTGCACTTTACTACTGGTTCTGCACTTCTGGTTTGATGCTAACTGTATTTCGTTGTCTTAGTACATGTACTCTGTGCAATGACAACAAAGTTGAATCTAATATAATTATATACAGATTGACTTTATATTTCCTGATGAGCGTGAACAATAAAGTTAAACGTCAAAGTCAAACCTGATCAATACTAGATATTCAGACATCTCATCAAACCTGATCAATACTAGATATTCAGACATCTCATCATCAAACCTGATCAATACTAGATATTCAGACATCTCATCAAACCTGATCAATACTAGATATTCAGACATCTCATCATCAAACCTGATCAATACTAGATATTCAGACATCTCATCATCAACCTGATCAATACTAGATATTCAGACATCTCATCATCAAACCTGATCAATACTAGATATTCAGACATCTCATCAAACCTGATCAATACTAGATATTCAGACATCTCATCATCAAACCTGATCAATACTAGATATTCAGACATCTCATCAAACCTGATCAATACTAGATATTCAGACATCTCATCATCAAACCTGATCAATAAAGGATTATCAGACATCTCATCATCAAACCTGATCAATACTAGATATTCAAACATCTCATCAAACCTGATCAATACTAGATATTCAGACATCTCATCATCAAACCTGATCATACTAGATATTCAGACATCTCATCATCAAACCTGATCAATACTAGATATTCAAACATCTCATCATCAAACTGATCAATACTAGATATTCAAGGTGCTTCTATCATCTCACAGACACCTTTAACCAGTGGGAGCATTCTTAGATATTACATGGTCCCCAGAGGAGGTAGAAGTACTCACATCATGTACTTTAGTAAGAGTACAAGTACTCACATCATGTACTTTAGTAAGAGTACAAGTACTCACATCATGTACTTTAGTAAGAGTACAAGTACTCACATCATGTACTTTAGTAAGAGTAGAAGTACTCACATCATGTACTTTAGTAAGAGTAGAAGTACTCAGAGCATGTACTTTAGTAAGAGTAGAAGTACTCACATCATGTACTTTAGTAAGAGTAGAAGTACTCAGAGCATGTACTTTAGTAAGAGTAGAAGTACTCACATCATGTACTTTAGTAAGAGTAGAAGTACTCAGAGCATGTACTTTAGTAAGAGTAGAAGTACTCACATCATGTACTTTAGTAAGAGTGAAGTACTCAGATCATGTACTTAGTAGAGTAGAAGTACTCAGGTCATGTACTTTAGTAAGAGTACAAGTACTCTGCGCTGTACGCAATATATATTTTTTTAATTTCTAACTTTTTTTTTTCTCCCCAATTGTCGGCGCCCCCTATGGGTTGGCGCCCTTAGCATTCGCCTATACTGCCTATGCCGAGGGCCGGCCCTGACTCAGATCTTGTACTTGAGTAAAAGTAGAAGTACTCAGATCATGTACTTTAGTAAGAGTAGAAGTACTCAGATCTTGTACTTGAGTAAAAGTAGAAGTACTCAGATCTTGTACTTGAGTAAAAGTAGAAGTACTCAGATCATGTACTTTAGTAAGAGTAGAAGTACTCAGATCTTGTACTTTAGTAAGAGTAGAAGTACTCAGATCTTGTACTTGAGTAAAAGTAGAAGTACTCAGATCTTGTACTTGAGTAAAAGTAGAAGTACTCAGATCATGTACTTTAGTAAGAGTAGAAGTACTCAGATCTTGTACTTGAGTAAAAGTAGAAGTACTCAGATCTTGTACTTGAGTAAGAGTAGAAGTACTCAGATATTGTACTTGAGTAAAAGTAGAAGTACTCAGATCATGTACTTTAGTAAGAGTAGAAGTACTCAGATCTTGTACTTGAGTAAAAGTAGAAGTACTCAGATCTTGTACTTGAGTAAGAGTAGAAGTACTCAGATCTTGTACTTGAGTAAAAGTAGAAGTACTCAGATCTTGTACTTGAGTAAGAGTAGAAGTACTCAGATCTTGTACTTGAGTAAAAGTAGAAGTACTCAGATCATGTACTTTAGTAAGAGTAGAAGTACTCAGATCTTGTACTTGAGTAAAAGTAAAAGTACTCAGATCTTGTACTTGAGTAAGAGTAGAAGTACTCAGATCTTGTACTTGAGTAAAAGTAGAAGTACTCAGATCTTGTACTTGAGTAAAAGTAGAAGTACTCAGATCATGTACTTTAGTAAGAGTAGAAGTACTCAGATCTTGTACTTGAGTAAAAGTAGAAGTACTCAGATATTTTTCTTGAGTCAAAGTAGAAGTACTCAGATATTTTTCTTGAGTCAAAGTAGAAGTACTCAGATCTTGTTCTTGAGTAAAAGTAGAAGTACTCAGATCTTGTTCTTGAGTAAAAGTAGAAGTACTCAGATCTTGTACTTGAGTAAAAGTAGAAGTACTCAGATCTTGTACTTGAGTAAAGTAGAAGTACCAGAGTGTAGGAATACTCTGTTACAGTAAAAGTCCTGCATTCAAAATGTCCTCAAGTGAAAGTAGAAAAGTATTCTCATCAAAATATAGTGAAAGACAGTAAAAGTAGTCGTTGTGCAGATTGGTCCATTTCAGAATAATATATATGATATGTTTTATAATGATTGATCATGAAAGTGTTCTCAAAGCTGGTAAAGGTGCAGCTAGTTTGAATGGCTTTGTAGACTGCAGGGTAGCTGGTGGATTTACTCCAGGTGGAACTAAAGTCTGATTCAACACTTGATTATATTTCACATCATTCATCTGTGAAGTAACTGAAGGTATTAAATACATGTAGTGGAGGAAAAGTACACCATTTAAGACTATCCCACTTTAAAGTCACACAGCCCATAAACACATGAAGCACTTCTTATTTTCCAACGTAAAGAATAAAGAGACTCACGTGCAGATGTGCAGTGTGGGCCTACTATTCCCAGGAGAAGCAGAAACAGCAACATCTTGATCTTGATCGAGGCTTTCTGTGTGAAAGGTTCTTTATCCACAGAAACACAGCCGTCCTTTCTGCAGAGCGGGATGTCAATGAGAGAGACACACAGAGGGAGGTAACACCAGCTCCTCTGAGCCAATGAGAATTCAGTCTGAGCGTCGCGTCACTTGTTGCTCGGTAAACCTGGCTCACTCAGGTTGTGAATCGAAAGTAAAAGCAAGGCAAGTGTATTTATAGCACATTTCAACACAAGGCAATTCTAAGTGCTTTACAAAAATGAAAGACATTAAGAGCATAAAGAAACATATTATGAATTGACATTTAAAAACACTCATTTAAAAGCAAAGATACATGAATAAAAGTTACAGTGCAGTGTGAGATACACACACCTGAAATGTTTAGCTCTGACTCTCAATCACTGCTAACTTTCACCTCCCTTTCTTTCTACTTTCTTGTATAACTGGTCCTTTAGTTATTTCAAATGTGTCGTGAAATCAACCCTTCTTTGGAACATTCTAATCTGACCCCATGGTACCTTTTAGTTTTCGCCGAAACTTCCTCTTTTTTAAATGCACGTTAGTTAAGTTTAATTTGTCTTTTCTAGGACTTTCTAGGAGTGAAAGCTGATCTTGTGCTGCCTGAGTGAGAAGATGCAGACATGCTTCATTCTGCTGTCTCTGTCCTCGTGCTGCTCACACACTCTGTAGGATCACACACTGGGTTCTTTATCTGATTCCACTGAACAGTATTTATCTCATCCTACTCTAGAACACAGTTCACTTTAATCTACATCTGACTCGCATAGTGTCCCGTGCTCCATTCTCTTGCACTATTTGGTTTCTTTAAGGTGCAGAAATATGATATATATTAATATTAATCTTCTGGGATGTAACAGTGAGCTACAGATCAGATACTCTGCAGCCTGGGGGGGGGGGCAGTAGGGTCTCACTGCTCTGTGTGCCATTGACTTCAGAGTGAGTGATGTGAGAGCAGCCTGTCCTCCTACAAAAAACTACCAAATAGGTCGATTGTTTAAACAGCTTAGATTACGACCCATAGCCACGTTTTAAAGTGTAGCACCTCTAGTGGTCGTGTAAGAAACAACATGCTCCCGTTTATTCGTTTATTCACAAATAACCCTCTCTGGAAAATCCTAAATTGTAGAATAGTTTGGCCATTAAAATGCTTTTTGATTAGATTTCTAGCGAGAAGTGTATATTGTACTCTTAGAATCCACGTCCAGTGGATGTGTAGGATCTATAGTTTGATAGATATTACGAAGATGATTGAGGTCTCGTCAGGATAACGTGTATGCAGCTTCTATGTAAAGTTAGCGTGGGTGAAAACAGTTTTTCCGTTCTCAAAGTTTTCATAATAAAACCGGATATATTCCCCTCACTGTCAAATGATTACAGTGATATCTGCATTACTCATCCACTAAAACACATCAGTTGATCCTTGTTAATTACACAATATTGATTGGTTTAAATTGTGTACAATGCTTTTGTGTTTTTAACCTTCGATTCAGAGAAACAAATAGTTTTTTAGGAGTTTAGACACTACAGTTTCCGAAGACACTACACTACCCAGAATCCCCAGCTATCGTTTGGGACTACAACATCCGCCTTGCTTTACAAACCCCGTGATTAGTCATCAAGCCCTGTGATTGGATGTTGGAGTGGCAGTGCGACAAGGTTACACCAAGCGTCAAACAGCTCTATGAAATGGAATGGAACCACGGCAGACTTTCCAAAACTGGAATAGGACGGGTCCAGCCCCCGGCTCCAGCCCATACATCCATGGTCCAGCCCCCCCCCCCAACATTATATGGCACGTCTCTTTATAAGACGTTTTCGTATTTCCCACAATTAGAAGTTGCCAGTATTAAACTGTGTACACCCTGGAGGTTTAGGGATACGAAACACAGTGTTATCAAATTTAAAACATATAATTAATAAATGGGTGAATTAAAATACCCACATGCCACCTAAGGTCAGAAGAGCTTTATGTAACAGCTGGTCTTATGTCTGTGACCCCTCCTGTTGTTCATTGATAAGCCTGAAACATGCACTTGTCAAGGTTCAGAGGCACATTTTGCAAATATGGCAGTAGCCATCGATCATCTTAAGATAAGATACTTTATTGATCCCAAGTTGGGAAATGTTTTTGTTACAGCAGCATGTCCTACTTTGTTCTACTCCACTTCAATTCAGAGGTCAACCTGGTATTTTTACTCCACTACATTTATTTTAGTTACTTTGCAGATTCTGATTAATGATGTGAAATATAAACAACCCTTAAATCAGACTTTAGTTACACCTGAGTCAAGTGCCAAAATAAACTATGCAATATATTGGACGTTAAGTACTTTGTCAGACTTCATATTTATCTGTGGATAACCCAACGTTTTTTCTTATTCAAAAGAAGACCTTAACTTAAAGTAATCTTTAATGTTTAAATAAAGCCTTATTAGTTGGTCTGTTTTGCACATCCTCCTGTTAATATCTTTGGACGTCCTGCTCTAAACACTTTTATTGTAGAGATCACTACAGTATCTTCTTGATATTTTCAATTTGTATGTAGGCTACTCTTAATATTTAAATGTTTTCATCAAATAAAACTTATTCAACAACAAAATTCAATAACGTGCTTTAGCCACTAGGCGGCGCGGGTTAAAAAACCAGGTGTAGTTAAAACATAATAATATCAAACATATGACTATTAACTTTATTGTGAGATTAAAACAGAACGGTAAAGGAAAATACAGTTTCAGTCTCTCGATGTGAAGCTTATGCATTGTACCATGAACCTGTATAGACCTGTAACAGTCAACTGCACGAGGAGTTGGAAAGGTAGTAAATAATATCTTTAAAAACTACAAAAAAGTCCCTTTCTATCAGCTGTGCACCGTTATGGTGTAAATACAGACTATCTACCAATTGGATCAAATATAAAAGTGAGCCGAATTAGTGTTGATACTGCAAGGAGACGTGTTGTGTGAAAAGAAATGGAAGATGTTGTTTAATGCTAATATTTATGATCCACGTCACGTTTCAGTTTTGGCGGCATCTCTTCCAGTTTGTCAAAAGGTCTTCTGATCAGGGCTCTATAAATAAATATCTACGGCAGATATGTAATATGTAATGCAGCCGAACCGTGTATTACAAAGCCGTTATGTGATGACTTCCAAAGAGAAAAGCAAGAACACTCGGAATAAAGCATTATTTTATTTAAAAAAAAGTTTTACGATTTCATATTGGATAAACACCATATCCCTACATGCATTGCGGCGATGTTTTAGCCTATCAAAACCTCTGAAAAAAGAAAGTTGTCTCTCAGAATCAAAAGAGAAAAGGGAAAAACACAAAAGCATTGTACACAATTTAAACCAATAAATGATAAACTGATGTTTCTTAGTGGGTGAGTTCTGCAGATATCTCTGTTAAATCATTTGATCATTGGTTTTATTATGAAAACGTTGAGACCGGAAATACTGTTTTCAACCGTAACTTTATGGAGGCTGCCGCATACCTCAAATCATCTTCGTAATATCTATCAAACTATAGATCCTACATATCGACTGGACGTGGATTCTAAAAGTACAAAATACACTTCTCGCTAGAAATCTAATCAAAAAGCGTTTTAATGACCAAACTATCCTACAATTTAGGATTTTCCAGAGAGGGTTATTTGTGAATAAACGACCATCTGTAACGTTTGCATTCAACGGGAGCACAAGAGGGCGAACACTTTAAAACGTAATTATAGGACGTATTAAGCGCTTGAACAAACGGCCTATCTGGTCGTATGAGTTGGAGGACTTGTTGTGTGAGAGTGTTATTTGACACAGACCTGTGTGCTATCAAAGCATCAGGTTATTGGAGGAGATGTCCTCTTATACTCATCTGATCAAATACATAAACAAATAAATAAATAACGAAATATAATCTGGTTGAACATTTCTCCAAATGTTTTGTAATCTTTATCTTTTATGGGATTTTTTTATACCAAACAGATCATTGCAGCATTACCCATAATCCCCTCTGTTTCAGCCCTGTTTCCAAAGTGCTGATTCGCTGTCTGTTACTTTAGATGAAAATAAGGAGCCCCTCCCCACGCCCCTCTGAGAGACATTTGGTTACAAAGAACTCAATGGTGCTCTAGGAGGAGATTCAGGTGATAAGGGGGGGGTACCTTGGTTGCTGATTGGCTAATGGTTACACAAGACAAACATCGTTATGACATCATAAAGTGGCCAAAATCTGATCAGCTCATTTTCAGACAGGTTTTTATAGAAATGGACCAAAAAGAGAGAGAATCTTTGTTCCTGAAACTTTCAGAGTCTCTTTCCACAGAGGGGGACACATGTTGATTAGAAGATACATGAAGAAGAGGGGACACATGTTGATGTAGAAGAGACATGGAGAAGAGGGACACATGTTGATGTAGAAGAGACATGGAGAAGAGGGGACACATGTGTTGATGTAGAAGAGACATGAAGAAGAGGGGACACAGTGTTGATGAAGAGGACATGAAGAAAGAGGGGACACATGTTGATGTAGAAGAGACATGAAGAAGAGGGGACACATGTTGATGTAGAAAGACATGAAGAAGAGGGGACACATGTTGATGTAGAAGAGACATGAGAAGAGGGGACACATGTTGATGAAGAAGAGACATGGAAAAGAGGGGACACATGTTGATGTAGAAGAGACATGAAGAAGAGGGGACACATGTTTGATGAAAGAAAAGACATGGAGAAGAGGGGACACATGTTGATGTAGAAGAGACATGAAGAAGAGGGTACACATGTTGATGTAGAAGAGACATGAAGAAGAGGGGACACATGTTGATGAAGAAGAGACATGGAGAAGAGGGGACACATGTTGATGTAGAAGAGACATGAAGAAGAGGGGACACATGTTGATGTAGAAGAGACATGGAGAAGAGGGGACACATGTTGATGAAGAAGAGACATGGAGAAGAGGGGACACATGTTGATGTAGAAGAGACATGGAGAAGAGGGGACACATGTTGATGTAGAAGAGACATGAAGAAGAGGGGACACATGTTGATGTAGAAGAGACATGGAGAAGAGGGGACACATGTTGATGAAGAAGAGACATGGAGAAGAGGGGACACATGTTGATGTAGAAGAGACATGAAGAAGAGGGGACACATGTTGATGTAGAAGAGACATGAAGAAGAGGGGACACACTAATCTACCACGTAGAAGGTTATAAATGATAAGTGAAAACCTGCTGGAGGCACAGACAATTTAAGGGATTGTTGTAACCCTTACAACTCGTCTCAAAATGTCTTTGCAGCTTGGCATGCCGTTATGGGTTGAATGTTAAACAACACATGAGAAACAAACAACACACATTGAACAAAACAGCAGGATCAGTGAGAGAGAAGCTGCTCAAAGACCTTCAGCGTCATTTGATCTTCTTCTTGTGTTTGTGGTTTCCATCCAACCCAGCGATATAAAACCCACCCTCTGACCTCTTGACCTCTGCCTCGCTCTGATCTTTCCTCCACCTAAAAATAAAGTTGGATCTGAGAGCTTCTCCCTGTGGCAGCGCGGCATGTTGATCTGGGAGCTGTTGAGCCGAGTTACGATCAATACTCTCCCTCAGACCAGTTCACACACCATTCCATTCAGAAGCAGAAAGAAAACACGCCACTGAAGATTTTAAGAGTTTTATTGTGATCATTTGGGTCTGAGAGCGACAGGAGACATGAGAAACAAAGTACTTCTACTTTTACTCAATACAATATCTGAGTACTTCTACTTTTACTCAAGTACAAGATCTGAGTTCTTCTACTTTTACCCAAGTACAAGATCTGAGTACTTCTACTTTTACTCAAGAACAAGATCTGAGTACTTCTACTTTTACTCAAGTACAAGATCTGAGTACTTCTACTTTTCCTCAAATAAGATCTGAGTCAAGTAAGTACTCAGATCTTAGGGACCCCTCAGCTGAGACCCCCCTCTCTGAATCCTGATCAATCTGAATGACTGTTTCCTCACAGATGTGCTCTGATATTTGGCGGTTAGATGCTGTTATCTGATTGGCGGAGAAGGTTTTGGTGCTGTGCCAAATTATGTAACATGGCGACAACGACCTGATGCTTCCATCTAGTGGTGAGATGTGAGTACTGCACCAGGAAAAGTCTAACTGTAAATTAAATAAATGAACTCTATAAATGTCATTCATTTAAAACATTACGTTTGGATTCTTGTGCAGATAATTAAAATACGTTGGACTTT
>JAPTMU010000031.1:678741-718741 GCA_028583405.1 Pogonophryne albipinna
TAGTTCAAATAAATACACAATATGCACCTGTAGTGACGAAAAGGGAGCTGAGCCAGAAGGCAAAGCTCTCTGTCTACCGGGCCATTTCCCTTCCTACCCTCACCTATGGTCATGAAGGATGGGTCGTGACCGAAAGAACGAGGTCGCGGATACAAGCGGCCGAGATGGGTTTTCTCCGCAGGGTGGCTGGTGTCTCCCTTAGGGATAAGGTGAGAAGTTCAGTCATCCGGGAGGGACTCGGAGTTGAGCCGCTCCTAGTTAGGATGCCACCTGGGCGCCTCCCTAGGGAGGTGTTCCAGGCACGTCCAGCTGGGAAGAGACCAAGGGGTAGACCTAGGACCAGGTGGAGGGATTATATCTCTTCGCTGGCCTGGGAGCGCCTTGGGATCCCCCCAGTCAGAGCTGGTTGATGAGGGGAAAGGAACGTTTGGGGCTCTCTGCTGGAACGAGACCCCCGAGGCCCGACCACGGATAAGCGGGAGAAGATGGATGGATGGAATATGTACCCTTTTTGTTAAAGAAGCATGAAGGAACAGAGTTTTGAGGAAAAGCGTCACAATCCCGTCAGCGTGGCTGTTTCTGCAAAAAGAGAGCTGACTGCAATCATCTGAATATCTCTGAGACGAGTGAATACATCCCATCACGCTGAGGTATGAAGACGTTTCGGTGTTGATGCTGACTTAAAAATAAATGCAATCCTGTAAATGTGTGCTGTGTGAAGAAGGCGTTTAGCAGATGATCTGAGTGAAGGATGTACAGTAAGAGAAACATGGAGGTATGTCTCCGTGCAGAAACATCCATCAGAGGCGTCGCTGTCTTCAAGAGCAAATAGACTCGCTGTAATTATGTCGGCGATTGGAGGAAAGATTGATCGTGGCACAGCAGAGGTGTCTTCTCCTCTTTCAGCAGACACTCAATAGATGACGCTAACGCTGGTCATTAAAGCAGCTGAAAGGAGCTGGATCCCTGACGGCCTTTCGCACTGCGTGGAAGTCTGTTTTGTATCTCATGAAGGCAGTGGGATCCACAGAGATGGAGCTTTATCTAACGTGATATCTGACGTGCAAATAAGAGACGTTTATTTAATGTCGGGATCGTTTGAGGCCACTTTTCTTTTATAGCCACGATTTCATTTGCAATGTCAGGCAGAGTAAACTGTTCTTATCTTTAGAATCCAATGGCAACATTTACTTAGATTTGTTTTATATTCTGCAGATATGTTCTACTTCACCTTCCTGTTGTCCTCGGGTCAAATTGTAACTGCTTTCAGGAGAAAGGTTTCATTTGCCGGGAAAATAACATGTTTGCTTGTAAACGTTTTTCCACGAGCAAATAATTATGATCACTGTCATCATGTTTTGGGTTTTATTCAAATGTTTAGCATCTCTCGTCTTCTGGGGTCAATTTTGGTAAAATCATTCAACATGTATTCCTTTTTTAACCCAGAAATTAGATTGTGAGTAAATTATGTCTATTGAGCAAACATTTCAGTCAGAAGAGAACAACGTGTAATAAGTAGGAATACATACCTTAAAAGGTGTAACATATATTTGGGGGATTATTTATACTTTGTAAAAAGTCAAACCGGGCAACAATGTTTTTATAATTCCTCTCACAGGTCCACGCACCATAGTACGACTGAGTATTAGGGCCACACTTAGAAGGAAAAAACAGAGAGATTTCGAGAATAAAGTCGTAATGTTACGAGAATAAAGTCGTAACATTACGAGAATAAAGTCGTAACATTACGAGAATAAAGTAATAATTACGAGATTAAAGTCGTAGTTTCATAAGTGACTTGAGAAGGAGACTTGGAGGAGATCGTCTCCTTTCTGCAGGAGGAAATGGCTGGTTCTGGCCGACTACATTACATACAATAAGTGCATTCGACCAAGAAGATACAACCTTGAAGAAAACAGAATCATAAAGTACATCAGGTTTCATAGAGCCAAACATTTCAAGTGCTTCTCAACTGGCTTTAGATAAGCCAGTCCTTTATTAGTATATAAGTGCTTTGATAATAATTCTATCGCTCGAAGTGGAGTCGAAAGAGATGAGTTTTCAGTCTGGAAGGTGTGTAAGCTTTCTGCTGTCCTGATGTCAATGGGGAGCTCATTCCGATTCCACTACAAGGCTATCGTTCGACTCCTTCTGGTTCCAAAGCCTTGATTACAAGTCTCATCGTTTCTTGTGAAACAACAAATCCCCTTTGAACAGCTCGTAGATGTAACCGACGATAGCCTTGTAGTCGGCCAGAACCAGCCATTTCCTCCTGCAGAAAGGAGACACTCTCCTCCAAGTCCGTTTGGTTCTTTCTTCTAAATAATAGACATCGTTTCTTGCACAACCTTTTCAAAGCTCTAATACTTATGATAATCTGATGCTGATGTGCCAAAAGATGAAGTATTTTCTTATTTGAGAAACCTAAAGTGCTGCTTCACAAGATGCTTTTATTGCAGGACGCTGCTGTTGTCTCCTTCTCAAGTCACTTATGAAACTACGACTTTATTCTCGTATTATTACGACTTTATTCTCGAAATCTCTCTGTTCTATTTTTCTAAGTGTGGCCCTAATACTCCGTCGTACCATAGGTTGTTATTGTGGTTATTATAAAATGATGAGAGCCACCAATTAGCCTTTATCTGGCTAGCTTGTTAGAAAGGTAGCTAACTAGTAAGATAGATAGCTAACGTTAAAGGTCCCATGTCATGCTTTTCCGGTTATTACCCGTCCCCTTGTGTGTTATGTAGGATGGATGCTGTTAAACTATGTGCTTGCAGTGGAGCTGAATCATCGCAAATATAATGGATTGTTTACAATGCTGCTAAACTGGAAGAACTATCTAGATGTTGATGGGAAAGTGGGACACGTGAGGCTATGTTGTACAAAACGCAGATAAATGACTTCCAGCAGCCACACTGACTTGTTTCGAGTCGTTCAGTTAACCAATTTAGCCCTGAGCCTGTTTTTCAGGTCTCAGGCACGAAAATGACATTCCCAGAACAAATGACCATATCTTCTAAAAGGGGAACATCAATAATCATTGTTCTCAAAGTAATGATGAACCTGTGAGTTGGATGTAGAAAAGTCAGAATCAATTCAGATGTTTTTTATTTTAAAGAAACTTCAGATTGAACAATATAGTGTCCGTCCAAAAAATCTTTTTTTACTTATAGTGAAAACTAACCTTGGATGATGGTAAGGTAGACTAAAAGCTTTAGGAATCCAAAGTACAACATATAATAAGTACCCTGTATCAAGATTGATGCAAAACAAGTGATATTTGACCTTTTTAGAGAGGTTTAGCAAAAAGAACCCACCTCTGAGGAGATTTGGGTGGAAATGGGGGTTTTACCGTTTCTCCGTTCACTTAAGCCTCGGACACACCAAGCCGATTTTGGCCGTCGATGGACGATGAGCGTCCTGTCGCCCTACTCAGATTGGTGTGTCTGCACCGTCGTGTCTTTTTCGGCCAAAAAGGTGTCGGCCAAAGAAATCACTCTGATTGGCTGTTCAGCTAGCGAATCAGTGCATGAGAAGCGAAACGGAAGTGAGGGACCCAAACAAACTATTAAGAAGGCAAATCTGAGATTTCATTTACCTCCAGCTCTCGACACAGGTTCGGGAAAGCCCCGTGAGCTTCTCGCTGTAGAGTGAACATGGAACGCACACGCTATTTGTTGTTTGTTTATATCACGCAGTCTGTTCTTCTTCTCTCGGTTATCACGCAGTCTGTCTTCCGGTTGTTGCGTCTTTTGAATGACGAATCCACACTACCGCCGCCTGCTGGTAAGGAGAGTTATTGCCACTCATGCATGCGCAGTTCGTACGTGCCACTTGGCCGTCGGCTGAAGTCTTTGCGGTGTGTTCCAGTGCGACACATGGCAGAGACGCAGAGGCGCGAGGCGACACAACAGTCGGGTCCGTCTGTGTGAGTTCTTTGGTGTCAGCTTGGTGCGTCCCTACCTTTATACGTAAAACACTCCAACATCTTTACTTCCTCACTCGGGGAAATCGTGACCTGAGACGCGAGGTCAGGAGTGGATTTTCCTTAAAACACAGCAGCGCTTCGATCTGTTGATGTGGGTCAAACTCATCTGCATTCCCCGCTCGTCTCCCTGACAGAGCGAGTGGGTGTGGGAGACTAATTGAGTGTGGAGGCGCTGAGGATAAAGCCTCCGTGATAATGCTGAGCTCGGCAGCGAACGGGAAAGATAAGAAGATGATTTGGTGTCAGAAAGAGGAGTTCCCCCTTCTCTCCGCCTCCATCACTCTCTCCTTTCTCTGGCTGTCTGCAGATAACATCTCAGGAAGAAGAACGCTCACTCAGCCCTTCCTGCTGATAACAACATCATCTTCTGCTCTGAATGTCTGCAGAGAACTTTAGGAGGTCGATGGGAAACACTCCAGAATCTGAGGAGGAAAACCAGCTCAGTGACGGCCATGGACCACATCTACTCTACTCTATGTCTACATACTCTATGTATCATACGTCTATCTATGTCTACTTTATATGAAGGAGCCAAAAGGTTTTACTGTACTGTTTTTGCTGTTATTATCATTTATTAAGACATGCATTGCACTTGGTTAGCATTACTTACGGCAATTTACTTTTAATCACAAAATATTCAAAGGTACATTTTTAACACTATTAAAATCACAAGACAATAATGGAGACCTTTGAAAAGGGACATCCACTATTAGCTATACGCAACATGGGAATAGGGGCCTTTTATGACATTACATTAAATAGCATTTAGCTGACACGTTTATCCAAAGCGATGTACGATAAGTGCAATAAACCATAAAGATTCAAACTAAGGACAACAAGAACAGTGCTGACATGTTTACTTACCAAACAAGCCAGACTAGTAAGTGCTGCTGCATCAGTAAAACTCCTAAAGGTCCCACGGCCATTTCTACTGATCATAGTTCCATTGTTGAGGTCTACTAGAATAGATTCACATTGTTCAATGTTCCAAACTCACATTGGTTTCTCACAGCCTCTCTGTAAAGTCTGTGTATTCACTCTCTGTCCTACACGGCTTGTTAGAGCTCCTGCCCCCCCCCCCCTCCCTGTGAGCCCACTGTGCTCTGATTGGTTGGGACGTTGTGAGGCTCGTTGCTGCGAGGAGCGGACAGGTTTCCGGGTCGGCGATACAGCGAGAACAAGCGAAACTCATCCTGAGCACACAAACACTCACAGCCGAAGTAAAAACAATAAGTGTGGCTTGATATTGAGAAAGAAAAAGGTTTCTAACGCTGTGAGTCAATGGGTCTGAGAGCATTTCTCCGCCATCCCAACTCAGCTATTACCAGCGTTCAGGGAGTTCTATGCAAGTCAATGGGACTCCCTGTTAGTTAGCCAAGGGGTCCTGGTGTGCGAGGGGCTCCGCAGATTGGTCCATTTGGGCCAATCTGCTCATGTGTTGTGGATCTGGGTGTTCACACGTCACAGAACCCAGGAAGCAAACAATGGAAAAGAGAAATGTCCAACGAGGCGTTCTGGGGCAGCACAGACAGGTCTTCTCTGTGTTAGAGTTTTACTCGCTACAGGGTGTACTTTGAGGGTTTGTGACTCTGCAGACCGTTCACATGCAGACAAACCTTCATAACAACAAGGGGACGGGTAAGAACCGGAAAAGCATGACATGGGCCCTTTAAGTTTATATTCTTTATTATTCGCCAAAATATAAGCGAAACAGGAGGGTCTTCAGTTTGCGTCTGAAGATATGTAGACTCTCCGCTGTCCTCATGTCTGTGGGAAGCTCGGTCCACCGTTTGGGAGCCATGATAACATCAAGGTGTGTTTGTTTTGGGGGGTACCTGGTCTATGCTGTATAACAATCTGTAATACTGAATAAGCTCTTGCAATTGTTTTACGCTCAGTGTCCGAAAGAGAATTGCTTCTCAATTTATTCTTCCGATTATGGACTATTGTGATGTTTTCTACCAAAATGCACATAAATCAGATCTTGCTCCACTCAACATAGCCTACAACAGACTATGCAGATTTGTTCTTGGTTGTCCTTTTCGTACACATCACTGCCCAATGTATAACCAACTTAAATGGCCTTCTTTAAATGTAAGAAGACACACGCATTGGCTTCAGCTGATATTTAAATGCATTTATCTTAACTATCCCCCTTATTTAAAGCAGTATTTCGTACCCTACTCACAAAATCATCAAGTTAGACATTCTGTCCAGATGTATTTCTCTGTCCCCTCTGCAAACAAATGGTTTGGCAGAAGAGCCCCAACTGACTGGAATACTTTACCTGCTGCCATTAGATCTCTGTCATCATTGGGTTTATTTAAACATGCATTGTTATCTCACTTTCAACTGCTCTGTACTTGTTATAACTGATATTGATGAAACTGATTTGCTCGACTGTCTCAAATTGTAATGATTGTGTGCATTGCTTGAATTTCACTTAACAGACTGTACGTGGTTTGTCTTGTGTGTCATGTTTTGCATTTTGTCTTTTTGTTTATGTCTGTCTGTAAGTTGTTGCTATTGTCGGGACCCCCTTGGAAACGAGATGGTGCATCTCAAGGGGTTTATCTCAATCAATACAAATGTCTAAATATAAGCTGAATTGAGTTTAACTTATTAGTATGCTGCCTGTAGGCATCCTAGCTAATACCTGCATTTTACATAATATTGACAGAATGTTTAGTGAGCTTTGAGAAGAGGCTGAAGGAAAATCTTTCAAGATGTTACAGCTTTATATGAGCGGGCAGCAGCATAAACACATGTGAGATTATGCTGTTAATTACTCATTAAAGTTGGTATTTGTTTGCATGTAATGGGTCAAATTACAGGTTTCAATCGATCAATAAATCAAGTTTGCTTTCTATACACAATGTGCTTTACAACCTCCCTTCAAATCAACACACAGAGCACACATACAGGTATACTGTAGGCACACATTAAATAATATCTTCTGAATTGATATTTATTCACGGTTCTAAAGAGGTGAGGTCTTCGAATTGTGAAAAAATGCATCTAAAAAAACAAAACCCCCGATAACCCCATTATTATTTAATCAGGTGACAGGTGTCCCAGAGAACAAGTCTTCCTCATTTGTATAGATGAGAGTTACACCTACGTCACTTCCGGGCGAAAATTACTGCCCCGCCCACTTTGGGGGGAAAACAACGCTGTCATTTGAACGGCGGTCGATACAAATTCAGAAGTTTTTGCCAATCCGATCAGAAATGAAAGAAAACCGTGGATGTTTGGATCTTCAAAGAGCTCGATTACGATGGCCAGTCAGGCAAACAGTTACATTACATCATTTGAAATCGACGATCGGGCTCGATATATGGTTAAATTAAAATCAGTAGGCGAGGCTGTAATTTCGCCGGCTGTTTCTCTCATGAGTGAGGCGGAACATAATAGTGTTATCATGCCAAAAAGCTGCTGTGTCGTTTATTGCACCTCAAACATTAAAACAAATCTAGAGTTCAGTGTTTCTGTACTTCCTCTAAGAAGAAAGGACAGTAACAGAAGAGCTCTGTGACTTCAGGCTCGATCGCCATTCAAATGACAGCGTTGTTTTCCCCCAAAAGTGGGCGGGGGCGTAAAGTGGTAGATGTTACTCTCATCTATGGACATCGATCGCCTACTGCTATATTTAACCATATATCGAGCCCGCTTGTCGATTTCCAATGATTTAATGTAATTGTTTGCCTGACTGGCCATTGTAATCGGGTTCTTTGAAGATCCTAAAATCCACAGTTTTCTTAAATTTCTGATCGGATTGGCAAAAACTTCAGAATTTGCATTGACCGCCGTTCAAATGACAGCTTTGTTTTCCCCCAAAAGTGGGCGGGGCCGTAATTTTTGCACGGAAGTGACGCATGTGTTACTCTCATGTATAAGGGCAGAGCTAACATATATGGAAAAGAAGCAAGTGAAGGAAACAAAGATGCTAAAAAACGTTTTGGGATGCACCCCAACACCTACCAGCCGTTTGAACACAGCATTGGTCCCGCCCCTCGCTCTGATTTGGTAATTGATGTCACGCCCATCGTAGAGGATTTTTAAACTGTTTCCCTCTCCTCTGCTGGAGGAATCAGGCAGAAATCTGGAACCAGGTAAGAAACATGAAGGTTTTATTACAGAAAGAGACTTTTATTGTTCTCAGTTGGTGGAGAAGGAACTGAAAGTGGAAATTGATAAATTGTTTGTTTGCTAGGTGGACAAAAAAACATCAAATAAATTCTTCTCTGTTTAAATAGTCAAATGTTTGCTAGCACGTGTGTGTGTGTGTGTGTGTGTGTGTGTGTGTGTGTGTGTGTGTGTGTGTGTGTGTGTGTGTGTGTGTGTGTGTGTGTGTGTGTGTGTGTGTGTGTGTGTGTGTGTGTGTGTGTGTGTGTGTGTGTGTGTGTGTGTGTGTGTGTGTGTGTGTGTGTGTGTGTGTGTGTGTGTGTGTGTGTGTGTGTGTGTGTGTACTCATAGAAATAAACAAACACAGTTAAATGTGAGTGATTTCGTTATCATCCTGCAGGACGCTAAATTACAGCTAATTATGTAATTACAGCAGAGTGGTAGCTAATCTCCAGGCTATTTTGAATCTGCCAAACATGTCTGCATGTTAAATGGAAATTAGAATCTGTCTTGCAAAATGAAAATGTGTTGTTTGGCTTTCACATTTCCTGCAGCCGAGGACACAGAAGCTGTGCAGCGTCTGAGGAGGAGGAGGAGGAGGAGGAGGAGGAGGAGGAGGAGGAGCGGTAAGTAGGTCAGAGGATTCTGAATAAGATGGTGACGAAATACAGAATAACTCCAGCCTCGTTCTGCAATGTGATGTCAGGCTTTCTGTCTACGACGAGTCGGAGGCGCTTAGCTAACAGTGAGTTTGTGTATGCTCATGATGCTACATTAGCATATAGCTTTGATTTATGATGTCTTACAGAAGCTTGGTTTTTGAAATACATTATTGACCTTTGTCATCTGGTATTTATTTAATTATGTTTTGATTGGTGCAGGAATGAATCTTAAAACCCAATAGTGATTAATTAATGATTGGCGATACACCTAAATTACATTCTGTGGTTAACACAAGATAAAATAGTAAGCTTTAGGTGTAAATGAGGGAAAGTAAAAGGGTCAGGAGTGGACGAGTCGGAGGCGTTTAGCTAACAGTGAGTTTGTGGCTGATTTATGAGCTGTACAGTCTATGCTCATTATGCTACATTAGCATAGCTTTGATTTATGATGAGTATGTCTTACAGATGCACACAAGATAAAATAGTAAGCTTTAAAGGTGGGGCAGGTAATTCCCTTCAGAAACACTTGTTATATTCCATGGAATGCTCTTAACGTCCCGATAGCAATGAATATCTTAAATGCTTTGACAATAAATCTCTGGAAGCCGTAGTGCTGTAAAAAGCACGACCAATCATCTGAGCCGGCTAAAGTAACTGGATGGCCTTCCTGCCTGTCAGCCTTCCATCTGGGCACAAACTTATCTCGTGCCCTGTTAGAAATTAAAATCAATGTTTTGATAGCATAATGTACCTTAAAACATACCGTCAGTTTAAAAGCTGTTTTATACTGAAAAACCAGAAGTTCCTGTGCACAACCAGTTGTTAAGCTTTTATTCTGAAAATCCTTCATCTCCGGTTAGCATTTAGCATGAGGCTAATATACCATTTACTATAGAGGTGAATTTAGCAGCGATATGATATGATGTTGCACACCGAAACCTACTGATTTCAACACTACAACTATAGACGTCGAGATATTATTATTGTTGAATATTAAATGAAGGTACAGTTTATTTGAGTACGTTATTGTTTACAGATATGGGTAGCATGTGACAACATCCGGAACGACCGGAAACCAAACTGCCGTGAATTATTTTTTGGAGTATTGATTACAGCGTTTAGAATGTGTTAAATGAAAGAGTTAAGGAAGAGAAAAGGCGTGTTTAGATATATATTGAATGTACAATGTCTGTACCCTCTGATATGCAAAACAACGGACATTAAAACGTTAGAGAGCCGGCCCGCTGGGAGGAGCCAGCAGAGGATATAAAACAGCGGGACCTGAGGGGTTCGACCTCTTTCTTAACCTGCTAGCGAGAGCCAGGGACACAGCTGCTTTTCTGTCGAACAATATTCTGTTTGTAACATAAGTACCAATTTGACACCATCTCAGAGACTCCATTTAGTCTCCTTTTTAAGCTTCTCTCCTGGACGCGAGAATAACCAACACAGATAACAGCCCTCATTGGTCATGTGCGCGTTCGTGTGTGTTGGAGGAGGGGCTCTGTGAGGAAGGGGCAGATTTTTTCCGGCTGCGTATTTTCAAATTCTAGCGCACTCGAGCTGGTTTCTCCAACATTACATAAACCACCTTTAAAGCCCAATATTGATTAATTAATGATTGGTGATACACCTAAATTACATTCTGTGGTTAACACAAGCTAAAATAGTAAGCTTTAGGTGTAAATGAGGGTAAGTAAAAGGGTCAGGAGCAGAGATGGGGTCGTTACTAAAAAAAAGTAATATATTACACTCGTTACTCTCTACATAAAGTAACTCATTACTTTACTCGCAGGGCCGGCCCGCCCCTCCCTGCAGGCAGATCACGCAGACTGCTAAAGTTTCATATGTTCTCTTTAGTTCAGTTGTCACAGACTGATCCAGATCCTGAATGTTCTCCTATCTGACCGTGGCTGTCCTCTGTCTCCTGCTATCTGTATTGTGCAGTATATCTCTGAACGATGGTGATGCCACTGTGCACATGGGCAACATTTCCTCTACTATGAAGGATGCTACAAGCCTGTCCATCTCTGCTTTGGTTACCGGTCCTCCAAATTCTATTTGTTGCTGCTTCGGAGTCGGCGGCGGCGCACTCACAACATCCTCACTCTGGGTTCGGGGGTCCTTAGCTATTAGCTTCACCTTAGCATGTGTTCTTTGCAGGTGCTTGTTGAGGTTTGACGAGGTGTTTCCAGCAGTGGATAAAAGCTTCTGGTCTGGACACAGTTTGCACCTCACCGTCACATTCCTGTCTATTCTTCGGACGAACTCAAAGTAATGGGCAGACCTCCACCCCTCGACAGTTATCGCTGACTCAGCCATGTTTATGCAGCACTGCACGTGGAGATGTGGACGCGCAAGTCGCGCAGATTACGTATATAAACCTGCGGCGGAAACCCCTCTTGTCTGTCAGTGTGATGATGACTGATTTTAGTAAGTAACAAAGTAACACGTGTCGCCGGGGCAATGTTAGTAACTGTAGTGTGATTACTGAATTACGTGTTACACCCAACTCTGGTCAGGAGTGGATATAGAAATGGTAATTTAGATCAAAGTATACCTTTTTAAACACAGGCAGGACTTTTACATTGACTTACTTTAGTATCTTTGCTTAAAACTTCTTATAATTCCAGTCTTACAGCTTCTTATTCACACTGCGTTTAACAACATCTGCATTAGAAACACAAAGGGTTCAAACAAAGGTCTAATAAGTGATAACGGAAGAACGTATCCACATTTCCTGTGTCTAATGCACAGTTACGGCCCGTCCACACAGCGGCGTGCGTTGAAAGCTTCACCATTCACTTTGAATGGGGTGACGTCACTTTTCGCCGAACTGCATTGTGGGAAGCGACGTGGAGCTTTGCTGGCGTTGCTCGCTGCAAAAGTTGAGCAATGTTCAACTTTTGAAGCCTCGGCAGAAGCGTCAGCCAATCGAATCATATTCCAGTACAAGCTCTTGCCAATCAAACCGCTGCTTGTGTGTCCGGGGCGGGAGATTCATGTGATTGGTTGTTGGTCGAGTTTCAGACACGCCCGCCAGCAAGCGTCAACGCACGCCGCTATGTAGACGGGCCGTAAGATTGCTCCCACAAACTAGTAGAAGTACTGAAACTTCTTTACTCAAGTAAAAGCAAAGAGGCTTTGAAATGTACTTAAAGGTGGGGTAGGTAATTTTGGAGAAACCAGCTCGAGTGCTCTTGAATTTGAAAATACACAACCGGGAAAAATCTGCCACTTCCTTACAGAGCCCCTCCTCCAACACACACGAACGCGCACATGACCAATGAGGGCACGAGATAAGTTTGTGCACAGATGGAAAGCTGACAGGCAGGTAGGCCATCCAGTTACTTTAGCCGGGCCGGCTCAGATGATTGGTCAAAGCACTTACGATATTCATTGCCATCGGGATGTTAAGAGCATTCCATGGAATATAACAAAAAGTGTATCTCGAGCCGCTTTCTCAAACTTACCTACCCCACCTTTAAGTAAAAAGTACCCATAACTAGCAGCTGTTTTAAAGAGTACCTGACCTCCCTTTGTATTAATAGAACAATAATGTCATTGTTAGCTAATGAATGTTTCCATGCTGAACAACGGCAACATGACAACGTTTCCATTGGTCCCTCTTCTTTAGAGAAGACCAGGAAATGATGGATACACGGATCGTGTTCAAATCAATAGGCACGCAATGACTCTAAAGAATAATGATCACGCCACCAAACACACATTCAGACTAAAGGAACCAGCTGTTTGGAAAATGAGAGAAGAAGAAAGTTCAGGTATTTGGGTTCAACATGTAAGAAGTAGAAAGTACAGGTATTTGGGTTCAACATGTAAGAAGTAGAAAGTACAGGTATTTGTGTTCAACATGTAAGAAGTAGAAAGTACAGGTATTTGGGTTCAACATGTAAGAAGTAGAAAGTACAGGTATTTGGGTTCAACATGTAAGAAGTAGAAAGTACAGGTATTTGGGTTCAACATGTAAGAAGTAGAAAGTACAGGTATTTGGGTTCAACATGTAAGAAGTAGAAAGTACAGGTATTTGTGTTCAACATGTAAGAAGTAGAAAGTACAGGTATTTGGGTTCAACATGTAAGAAGTAGAAAGTACAGGTATTTGGGTTCAACATGTAAGAAGTAGAAAGTACAGGTATTTGTGTTCAACATGTAAGAAGTAGAAAGTACAGGTATTTGGGTTCAACATGTAAGAAGTAGAAAGTACAGGTATTTGAGTTCAACATGTAAGAAGTAGAAAGTACAGGTATTTGGGTTCAACATGTAAGAAGTAGAAAGTACAGGTATTTGTGTTCAACATGTAAGAAGTAGAAAGTACAGGTATTTGTGTTCAACATGTAAGAAGTAGAAAGTACAGGTATTTGGGTTCAACATGTAAGAAGTAGAAAGTACAGGTATTTGTGTTCAACATGTAAGAAGTAGAAAGTACAGGTATTTGTGTTCAACATGTAAGAAGTAGAAAGTACAGGTATTTGGGTTCAACATGTAAGAAGTAGAAAGTACAGGTATTTGTGTTCAACATGTAAGAAGTAGAAAGTACGGGTATTTGGGTTCAACATGTAAGAAGTAGAAAGTACAGGTATTTGTGTTCAACATGTAAGAAGTAGAAAGTACAGGTATTTGGGTTCAACATGTAAGAAGTAGAAAGTACAGGTATTTGTGTTCAACATGTAAGAAGTAGAAAGTACAGGTATTTGGGTTCAACATGTAAGAAGTAGAAAGTACAGGTATTTGGGTTCAACATGTAAGAAGTAGAAAGTACAGGTATTTGGGTTCAACATGTAAGAAGTAGAAAGTACAGGTATTTGGGTTCAACATGTAAGAAGTAGAAAGTACAGGTATTTGTGTTCAACATGTAAGAAGTAGAAAGTACAGGTATTTGGGTTCAACATGTAAGAAGTAGAAAGTACAGGTATTTGGGTTCAACATGTAAGAAGTAGAAAGTACAGGTATTTGTGTTCAACATGTAAGAAGTAGAAAGTACAGGTATTTGGGTTCAACATGTAAGAAGTAGAAAGTACAGGTATTTGAGTTCAACATGTAAGAAGTAGAAAGTACAGGTATTTGGGTTCAACATGTAAGAAGTAGAAAGTACAGGTATTTGTGTTCAACATGTAAGAAGTAGAAAGTACAGGTATTTGTGTTCAACATGTAAGAAGTAGAAAGTACAGGTATTTGGGTTCAACATGTAAGAAGTAGAAAGTACAGGTATTTGTGTTCAACATGTAAGAAGTAGAAAGTACAGGTATTTGTGTTCAACATGTAAGAAGTAGAAAGTACAGGTATTTGTGTTCAACATGTAAGAAGTAGAAAGTACAGGTATTTGGGTTCAACATGTAAGAAGTAGAAAGTACAGGTATTTGTGTTCAACATGTAAGAAGTAGAAAGTACGGGTATTTGGGTTCAACATGTAAGAAGTAGAAAGTACAGGTATTTGTGTTCAACATGTAAGAAGTAGAAAGTACAGGTATTTGTGTTCAACATGTAAGAAGTAGAAAGTACAGGTATTTGTGTTCAACATGTAAGAAGTAGAAAGTACAGGTATTTGGGTTCAACATGTAAGAAGTAGAAAGTACAGGTATTTGTGTTCAACATGTAAGAAGTAGAAAGTACAGGTATTTGTGTTCAACATGTAAGAAGTCAAATTAAAAAGTAATCAGAAAAATAAGTAGTGGAGTAAAGTAAAGAGTAAAGGGGGGGGGGGGCAGGAGCTCCAACAAGCCGTTTAGGACAGAGAGTGAATACACATACTATACAGAGATGCTGTATGAGAAACCAATGTGAGTTTGGAACATTGAACAATGTAAATCTATTCTAGTAGACCTCAACAATGGAATTATGATCAGTAGAAATGGCCATGACATGGGACCTTTAAGTACAGTAACGAAGTATTTGTACTCCACTACTTCCCTGCTCTGGATACATATTATATATGAAATTAAACTAATAATGTGAGGGACGTGGTAATTAAAAAAAAAAATCAAATGGTGACTCAACTGAATTTAATTGGATTCAAAGTCAGCTTTAAAAACCATCTCCTCAAACCTCAGACTCCGCTACACAAAGACACCACAGAGGAGCAGTGTGATCATTTCATCACATTTTTCAGAAAAAAGTTAGAGACCATCCGCTCTCTCCTCTCAAACTCCGCTGCTCTGCTAGTCCTGACCGTCAACCCCCAGCCTGGACCGACCCAGCCTCTTTGCTGCTTCACTAACATCTCGTAGCATGAAGTTGAGGCCATCATCAAAAAGATGAAACCCTCCACCTGTGCCCTGGACCCCTTTCCCACAGCTTTGGTTAAATCGAACATAAGTCCGCTGATTACTTCAGTGATAAACCAGTCCATCCAGTCTGGTCATGTTCCACCACCATTAAAAGCTGCTGTCATCAAACCACTCCTCAAAAAACCCACTTTAGACCCTGAAGTCCTATCCAATTACAGACCCATCTCCAACCTGCCATTCCTATCCAAGGTACTGGAGAAAGTAGTTGCCATTCAGATCCAGGAACATCTAACACTGAATAAACTCTTTGAACAATTCCAGTCTGGTTTTCGCCAAGGCCACAGTACAGAAACTGCCTTAGTCAGGGTGACCAATGACCTGCTGATGACAGCTGACACCGGATCTCCATCTCTCCTCATCCTCCTGGATCTAACTGCAGCATTTGATACCGTCGACCATGACATCCTACTCCACCGTCTTCACACTACAATTGGACTCTCTGACTCTGCCTTAAACTGGCTCACCTCCTATCTCAGCACTGAGCATGTCACCTTGGGAGCGGCTAAATCAAGAACTCACTCTGTGATCCTTGGGTGTCCCCCAAGGATCAGTCCTCGGCCCCACCCTTTTCACCATATACATATCCCCCCTTGGTCGTGTCATCAGCCGGCATGGAATATCTTTCCATTGCTATGCTGATGACACACAGCTCTACATCAGAGCAAACCCAACCCCCTCTGCACCTCCAAAAATTTTTTTGCTCTATGAAACCTGATGTACTTATATGATTCTGTTTTCTTCAAGGTTGTATCTTGTTGGTCGAACGCACTTATTGTAAGTCGCTTTGGATAAAAGCGTCAGCTAAATGACATGTAATGTAATTATATCATGTTTTCATCTCTTACAAATGCATTTCATACTTATTCCCAGACTGGCACTTAGATACATTCCAGCAGGCACGTGAGAAGATGTTAAAGGAGCAGATCAGAATAATATATATGATATGTTTTATAATGATTGATCATGAAAGTGTTCTCAAAGCTGGTGAAGGAGCAGCTAGTCTGAATGGCTTTGTAGACTGCAGGGTAGCTGGTGAAGGTGCAGCTAGTCTGAATGACTTTGTAGACTGCAGGGTAGCTGGTGGATTTACTCCAGGTGGAACTAAAGTCTGATTCAACACTTGATTAGATTTCACATCATTCATCTGTGAAGTAACTGAAGGTATTAAATACATGTAGTGGAGTAGAAGTACACCATGTACCTCTGGACTGTAGTGGAGTAGAAGTACACCATGTACCTCTGGACTGTAGTGGAGTAGAAGTACACCATGTACCTCTGAACTGTAGTGGAGTAGAAGTACACCATGTACCTCTGAACTGTAGTGGAGTAGAAGTACACCATGTACCTCTGGACTGTAGTGGAGTAGAAGTACACCATGTACCTCTGGACTGTAGTGGAATAGAAGTACACCATGTACCTCTGAACTGTAGTGGAGTAGAAGTACACCATGTACCTCTGAACTGTAGTGGAGTAGAAGTACACCATGTACCTCTGAACTGTAGTGGAGTAGAAGTACACCATGTACCTCTGAACTGTAGTGGAGTAGAAGTACACCATGTACCTCTGAACTGTAGTGGAGTAGAAGTACACCATGTACCTCTGAACTGTAGTGGAGTAGAAGTACACCATGTACCTCTGAACTGTAGTGGAGTAGTACAGCATAAAATGGAAACACTCAAGTAAAGTACAATCAATCAATGTTTATTTATATAGCCCAATATCACAAATGTTACATTTGTCTCAGTGGACTTCACAGTTTGTACAGAATATCAGTATGACAATACGACACCCTCTGTCCTTAGACCCTCTGTCCTTAGACCCTCACATCGGACAAGGAAACACTTCCAGAGAAACCCCACAGTTTAAAGGGAACATGGGAGAAACCTCAGGGAGAGCAACAGAGGAGGGATCCCTCTCCCAGGACGGACAGACGTGCAATAGATGCCGTGTGTAAATCGAAGAGATAATACATTTTACAGCATATAGACCGAATGTTAGGAAATGCATGTGTCTGTAATGAGAAGATGAATCCACGAGGATGTCAACAATCCTGTGGAAGCCATCAGGGAAGTAGTATGATGAGACCCAGGCAGGACCACAGTGACAGGTTCAGCCACGACTCGAAGTCCAGGACTCAGGATCCCAGCGTAGATAGACACCAAAAAACAAGTACCTTAAGTACAGTAAAGGTGGGGTATGTAATTTTGGAGAAACCAGCTCGAGTGCCACTTCCTCACAGAGCCCCTCCTCCAACACACACGAACGCGCACATGACCAATGAGGACACGAGATCAGTTTGTGCACAGATAGTAAGTAGGCTACTACGGCTTCCACAGATGAAATGTTTTTATGGATTTATTGTCAAAGCCTTTAAGATATTCATTGCTATCTGGATGTTAAGAGCATTCCATGGAATATAACAAGTGTTTCTGAAGTGAATTACCTACCCTCCTTTAAGTAAATGTACTTAGTAACTTGACACCAATGATTAAAACAAGGCTTTGAACATCATTTTAAAAATAAAGAGTAGAAAATAAACAAATATAACATATTTTCTGTCAAAATAGAAAATGAAACATTGAACATTTACTGACAAATAAACACTTTGAAGAGTCAGAATACAGCTAACACATTTTAAAAGTAGGATGTGATGTACATTAAGTGTGCAAGGAATGGCAAACATGAATATAAAATGTGAAGAAAAGTTAATAAATGCATATATTACATTAGTAAGAAAATAATAATAAAAGCAAAGATTCAGTGAGTGCCATGCTGCAGCGGGGGCGCGCACGTCACAGTATGGGCGCTCTGTCTGTCTGCAGCGGGAGCGCGCCCCGGGTCGGGTACCCTGTGCCAAAAGGACTTCACCTCCTCCCCTCCTCACCTCCTCCCTCCTCCCTCTCCTCAGCAGGAGACACCACGCGCCTCTCTCTGCTCTTCATTCAGCTAAAGGTTAAGCTGCTGCGCGTCAGCGAGGATTCAGAGAGATCATGTCAGGAGCAGATGCGGGATGTTGCGGGTGAGTTAACGCATGAAGCTGCGGATGGATACATGTTATTCTGTGCGGGATTCAAATGAGAAAAAAAGTTGTTTGATATGGAGATGTGTCACTGAGCTGTCAGTGTGTGGGAGTCGCTCCGTGAAGTGGGTCAAGTGGCGGATTCTGAGACTCCTGGCTGGTTGTTTTGGAGCTCGCGCAGACCTCCAGACAGATTCTTGTGTTTTTCCTTCTGCTGGTGCTCGTTTGGCTTCATGCACAATATGTGGTGTTTTGGAGGAGAGCGCTGAGATGATAGTGGTACAGATGAGGGTGTTTATTGATTAAAGAAGGGACAATGCACACAATGAGAACTTGAGCGCCAGATTTAGCCATAAACACGTTTTTGTAACTGTCAGCTTGATGGCTTTGATTAAAATAAAACATGCTAGTGAATGTTCTGCTACCTGTTGCAGCAGCTGACCTGGGCAGCATTTGGAAAACATCCAGAAAAAAGTGCACAGATGCATTTGTTGTTCTTGCACTCTGCATAAAGGTGCACATGCACGTGTCTGTGCACTTACACAACACCTTCCATATTTTGCATTTCTTCAACTTCTTGTATCATAAAAAATGATTTATGTTTTCTTTAAAAGGAGACTTTGGTTTAATGCAAATACACAAGAGCTGGAAGATGATAGCGCATGTGTTGTTTGCATACAGGTGCACATGTCATGCACTTACACAACAGCTTGCATTTCTTCAATTCCAAATAATTGAGTTGTAATGCAGAAACATAAGAGCTGCTTAAAGCAGACAACGCAAAATAAATGCATTAAATAAGAAGCAACAACACGAGTGGATCACACAGAGGATTCTCCCAACATACATTTAGCAGATGTGTCGTTTGCATAAAGGTGCACATCTTAGAACATTACAGCTTCCTACTTTGCATTCCTTCAATTTCTTGTGAAACAAAAAGTGATTTCAGTTTTAATAAAAGAGACTTTGGTTTAAAGCAGACACAGTAGAGCTGGAACATCTATGTTCTACATTTAGCAATAAGCAGGAACTATACTGGATCCACACGGAGAGGATTGTTGGAGCTTCTTCCATCCACATGAGAGTACCTGAGCGTCTCCTTATCTCCTCTCTCCTCTCCTCTTCTCTCCTCTCCTCTCCTCTCCTCTCTCCTGTCCTCTCCTCCTCTCCTCTCCTCTCTCCTATCTCCTATCCTCTCCTCTCTCCTCTCCTCTCTCCTCTCCTCTCTCGTCTCCTCTCCTATCCTCCTTCAGGCTCTGACAGCTCCTCTCCTCTCTCCTCTCCTCCTTCAGGCTCTGACAGCTCCTCTCCTCTCTCCTCTCCTCTCTCCTCTCCTCTCCTCTCTCCTCTCCTCATTCAGGCTCTGACAGCTCCTCTCCTCTCTCCTCTCCTCTCCTCTCCTCCTTCAGGCTCTGACAGCTCCTCTCTCCTCTCCTCTCCTCATTCAGGCTCTGACAGCTCCTCTCCTCTCTCCTCTCCTCTCCTCTCCTCCTTCAGGCTCTGACAGCTCCTCTCCTCTCTCCTCTCCTCATTCAGGCTCTGACAGCTCCTCTCCTCTCTCCTCTCTCCTCTCCTCTCCTCCTTCAGGCTCTGACAGCTCCTCTCCTCTCTCCTCTCTCCTCTCCTCTCCTCCTTCAGGCTCTGACAGCTCCTCTCCTCCTCAGAACTCATTATGCCGTTCATGCCTCCAGTTGAAACCCCCTTTGATGTTTCCTCCACGCTGAACTCTGCATTGAAACCTCGTCTCTCCAGTATGTTAATGTTCCTCTGATTGACTTCATGCATCCTTTAATGAACCCACTTGTATTCACTCCGCGCTGCATTGTCCTCCGTGTGAAAGGCCGTCAGCGGGATGGAAGCCATGACAGAATGACACGCTGTCAGCGGGGATCTCAAAGTCAAATGATTGGCTGGTTTGATTTTGTCTGCAACTCTTTTTCTGTGAGAAACCCTCCTCCTCCTCCTCCTCCTCCTCTTCCTCTTCTCTGGATGTGGTGATTAAGACTTCAGCTACACGATGCAATATTAATGACTTAGGAAGATATCAAAGGATGGACCTCGGAGATGCAATAGCCTGCAGTCAGCCTACATTAATAATGTGCCTAACTCCATCAGCGGCTCCTTTCATGTGGAAACAAACCAAAGCTTTTGAATTATTCCATACATGTTCTGTTTCTCACCATTTAAGTTTCTCAGATGTTTGCATTGTCATGGCTTGGCTCTCAGCCACAACAAACGCGCGACAGAAAACGAGGGCGTGAATAGAAAAAGAGAGTTTATTCACTGCTGCTGAAGGACACAAACAGGCGAAACAAACGACGAAACAAGAGGTCAGCTGGTCGTGGCTGCTCTTCGCGTTGCGTCCTCCTGCCAGAGAGAGATTGCAGGTCTCACTCAGGCCCTCTAACCCTCTGGTACCGGCCGCCAGGTGTCCTCAATCCCAGCTGATAGACCAAAGGGAAAACCTTAAAGGAACATACACACACCAGAGATAACAAGGCAGGGGTCGTCACAGCATGCTTTTCTTGTTTTGCAAAAGCTCAGTATCGTCAAATTCTTTTGCAGCATTTTTCCGTCAAATTTGACAACCTTAGAGCACAAGCCTGTGAAATGGGTTCAGTCATGTGATGACCTCCTGCAGCCAGTAGGTGGCAAAGTGCTCTCAGGGAACAGAGCAGATCCATCACAGCGCTGCTGACTTTCTGAAGGGCGAAGATGCTCTGCTGAGTTTCAAAGACATCGCTGTTGCTTCTCCGTCTCGTCCCATTTAAGTCTTCAGAGGATGAAACTCAGGCCTCTTTAAAAATACACACACATTCAACCTCACAGAGCGAGAGCTTCCTTCACATCCAATCGGCTTCAAATGACTCGACTCTGAGGAAGAAGCGTTGAATTCTGATTTATGGGAGAGAAATATGAAAAAGTGCACGATTTGAGCTCTGATTCTGTGTTTTGAGCGTCATATGTTTGAAGCCAAAGCTCCACAGGTTGCATTTAAGTTAATGAATTACACAAGTGACACCTAAGGTCCGTCCTCCAATTACAGGAGGGATACACTTTAATTCTAATTGATAAGAAGTCCTGATCACACTCAAATCAATCTGTTGCGCAGTGGGAAAAGAAGGTATTTTTTTTAGATGTGTTTTAACAGCTGTTTCCAAGGTCAATAAAAGCCTTATTAGACATTCTCTTTAACAGGAATTAATATTATTCTTAGTTAAGCTTGTAGTTGTGTCTGTTCTAATGGCTCATTGTGAACGTTTGGTGTGTGGGAACATCGCAAAATAGAAATAAATCTTGTCATGAAGTCATTCTTTGCTAAATTGTATTAAAACAAATCAGATTAGATACAAACTGATTAATTGGTGAGTAAATTGGTAAAAAACAAAACTTTTAAAAGACATGTATTTCATTTAAAGTAATATAAATTACATTTAATCTAAAAAACAAAAAGAAATACTCCCAGATAAAAATGTGAATTTGTAAAATGCAGAAATAATAAACCCAGTCGTGACACTTTAAAAAAATATATTTTATGTGACATCTTCTGGTGCAACACAAACACACAGGTCGAATGTAAGTACATTCACAGTTTGCACTGAAGAGGGATCCATACAAGTGTGTATATCTAAGCGTTAACATATCATTTGGACATTATGCAATTCATAATAAGTACTAAATGTATAATCTGAATCATGCAATTGAAAATACTTCTATAGCACGGTGTTGGCTGTCTGTGAGGAGGTGACAGCTGCAGCCTGCTTAACAAATCCTGCAGAAAATAAATCCTCCCCTCCAAACATCGGAGGAGGAGGAGGAGGAGGAGGAGGAAGAGGGACCACACATTATGTCAAAGGGAGATTGACTCCTAATGATGAACACATGAAGTCAGTCACAGCGGTACCGTGGAATGACTTAAATACCAGGACGGAGAAACGCTGGTGAAATCAGTGCTTTGCTTTAGGGAACACAACCCCAAGCTCTGGCAGTGAAACCACAATGTTAGTCACAGCCAGGCAGTCCAGCAGTAGACTCAAGTATGTATTTGTGTGTGCAAGTTACAGAAGCTAAATGGCTCGTTTTATTCCTGCATAATTCTACTTGTTAATCCAACAATGAGTTTGAACAATCTCAGTACAAGCAAACTGTCACGATCTGTCATGTTGTGTTTTGTCTTGTTGAGATCACCTGTTTCCTGATTGTGTTCACCTGTGTTTTCTCCTCCCTCCTCACCTGTCTCTTGTTTCCTTGATTAGTCCTGTGTGTGTTTAAGTTCTGGATTTTCTGTCTGGCTTGGTTGGTTCATTATTTGTCGCTCATGTCTCCCTTCATGTTGGTCACAGTCACCTTTTGATTGGATGCTACTTCGTACCTGTTCATGGATTCTTGTTTTTTCAGCTTTTGAAAATAAAGCTCGCCTTTTGTTTCCTTTTGAAACCTGCTTCCTAGTGATGGTGAGATGAAGCCTTATGAAGCTTTGAAGCTTTCCAGCCAATTGGTTCGCTAAAGGCTTCATCTCATGAGGCTTCATCATGGGCTTCATCTCATGAGCTTCATCTCATGAGGCTTCATCATGAGCTTCATCTGAACACAAACCCCCTGCTGGTCAAAGTGTGTAAAACAGGCAGATTGGACATCTCAACAGTGTGCTCTTTCTCATACCGAGTTCCCATTGAGTAAAGCCTTAGTTAGCATAACTCTAAACAACGAACTTAAAATCATATTTTCATGTTAACAATATTGTTTTTATTCCAGTTTGATGATTGTGATTGAAAAGCCTAAGGAGGCTGGTACACATTGCAAAGAGGGATTTGTATTCCTTACTAATATTCGTAAACGTAACCATGTTGTAGCCGGAGAGAGGCTAAACCATATCAAAGAATACATTTATTAATTATCTCATTTAGCTGTAGCTTTAATAAACAACAACAAAGAGTTATTGTTCAGTGGTTGAACCAGGGACCCTGCGGTCATGAGTCAACTGCTTTTCAGCTGAGCCACAGCGCACACACTGAAGCTCCCTGAAAACACTGCAACATATTTATTCCTGTATTTATTGATGTTTTTATTCCTACATTTATTTATGCTTGTATCTATTTATACTTATGACATGTTCAGACCTCTATAAGAGAGGGTCTGAGCTCTCTTGATTCCATCGTGTCACCGGGCCCGGGCACAGGAGGGGTAATATGGTTCTTAGTATACATCCATGGGTAATATGAGCGTTGTGGTTCAACGGTTCAACCGATCTGAATCGCTTCGTGAAGCAGTCACGTGGTATCGACAGGCAGCGAGGCTTCGTTTGTCATCAATGACGTCACTGGCCCAAAACGATACAAGCCTCGGTACAAGCTTCACAAAAAGCTTCGGGGATTACTCGACACACGCTCCGAAGCCTCGGCGCAATACGTAACATCACTACTGTTTCCTCCTCAATCTGCATTTGGGTCCTATTTTTCCCCATCTGTGACACAAACTAAGGTCATAGACTTGTTGAGGTCACGTTGCTCAAAGTATAGGTTTTTTAGGGGGAATGTAGTGATCTTAGAAACCTCATGGCAGCTACAAATGATTTTTCTCAAACCTTTGTATTGATTTCTTTACCAGCATGACCCTAAAACACATGTTAAATGTCCATGTGGGTCATCAGACTCCTTACCATGGAAGCATTAAACATACTTGTGCATCTAAATGTTGCTGTAGCTACTTTAGGCTGTAAGTCTAAACATTTCAGGCTTTTTCAACAGCACAAAAACGGATGTGCTTCATATATTATCCTGCTTGTTGCTGCTATTGGTTCAAACAAACTATGAACTAATGGCTAATTTCAGCATCCTATCATACAATGAAAAAGTTAAAACGCAGGTGTGTTGCATGTATAATGTTTGCTATGTTTATCCTCTCATGTTAGCAGGCTAAAATGTCCTCATTAGCACGAAACCCACAGCGCAGAACAATGGGATTGTCATTCATTTTGCAGGTTTTGTTCATAAACCCAACTATAGGACACATGTTGACCTGTTAATGACACGTTGTGAAATCTTAAAGGATCACTAAGGTTATCACAACTCATCCTGAGGGGAAATGAATGTGTGTACCATAGTTGTTGAGATATAACTGTTTCAACAAAGTGGTGGGCAAATGGACGAACGTCGCTGAAAGACCCGTGAATCAGGTCTCAAAATAAATTATAGATCCACTTCGACTTTACTTAGGACACTTCAAATAAACCCATTACCAATGTTTTGTTACTCAAGATGTTTTGTTCTCGAATGAATGGCAACTCATTTTGCTTGAGATTAATATTCAATAGAGCCCTCCTAAAAATAGCTATGTCCTTTTTAAAGCTTTGGCAGTTTGGACAGAAAATAGCCTTCAATGGCTTTCCTCGGGGTTGAACCTTCATTTTGTACCAAATAAACTTCATGAAAGCTTTTCAAATTCTAAACATGACCTTCAACATCAAGCGATCACTGGAAAAACGTACTGAAATACTAAGGGCTTCTAAGAATTGGCCATTTAATTAATCATTTCAAAATGTAATATGTCCTTTTAAAAAAGAGAGGCCACATCCAATACGGGTTTAAGAGCTTCGCGACGCAGTTAGACTTGTTATAAGACAAGCTAACAAATGTCTAATCAAAACCTTTTATATTTTTAAAAAACAATGTACAAATTATTAACAAAATGGTTGAATTAAGTTAGCTAGTAGCGAGTTCTCAAGCTACTCAACTTTAGCAAGTTACACATCCAGTTAAAGGAATACAAGCCACTTAATGTTAGCTAATAACACGTTTTCAAGCTTCTTAACGGTAGCATGTCAAGCCACTCAGTGTTAGCTTGTGGCGAGTTTTAAAGCTAGGCTACGTAACGTTAGCTAGTCGCACATCAAGTTAAAAGAGTACAAGCCCCATAACATTGGCTATTAACACGTTTTCAAGCTTCTTAACGTTAGCAAATAACACATCAAGTACAAATAATAAAAGCCACTTAATATTAGCTAATAACACGTTTTCAAGCTTCTTAACATTAGCATGTCAAGCCACTCAGTGTTAGCTTGTGGCGAGTTTTAAAGCTAGGCTACGTAACGTTAGCAAGTAACATGTTTTCAAGTATAAAGAGTACAAGCGACATCATGTAATGTTCGCTAGTAATAAGTTCTCAAGCTACTTAACATTAGCAATTAACACTTTTTCAAGTACAACTAAAAAAAAAAAAAATGTTCTCAACTTTGATAGTAAGAATTTGTACAAGTTAGCATACTTAACATTAGAAAGTCACTGGCAAGAATTATTGAAGATAATGATTGTGAGCAAATATGTTATTTTTCTAATAATTAGTATTTGTAGGTTTAAAAGTTAAACATGTCTTACGGCCCGTCCACACAGCGGCGTGCGTTGACGCTTGCCGGCGGGCGTGTCTGACACTCGACCAACAACCAATCACATGAATCTCCCGCCCCTGACACACAAGCAGCGGTTTGATTGGCTAGAGCTTGTACTGGCATATGATTCGATTGGCTGACCAACTTTTGAAGCGAGCCACGCCAGCAACGCTCCACGTCGCTTCCCAAAATGCAGTTCGGCTAAAAGTGACGTCACCCCATTCAAAGTGAATGGGCAGAAGCGTTGGAAGCTTCAACGCACGCCGCTGTGTGGACGGGCCGTTACCTATTGCAGCTTTTCTGATTTACAGGATGGGTACACACTGGAAAAAATGCTGCTTCAAAAACAAGTAAATAATAATAAAAACAAGGTGTTTTCGCTTTTAATAAGTGAACAAATCTGCCAATAGAACAAGTACAAAATGTCTTGGTAAGATTTCTTGAAGTAAAGATGGGATATTTAGATAAATGACATCTTGTATTTAGCTGGAAGAACTTATTTTGAACTATATTTGACCAGAATCAGAGACATTGTTACAAAAGAAGCCAGAAATGACGAGACGTTTTCTGCTTTCTGATGTTAGCTGGTGATGTTCTTTTAAAATAAGATGTTTTTAAGAGACTTTGACTTTAAAGATGCCTTGTCTGAAAACAAGACTTAAAGGTGGGGTAGGTAATTTTGGAGAAACCAGCTCGAGTGCGATAGAATTTGAAAATACACAGCCGGAGAAAATCTGCCTCTTCCTCACGGAGCCCCTCCTCCAACACACATGAACGCGCACATGACCAATGAGGGCACGAGATAAGTTTGTGCCCAGATGGAAGGCTGACAGGCAGGTAGGCCATCCAGTTACTTTAGCCGGCTCAGATGATTGGTCGTGCTTTTTACAGCGCCACGGCTTCCACAGATGAAATGTTTTTATGTATTTATTGTCATGTATTCTGATTTATGTTCACCAATTTCAACAAATTGTTTACGCAACAGACAACAATTTGTTGAAATTGGTGAACATAAATCAGAATACATGAACATAACTTGTGGAGTACCTCAGGGGTCCGTGTTGGGTCCAAAGCTGTTCATAATACACATCAACGACATTTGCAGAGTATCAAATATATTGAAATTTATTTTATTTGCAGATGACACTAATATTTGTTGTTCCGGTGACAATTTGAAAGAGCTAATGGAAGTGATAACAGCAGAAATGATTAAAGTAAAACATTGGTTTGACACAAACAAATTATCATTAAATATAAGCAAAACAAAGATTATGTTATTTGGAAAACATAAATCAAATCCACGGATACAATTAATACTAGATAACACACACATAGAAAGAGTATATGAACACATAGAAAGAGTATATGAAAGTAAGTTCCTTGGTGTGGTTTGAGAGCATCAGCTGGAAACCTCATATCACTCATGTAAAAGCAAAACTGGCTAAAACTATCGCAGTATTGGGAAAAGCCAGATACATTCTGGACCTCACTGTATACTCTATATAACACACTCATATTGCCATCTCTGATTTACTGTGTGGAGATTTGGGGAAACACGTACAAAACCAACCTACAGCCGTTATGCACATTACAAAAAAGGGCTATAACCCCTAGTTTCCACCGGGTCCGTCTGCGGCGCGTTACGGCTCCGCCGCGGTTTTGGTCCGGCCTCCTCCGGCGTCATACCCTACCGGGCGCGTTTCACAAGCGTTTCAGAAGCATTACGGAAGCGGAGCGTCGTGCGTGCCGGCTCGCAGTTCTTGTTGATTTGGGCAGATTTCCAGGACATTTGTACTTCTACAAGAAAGTAAGTAGCTACGTAGTTAAATGGTTTATTTTTGTGTCTGTTTAAATCGTGTTTATTGTTGTTATTTCCTATTTTGTTGTGTTGTAGACTGCAGACATAATTAATTATAATTGTAATAGTCCAGTTAAAAACAACATGAATCAAAGATGGGTTGCTGTATTTTAGAGGTAAATAAAAAGCATTCATCATAATTATTCTATATAATTGACACAGTGCCTGTAAACCGGAGGAGCTGGCCTTTATTCTCCTACTGGAAAGACTACAGAGGAGGGATGGGGGGACGAGAAGGAACCGGTTTTGGGGGGTGGGCCGGATGTTGTCACTGTTCCGACATTACCTTACGGCTGCGTCGCGTCGAAAAATAGACTTTAATCCTATTTCGAGCGGAGCCCAGCGGCGAGACGCTTCTGGGACGCTTCTGAGCCGTAACGCGGCGCGTCTGGTGGAATAGCACCCATTGACTAGAGTGGCCGCGATCCTTGCGGACGCCGCGGCGCAGCCGCAACACGCCGCAGACGGACCCGGTGGAAACTAGGGGTAAGAGTTATCAATAATGTTGGATATCTTGAACACACTAATGTATTATTTTTGAAGTCACACATATTGAAGTTCATTGATCTGGTTACATTTAAAACGGCACTAATCATGTACAGAGCCAGACATAATCTACTTCCTAGGACATTAAAAACATTGTTCGTAGACAGAGAGGGGGGGGGGGGTATACTTTGAGAGGAAATCTACATTTGAAACAACTCAAGGTCAGAAGAACTCTGAGAAGAGTTCAACAATCTGTGGGGTGACTTTATGGAACGGTTTGGAGCAGGAGATAAAACAAAGCACAAGCATCATTCAGTTTAAAAGGATGGACAGAAACACTTTTTTGGAAAAATATGAGAATGAAGAAAGGTGATTGAAGATGAGAAAGGATTGTATGTATAAATGTATGTAGGAATAACTTGCATAATGATTTAAAGGACAATCACTGATCAAGTAAGGGGTGGGAATGAATAAGCATCTGCTTCCTCCTGCTCCCTTTCGGACACATAGGATTTATTATTATTATTAATATGAAAACTTTTTTTGTTTTTTTGTTGAATATTCAAATATTACCATGAATGTGGATAAATACTATTATAACAATACGGTATTCTGTTTTTCACATTTGTTATTTGTTATTTTTTAATCTGTTCGAAATAAAGACTGAAATGAAATGGTCAAAGCACTTCAGATATTCATTGCTATCGGGACGTTCAGAGCATTCCATGGAATATAATAACAAGTGTATCTCGAGCCGGTTTCTCAAACTCACCTACCCCACCTTTAGCGATTAGCTTAATGAAAACTGTCAGCATTATGCTAGCTAATTTGTTCTTGAAGTTCCTGGAAAACCTTGCAAACAGATCTGAAATATATAATTGTTCTGCTTTCTCTGCCTACAAAATAATATTACGATTTTTATGTTTTTGTAAATTAAGTGGAAAGTAAGATTTGGAAGAATTCTTATTTATTTCAGAAGCGATTGCACCTCCACCTCTGTAATCAGACATCGCCCTATAAATAATTTACCACTCCTGACATCTCTGTTTTTGGTGCAGCAACACCTTCATGCAGTCTTTTTCTAAACTCAAACCTGGCAGGTATATTGCATTTCTTTACTAGTGAAGATACACAACATCAGGAGGATACGTCCCCAGCTGACCCAGAAAGCAACGCAGATTCTGGTCCAGGCTCTCGTCATCTCACGCCTAGACTACTGCAACTCCCTCCTGGCTGGTCTACCTGCATGTGCCATCCGACCTCTGCAGCTCATCCAGAATGCAGTGGCTCGTCTGGTCTTCAACCTTCCTAAATGTTCCCACACCACTCCGCTCCTCCGCTCCCTCCACTGGCTTCCAGTAACTGCTAGAATCCACTTCAAGACAATGGTACTTGCGTACCATGCTGCGAATGGATCTGGCCCTTCCTACATCCAGGACATGGTTAAACCGTACACCCCAGCACGTGCACTCCGCTCTGCATCAGCCAAACGACTCGCTGCACCCTCGCTGCCAAGGGGACCCAAGTTCACATCAGCAGAAACACGTGGGTTTGCTATCCTGGCTCCAAGATGGTGGAATGAGCTCCCCATTGACATCAGGACAGCAGAATGCTTACACACCTTCCAGACTGAAAACTCATCTCTTTCGACTCCACTTCGAGCGATAGAACTATTAACAAAGCACTTATATACTAATAAAGAGCTGGCTTACCTAAAGCCAGTTGAGTAGCACTTGAAATGTTTTTGCTCTATGAAGCCTGATGTACTTTATGATTCTGTTTTCTTCAAGTTTGTATTTTGTTGGTCGAACGCACTTATTGTAAGTCGCTTTGGATAAAAGCGTCAGCTAAATGCAATGTAATGTAATGTAATACACAGTACGGGATGTGCACTGTAAACTATACAATACAATCCATCCATCTCTATTTAAGTCCCATTTCTTGTTTTTATAGTGTCTTGTTGTTGCGTGTTTGCACCTTGAGTTCATTGTAATTTCGTTGTACCTGTACAATGACAAATTAAAGATCTATCTATGCATAGTCAATGCCTTTTTATTTTAAAAATAAGACTTTGTATTATGTCCTCATGTATTTACAAGTGGCATACAGTACCAGCTTCCTCTTTCAATTGATATGGTCACTTTTTAAATAAAACCTATATACTGCTTTTATACCATGATGTAAATATCTAATACTTGTTTTTTTTTACTTATTGTGTTCTTTTATTATTAATAACATGTGCTACTTAGTTTGTTCCATTCCCCTCACGTTATCTGCTGTTGTAATACATTTCCCCTGAATTCTGATTTATACATGGATGGAAACGTAGCTCCTAATAAGGATATCACAAATCAGCCGCTCATGTCTCTATCGTATCATCTGCTACAAGTGATGGTATAATTAAACACGTATGACGAGGGAAGCGGTAAACGAGTAAGATGGACCATGTAATGTGGAGAGAGTCAAAGAGTGGAGGGGTGGGAAAAGAGAAGACAAGATTATCCAGAAGCCTTTGAAGCCGAGTAGCTTTGGGAATCCTGGTGTGCCTTCAGGGGAAAGCTCCTCTCACACAACATCAATAATGAATGAAAGATATCTTGTTCGGAGGAAGACTGAACCCAACTGGCATACTGATTTGTTGCCATGGACCTTATGTAAAAATTGCATCAGTGTGTTTGCTATTCTTCATTAGCCCGATAAAGAGACGTCGCCGCGGACAATGGAGGCGTTGAAACGATAACCCAGAAAAGATACAACACTTGGTTCATCTTTTCTTTCCAATACCTTTGTCTTTCTTGCTTCATAACTCTGGACGTGTTCATTTGTTCTCCGCGGCAATGAAAAGAACACCTATAGAATATATTGGATGTTTTATAGCAAGTTTTTTTAGGCATCTGGTACTGTGCTGTAGTTCAAATAAATACCTTGGTTGCTGATTGGCTAATGGTTACTCAGACAAAACATCGTTATGACATCATAAAGTGGCCACAATCTGATCAGCTCATTTTCAGACAGGTTTTTATAGAAATGGATCAAAAAGAGAGAGAATCTTTGTTCCTGAAACTTTCAGAGTCTCTTTCCACAGAGGGGACACATGTTGATGTCGAAGAGACGTGAAGAAGAGGGGACACATGTTGATGTAGAAGAGACATGAAGAAGAGGGGACACATGTTGATGTAGAAGAGACATGAAGAAGAGGGGACACATGTTGATGTAGAAGAGACATGAAGAAGAGGGGACACATGTTGATGTAGAAGAGACATGAAGAAGAGGGGACACATGTTGATGTAGAAGAGACATGAAGAAGAGAGGACACATGTTGATGTAGAAGAGACATGAAGAAGAGAGGACACATGTTGATGTAGAAGAGACATGAAGAAGAGAGGACACATGTTGATGTAGAAGAGACATGAAGAAGAGGGGACACATGTTGATGTAGAAGAGACATGAAGAAGAGGGGACACATGTTGATGTAGAAGAGACATGAAGAAGAGGGGACACATGTTGATGTAGAAGAGACATGAAGAAGAGAGGACACATGTTGATGTAGAAGAGACATGAAGAAGAGAGGACACATGTTGATGTAGAAGAGACATGAAGAAGAGGGGACACATGTTGATGTAGAAGAGACATGAAGAAGAGAGGACACATGTTGATGTAGAAGAGACATGAAGAAGAGGGGACACATGTTGATGTAGAAGAGACATGAAGAAGAGGGGACACATGTTGATGTAGAAGAGACATGAAGAAGAGGGGACACATGTTGATGTAGAAGAGACATGAAGAACAGGGGACACATGTTGATGTAGAAGAGATATGAAGAAGAGGGGACACATGTTGATGTAGAAGAGACATGAAGAAGTGGATTTTGCATAATAGGTCCCCTTTAATATCAATCAAGAAACATGCATAACATATTAAAGATAAACCTAGAAATGTCCAGTACCAGTACCAGTTTAGCGATAGAGCAGCCATACGTTTCATTTCTGTCCTTCCCGAGCAGATTCCCTCAATATGTTTAGAAGGAAACAGAAAGGGATGTGTTCAGATTTGTATGAATGCACGCCCATGGTTTGAACTCAATCAATATACACAACATAATAATGAAGAGGTGGTTTTTGAAAGCAAGTTCTTTGGCCCAGATCCTGAACACTTTAACATTGAGTCCGATTCGATATTCGCTGAGTTGGACAAAACGCTGTAGAGAATTAAAACGGTACAGAAATAAATGGCTTCAGTGAAGAGAGGATATGATGAAGATCGGTTGCATGTTAGTTGATACTAATCCATTTAAACATCTGCAGAAAAACGAGAAAACAATGTCACCCAGCAGGATTGAAAAATGACTCAAACATAGGTAGAACAAATCAATAGATGGATGGTTTGAATATTACTTCATTTCCCATTTCCCATTGAATCCTTGTGCATGAATTCTGACATGTAATCAAAGTTCTTGTCAGCTGCCCGGTCATTACAGAGATTACAGACCCTCTGATTCCTTTAGCCTATTTTCTGGTGACCTTGGGGGTTCTTGATGCAGAACTCATAGGGAGGCGATTTTAGGGTGAGAACACAAAGAAAGATATGAAGAACAATCTGTGAAAGTCTGGTGCTTTACCTTATTCTCTACAAATCACATGACCAAACCAACATTCATCTTTTACTACTTTTCAAAAAGCATATTATGTTTGTGGGAGTTTGAAGCCTATTATATCTTCTCCATTGTCGTCCAACAACTTTTAAACACTACAATTACATTTATTTAAAGGTCCCATGTCATGCTTTTCCGGTTAGTACCCATCCCCTTGTTGTTATGAAGGTTTTTATGCATGTAAACGGTCTGCAGAGTCAAAACCCTCAAAGTACACCATGTAGCGAGTAAAACTCTAACACAGAAAATACCTCCCCAAAACGCCTCGTTGGAGATACGTCACTGTCCATTTGATTCTTCCGGGTACATCATGATGTCATGTCGTCCCCGGAACGAAATGGACCAATCCGTGGAGCCGTTACGTTACGTCCGCGGAGCCGTTACGTTAAGCCCCCGCTGATTGGTCCAAATTGACCAATCCACGGACTTCCTCACACACTCAGTGCAGCTCTGCTGATCTCTCCTCCCTGGCTGCAGGCTGATAACAGACAGTTGGGATCAAGGTGAAATTCTCTCTGCAGACCCATTCTCACAGCGTTTATCAACCTTTTTCTTACTCAATATCAAGACACACTTATTGTTTTTACTTCGGCTGTGACTTTATGTGCTCAGGGTGAGTCTGGCTGTGTTTCGCTGTGTATCGCTAAACAAGGAAATCACACCTCCACGGAGCTCAGCGCGATTCACAACGTCCCGACCAATCGGAGCACACTGGGCTCACAGGGAGGGGGGGGCAAGAGCTGCAACGAGCCGTTTAGTGGAGAGAGTGAATACACATACTTTACAGAGACGCTGTTTGAGAAACCAATGTGAGTTTGGAAAATTGCACAGTATAATTCTATTCTAGTAGAACTCAACAATGGAACTATGATCAGTGGAAATGGCCATGACATGGGACCTTTAAGAACATGATATTTCAATAACTTCAAGGTGCCACAAACACTGTTATAATATTTAACTGACATTGGAGTTTCTGAGAAAACCAATGAAATACTTTGACAGAGAACATATAGGTAGTAACACGTTTACATGTAAAACCTGTTCAAGATACTTAATATAAGCACGTTTTTAAGCTACTAAATGTTCAACCCAGTCTCACTGCATTTCGTGTTATAGTCACAAAATTGATCTATTGATTCACCAACACGATTTCCCCCTTGTTTCCGTGTCACACAGAACGATCTTAAAAGCAATGTTACTACACTGAACAAAAATATAACACTTTTGTTTTTGCTCCCATTTCTCATGAGATGAACTCAAAGATCTAAAACATTTTCTATAAACACAAAATAACCATTTCTCTCAAATATTGTTCACAAATCTGAAAGAATGTGTGATAGTGAGCACTTCTCCTTTGCCGAGATAATCCATCCCACCTCACAGGTGTGGCATATCAAGATGCTGATTAGACAGCATGATTATTGCACAGGTGTGCCTTAGGCTGGCCACAATAAAAGGCCAGTCTGAAACGTGCACTTTTGCTTTATTGGGGGGGTCTGGGGGGGTCCGAAAACCAGTCAGTATCTGGTGTGAGGGTTAGGGTTAGGGGTAGGGTAATGTTGTGAATCGAGTGGCCTGTGTTTGTCGTCCATAACATACGCCTGCCCATACCATAACCCCACCACCACCATGGGCCACTCGATTCACACATTACCCTACCCCTACCCCTCACACCAGATACTGCCTGGTTTCCGTGAGCACCCCCTAGTGGTCCGTGAGTATATTGGTAACATTTCACATTTGAAATAAATAAATACATTTGAGTTTTGCAGAAATATCTCCGCAATGGAGCGAGCTTAAGTTTCACTTTCAATTGCATGATATAGCCCAGCGCAACACCTTCCTCACACATGTTGGCACTTGTTTGTACCATTTCCAGGCGATTTGTGATGTGATTTTTGATATTTGTGGAGTTAGGTGGTCCGCGAGTGTTTTTTCTCCTTCCTTTTCAACATGCAAAACGGCATGAAGTATATCCGCCCACCTGAACGCTATGCAGTGTTTCTTTGCTTCTTCATGCACAGTTTCCCGCAGTTCGTCACGAGGGCTTATTGATTCTTGAAGCTATTTAACCCGCGGGAGGAACAGTGTGATTTTAATGAATTAATCACAGGCTGAATTCCCTTACAGAACTCTCCATGAAATGATTATGATACAGTCTGCCGTATCTGAGAAAGGCGGCCCACGGTAATTTAGTTTGATGTCTTTCATGTGCTGCACTTCCCACCTTATAACTATTTTAACAGGGAGGAGGACTGGGATTTCTCTGCAGCAGAAGTTATTTGAAGGGCATGTTGCTCTGCTTTAAATACGGTTTCAATTTGCAATGCAAATGACTCTCATGTGAATAATCCTCTCGGTTAATACTCTGGCATCATCGTGTCTGTCGCAGGATTTATGCTCGGGTAAACCACTTCATGCTTGAGCTAAAAGGACACAGCATTTATCACCAGGGTTTATTTTATACCTTCTTACAACAAAACAAGGGCAGAAAAGCCCAATTGTCCAAAGCTTGTTATCCTGAAAATAAATGCTCATTGTTCCCAAGGCCGATTGCTCGGAAAACACTTCAATTATTCGCATAAATGGATAATTATTTTGCCGGATGAAAGCAAATACATGTCCAATCCTACTCTGAATCTTATTGGTTTACCATCATCGTTTAACCTTCATACCAATCTCACTCATCATGCCTAAACCTAACAAATGAATGAAACGAGTACGAGCCAATCAGTTAGATTGAGACGGATCACGCGAGGAAACAGTATATTCTTGTCTTGCTGCACAACAATAAGCAATTTATTTTCTTTCCTGCGAGGAGAGAGTGTTTGTTTGGAGCAATGGGCCTTCAGAAACAATGGACATTTGCTTTTTGGGATAACAGGGATTTTGGTCATATGTGGTGTTTTTCTAAATAATGGAACAATGAGTATTCCCTGAACACTCAGCATACTTGCATAGTGTTTAATAATTATGAGTGGAAATGAATTGCCTAGCTTTAAAATGTGTCGAGGATTAGGATTTCGAGTGACTTTGTATACTCACCTGGCGATGGTAGGTCGGTAGGTGGGTAGGTGGGTAGGTCGGTCGGTCGGTCGGTAGGTAGGTAGGTGGGTAGGTAGGTAGGTAGGTAGGTAGGTCGGTCGGTCGGTCGGTCGGTAGGTAGCTAGGTAGGTAGGTAGGTCGGTCGGTAGGTAGGTAGGTGGGTCGGTCGGTCGGTAGGTAGGTAGCTAGGTAGGTAGGTAGGTAGGTAGGTCGGTCGGTCGGTCGGTCGGTCGGTCGGTAGCTAGGTAGGTAGGTAGGTAGGTAGGTAGGTCGGTCGGTCGGTCGGTCGGTCGGTAGCTAGGTAGGTAGGTGGGTAGGTGGGTAGGTAGGTAGGTGGGTAGGTGGGTAGGTAGGTGGGTAGTTGGGTAGGTAGGTAGGTGGGTGGGTGGGTAGTTGGGTAGGTAGGTAGGTGGGTAGATGGGTAGGTAGGTAGGTGGGTAGGTGGGTGGGTAGGTGGGTAGATTGGTGGGTGGGTTGGTAGTTGGGTAGGCGGGTAGATGGGTAGGTAGGTAGGTAGGCGGGTAGATGGGTAGGTAGGTAGGTAGGTGGGTGGGTAGATGGGTAGGTAGGTAGGTAGGCGGGTAGATGGGTAGGTAGGTAGGTAGGTGGGTAGGCGGGCGGGCGGGCAGGCAGGCAGGCAGGCAGGCAGGCAGGCAGGCAGGCAGGCAGGCAGGCAGGCAGGCAGGCAGGCAGGCAGGCAGGCAGGCAGGCAGGCAGGCAGGCAGGCAGGCAGGCAGGCAGGCAGGCAGGCAGGCAGGCAGGCAGGCAGGCAGGCAGGCAGGCAGGCAGGCAGGCAGGCAGGCAGGCAGGCAGGCAGGCAGGCAGGCAGGCAGGCAGGCAGGCAGGCAGGCAGGCAGGCAGGCAGGCAGGCAGGCAGGCAGGCAGGCAGGCAGGCAGGCAGGCAGGCAGGCAGGCAGGCAGGCAGGCAGGCAGGCAGGCAGGCAGGCAGGCAGGCAGGCAGGCAGGCAGGCAGGCAGGCAGGCAGGCAGGCAGGCAGGCAGGCAGGCAGGCAGGCAGGCAGGCAGGCAGGCAGGCAGGCAGGCAGGCAGGCAGGCAGGCAGGCAGGCAGGCAGGCAGGCAGGCAGGCAGGCAGGCAGGCAGGCAGGCAGGCAGGCAGGCAGGCAGATGCTTTATTAATCCCAAATTGGAAAATTATTTTGAAAAAGGTCAAAAATATAGCAGTAGCAGGAATTGTGATTTGTTTAAAGATTTTCTTGTGCAATCAATAAGTCCGTTAACCAATCCGGGATCTCCCTTTAAGATGTGACTATTTCTTGTCTGAACTCCTCAGGAGGAACCACAAACAGACCCCAATGGAGAGTGGCTTACTTTCTGTAATTGTCATATGCGGAACATTGCACCAGTTTCATTGCTTGATTTTAAAGTATTTCTTTGGGTGTTTTTACCTCTGCAGTGAACTTTTCCCTGCTGTCTCCACATGGGGAAAGTACTGTTGTGTTTCTGCTTCCAGAGCAGCTGCAGAGTTGCTGTCAAACTTTTCGAAAAAGTGGATTTATATTTGACAGAATGGTTGAGATGTTCACTGCAGTATGTTCTAATAGTGACTGTAACAAAAGTGCAGATAAACTCCTGCCTCCTTTTTCACCTGCTTCTCAGCCAAGTTTTTCTTTCTATTCTGTGCATTTTTCTAAAGGTAATTAAAGCAAGCACATTGTAAATGAAGAGAGACTAACATCCTCTTAATGTGCAGAAAGTTGGCGGCCTTAATGAACTACACTTGAGAAAGACTTGATGACAATAAGGCTAATAACGGGTTGTATCTGCTCCTTTTCTCTTTCGTATAGCCCGTTCGTTCACACGAAGCCGTAACGGACCCCTCAAACGATAACGGGTCCCAAGGTGGGTAGATCTGCGGACGGAACGCTCTGGGGGCCAAACGGCTCAGTGTGTACGTCCTACACGATCATTTTCTTGATAACGATGAAGCCGTAGCCCCGCCTCTCCCCACCTCTGCTGCTCACTGCTGTAGCATGGTCAGTAGCACTAGCACTAGCTACTGACCATGCTACAGATGTTAGTGCAAAATCTACAGCTCCTCTACCACAACCATCGCAACAAGTGGACATGGAGAACTACATGTTGCTAAATCCACCTCGGAGAATAAACAGAAGGGCATCCATGGCAACCATGCTCGGGGGTCTTCTTCACTGCTTTTGGTGTATTTTGTGGCGCCACTTACAGGCCCGGCATATGTACTACAGCGTCTCCAGCGGGTCGAGCGGTCTCGTGCGAAGAGACACGTTTATTGAGCCGTATCCGTGTGAACGGAAGACTTTTTTGATATCGAATTTGGTTCCTTTGCGTTCCAGTCTAAATGGGGCCGAAGACACTCTTACACTCAACCTATTTTTCCTGTAGGTTCAGGCTCTTATTATTGTATATCATCAGAAACAAATGATCTGTTTAAATTCATCTTATGAAGCAGTTTGAGCTCTGAATATCAACATCCGACAGGCCAAGGATAAGGTAAACCGTGCATAACCCTTAAGAATTTACCTCATATTCTTATTCAAATATACAAAGTCTGAGTAAACCCTGACATCCTTGAAGCTAAATATAATGCATTATTGAACAATTTGCGGATAGAGTTGTTTTGTTCTATAGTTTTTCTTGTCTTTGTGTTTGAATATCATCGATGGTTTTCAAAACATACGTTCAAGGATGTTCAAAAGTATTTGCAGAAAAGTCTGGTGAATCAGAATCAATGAGGAATGTGTCTTGGTGTACATGGTGCATATATAAACACAGTGAAAGAAGATAAAAAGTACAGCAATGCAATAAAAACAATTGAAACTATTATACGTTAAGATTAGTGCTGTCAAAATTATCGCGTTAACGGCGGTAATTAATTTTTTGAATTAATTGCGTTAAAATATTTAACGCATTTAACGCATGTGCAGAATGGCCCGCCCCATACATCCCACCAGTGGCAGCGCCAGGGTATGGCTGGGGTAGGCTACACCCATACCAAGAAATGGCTTAGCCCCACCATGAAAAATGATGTTAAAGTAAGCTAAATAAAGTCCGCCAACTCGCGCCGAGTAAATTGCACAGACAGCAGTTAGTAAGATTGATTTCAGAAGCCACTTGTCTGGAAATACCGAAGACCAGAAACGGTTTTGAAAACTTTTGTCACGTAGTGATCGTCTTCTCAATAGAACATCTTTGATAATGTCGGTGTTGTTGCAGGAAGTCCCGACGGAGAATACTTTTGCTGTAGTACAGGGGTGCACATATCTGGTACGCAGGTTATGTGCGTAATCTGAAACTTGTGTCACAAAGCGCATTTGCGTACCGACGTACTTGTGAAGCTTTTCCAGAAGGCGGTTAGATCACCGGACGACAGAGTCGGTCTCCGTGTGCACAGACAGGGCTGCTGTTAACGTCGGTCTGTACAACGGCATTGTGCCAAAACTACGCCAACCGGCTGCGGAGGGAGACTCCCCCCCCCCCCCCCTTCACTGGAGAACTGCGCTAAAACAGCTGATAGGAACGTTCGCACTCTGTGGTCACGAAGTACTCCACTAACCGCCGCCCTCCCCCCTGTCGACTTTCCTGAAGTACTCCCCCGTTGATTAAAATCAACACGTAATGAATTAAGACCCCACGGTTTGATGATTGATAGGTGTGTGGGCTGTCTTTCATTTTGACACGCAGAAAAATGTTATAATAAACATACATACTGTATGTTAAATGGATATATCCGCCTTCTTTCATTTATCTTTCCATTCCCACAACAATATACATAAAGAAATGGCATATTTTGGACATAGTTCGAATGGTGATTAATCTGATTAATTAATTTTTAAGCTGTGATTAATCTGATTAAAAATGTTAATCGTTTGACAGCCCTAGTTAAGATATAGACAATTATTTCAGATTTTAAATCAAACCAAAGACAAAATAATTGGCAAACATAGATGAAAAACGTTATATGAATTTGGTTCTTTCAGTTGAATATCTTTATGGGTTTTCAATGCACAGATTATACAAGCTTTGTTGTTGTTGTTGTTGTTGTTGTTGTTGGTTATCCTGCCTCACACGTTTTAAAGAAAATCATGATGGAAAACATTAGAACATATTTCTCATTCACTTTCATTTTATTTTTGGCACTTTGAGGTATTTTATAAATACGTTTCCTCTAAACAAACGGACACTGGGGATAAAAGTTTCAGATGACTCATTTAATTAATTACACACCAATAAATATAACTTTAGAAGCAATGGATTAAGAAATAAAACGTATTTAGGTCACTGTGGTGGGTTTTAATTCCTATCTTAAGGAGGCTCTATTCAGCTTTTTTAAATTCCGTATTTCTTAAATTAATCAGTAGGAAACAAATGGTATTGTTTGCATGTTGTGCCTTTGGAAAGTGTCTTATTGTAAAAAACAATGATGTATTATATCATGTAAGTTTATAGTTACTTTAATGCAAAACCACCATCACGGTCCT
>JAPTMU010000031.1:723741-793741 GCA_028583405.1 Pogonophryne albipinna
GTATTCTGGTGCATTTTAACAGGTGGTTTGATACTTTTATGTGGCTATACTAGCATGAGGAAAATGATGGGTACATTTTGTAATTTCATCCAGTAGTAAAGAAAGGAAACATATTTGATTATTAATTCAGAGCCGTCTTTGAATTAATAAAAAGCAGTTTAAATGCCCATTTTTTGTACATTTATATACAACAATACATATTTGTGAGTGCATTGAGAGATATTGTTGTGGAGAGTCATTTATATATAAATCGCAAAATACATTTGTGAATCCTTCTGTGAGCATTTATTAATATTGAGACTGATCTGACTCCATACCGATGTTAAGTTCCCGGAATGGTATCATTGACTTAAATGTTCAAATAAATGTTGCTCTTCTGTCTATATTGGTCACATGATGCCCCTTGACTGAAATGTTTCCTGTTCAGTATCCCCACTGATTTCCTGAACACTCTGGGATGAGATGATGATTCAATGTTGATGAAAGGGAAACTGTCATTTCCCTTTCATCAACATTGAATCATAACAAGTCATACTGAATGTAAATACAACTGACTCTAAAGTAAGTCCCAGTCTTTGACATTGGACATTTTGAAGACTCAAAGTCCCAAGCAGTAGAATATTAGCTATCTCTGTAATGTGCACAGAAAATAAACAGTTAACTGAATACTGGGATGGAAATGGCCTATAAGCACTCAGTAAAACATAATCACACACAAAAAGCTTCTGAATGATAAGAAGTATAATTAAAACATAATGCAAATTACCATTTTGAGAGAGAGTACCTTAAAGCAGGGGTTCCCAACCCCCAGGTGTTACTGCCGGGCCGCGAAATAGCTGTGAGTTTATCGTAATATTTGCAGAATTATAAATATATAAAAATATTTTATCATAATATTTTTTTCAAAACGTGTTTAATTTTCGCACCTATACCAGTCATATTATTTCATCCAGTAGCCTAGTTCATCTTTCACCAGATAGCCGTTGAAAATGGCTTTTGTGATGTTCCTCAGCCTGGTCTCAGCTGTGGCTCAGCCTGGTCTCAGCTGTGGCTCAGCCTGGTCTCAGCTGTGGCTCAGCCTGGTCTCAGCCTCTCGTGCGCACGAGAAAGTTACCGGTGCGCCAAGTAGGAAGAGGAGCGCACAGGAGACAACCGTTTCATTGCAGACTGTTATGTTGATGTGGGGAAATGGCAGTGCATACATTATTTGAGATATATTTCAAACTCTGACTTAATTTTAAGGACATGTCGGCCAGGGGTGTAGAGCTATTTGTTTAAGCACCGGATTGGCAAAACAGCAGAGTAAACCAGTCTGCCTTGATCTATGAATTCATGTCCGGGACTCTCACGGTATCTGCTGCCCGCAGCTGTTTTATAGAAGGAAAACCTCCTTCACTTCATGAAATGGCTGCAGCATCAGGAGGCAGCGGGACGTGTAACTCCGCCTCTGAGAAGTGCAGCACCAGCGGGTAAAGAGCTGTGCCTTTTTACGCACCGCCTTCGCTGTGTTTACCTTCATCAGAACAGCTTAAGAGTGACTGCAGGCTGCTACGTGTTAACCACACACACCTCTACACACATCGAACTGCCCGATTACTTATTATGGAATGGAGTTGATAGTGAAGCACTGACACAGCGCTCTACAGAGTGCGGCGAGTGGATAGACCGATTCACGGACTTTCCACATGGTAAAAGTGGGGGGGTCTAAACTAATCATTTGAAAAAGTGGGGGGGACTTGTCCCACCCTCATATAATGGCTGCGACGCCCATGATTAAATGTATAACAGTGTAACGGCTGTGTGTCGCTAAACGTCGCTATGGAAACCACACGATGTAGGCTCATGGAAGTAGTTTCGGTAGGCTAGTGGCGTGTGTAGGCCACTGGATACTTTGTGATTAGGCACGTTCTATTTGATCGTTGTTTGATCGTGGAATCAAACACGCCTATTGACCAATCAGAGAGCTTGCTCAAACCTATGTGTTATAGAATTAAGCAATCATACACGAGAGGCCGTTCTTGAACGTCATTATTGGTACGACAGTACTGGAGTACCAATAATGACGTTCAAGAACGGCCTCAAGTGTATGATTGCGATTCTATCACACAAACTATCATTGTAATCAACAATATCGTAAAATAATTTCATAATGTGGGCTAATTTGCTCCCAAACCTACGCTTTCTGCTTGAGTTAATCTCCGTCAGAAAGTAGTTCCTAGAAAGTAGTTCTCATGGTAACGATAGCCGATCAATCGAACACTCCTGCTACCCCGCTTACAGTTATTGATATAATTATAGTAAATAATATATTATTAACCAATTTATTGAAAACAATTTATTGAAAACAATTCTTGAATTAGGCTATTTAAATATCTGAGTAATCACTGTGTGGGATTAGCGGAACAAATCAAATCAGGCTGTCCTGGTGCTGAAACATTTTGGGTTCAGAATGAAGGTGGATGTTCATGCTGCCATTAAAAGTGCAATTCTTGAAACAGCTCTCCATGAACTCCATGCCAGACTTTTTTGCAGGTGGTGCTGTGGTGTTCACGGGTAGGACTACATAGGAAGAGCTTTCCTCCAGTGGCCGTTTCATGGCGTGTCCCGGACCGGCAAAAAGCGCGTTGCTCCACATCTTTCTGTTTTCTAGAGATGGAGCCCAGTAGCTGCGAAGCGATGACTCGTTTTTATGTCCGCTAACGGACATGATTTCTCATGTCCGTTAGCGTATCTCTTAGTGGCGTGTGTAGGCCACTGGATACTTTGTGATTAGGCACGTTCTATTTAATCGTTGTTTGATCGTGGAATCAAACACGCCTATTGACCAATCAGAGAGCTTGCTCAAGCCTATGTGTGATAGAATACAGTTTAAAATGGTACTGTTCGCATACAAAGCCCTAAACGGTTTAGCCCCACCGTACCTGGCAGATCTTTTAAAACCATACACACCCACACGGTCGCTGAGGTCTGCTGACAGACTCCTTCTGGAAGTCCCTAAATCGAGGCTAAAGCAGCGAGGAGACAGAGCCTTTGCTGTTGCAGCTCCAAAGTTATGGAACGAATTACCCCTCCAGGTTAGACGTGCTCCAACTCTCCCTGTTTTTAAATCTCGTTTAAAAACCCACTTATTTTCCCTGGCTTTTACAGACCAGGTGACACTTGAGCTGTTAAATGTGGGTTTCTTTTAGCTTACTAGTGTTTTGTATTGTTTTTACGTCATATAGGAGAGTTTTTCAGTCGGTGGCTTCTGATCTGGTTTCATTGTCTCGTGTATTTGTTTCATGTCCTGTCTGTTTCTATGTATTTATGCTATGTTTTTATACAGTTGTTGATGTACAGCACTTTGTTCAACTCTGTTGTTTTTAAATGTTCTATATAAATAAAATGGATTGGACTTTTTTAACCTCAAACAAGCGCATCATGTGTTTTAATCTCTGTCGTGATGCGTGTGATGAAAAGCGCAAAGTCCCGTTCACGCGCTGAGCTGCCGCCTCGGTTTCAGGTTCAGGCTCCTCTGCTCCTCTGAGTCTCTGAGTGTTTTCATGAATAAAACAGTTAACACAATATTCTCTCCGACCCCGACGGAGCACTCGTGTCCGTTCACTTAAAAACATCTGAGAGCAGCATGATCGCGTGTTTCCTCGAGTTGATGCTGAAAAGGAAAAGAGAGAGCGACAGGATGGTCTGCGGTGTGATGCAGCTCGGACGCACTGAAGATGGTGAATCCTGAACAGCCCGATACTGTGTTGTTCTTCTGCTCCAGCATCATATGCACCTCTGTTTCAAGCTGGTTTGATTTGAGTCTGTATCTGATTCGCATTTAGATTAAGGCTGAATTCCAAACAGACACATACACCCTAACCCTTCCCACATTCACTCCGTTTGTGTGTTTGCAGACTACGGTAAGACATTAAAACAAGTCCCAAACTGCTTGAGGATCAGTTGCAACCGTACGACTTTTTCAGTCCCGATAGAGATACCTGAAAAAGCAAAAGAGAGAGCCACACGATGATCTGTCAGAGGAGGAATCATTCAATGTGATGCAGTAATTGTCCCTCCTTCTCTGGACCAAGTAGCTAGCATGTTGCTGTGTCTCCTTTTTTGTGAGGAACCTGCAATTAACATTTGATTACAAGCTGAATTTTGTCCTTTTTCACTGTCCAACTAATCTGCAATAGATTATGAAAAGCCATGCCTGTGTCCTGCATTAGTTCTGTGTCCCTGCCATGAAGTAGAACATTCCACTTTAAGGCAGAGCAGCAGCAAGTAATGTCTTCAACGTATTTTAGTACATGATGTATTTCTTAAGATATGAATAGAGGAAAGAGATCCTTTACAGCATCCTTTCTATCCCTGGTACTCAAAGAGAGGCGATGTTTAATGAACTCCCAATGGGACTAACTTTTAGACTACTTACTATAAAACACATTATTCTCCAAGGAACATTTTGAATGCAGGACTTTTACTGAAACAGAGTATTCCTACACTCTGAGTACTTCTACTTTTACTCAAGTACAAGATCTGAGTACTTCTACTTTTACTCAAGTACAAGATCTGAGTACTTCTACTTTTACTCAAGTACAAGATCTGAGTACTTCTACTTTTACTCAAGTACAAGATCTGAGTACTTCTACTTTTACTCAGTACAAGATCTGAGTACTTCTACTTTTACTCAAGTACAAGATCTGAGTACTTCTACTTTTACTCAAGTTCAAGATCTGAGTACTTCTACTTTTACTCAAGTACAAGATCTGAGTACTTCTACTTTTACTCAGTACAAGATCTGAGTACTTCTACTTTTACTCAAGTACAAGATCTGAGTACTTCTCCCTCCTCTGACCAACGTTACCTTCCTTTTTCAAAGCTCCTCCACATGTCTCTCCTCCTCGCTCCCCTCCTCTCTCCCCTCCCCCCTCCCCTCCTCGCTCCCCTCCTCGTCTCCCCTCCTCGCTCTCCTCTCTCCTCCTCTCCCCTCCTCTCTCTCCTCCTCTCTCCCCTCCTCTCTCTCCTCCTCTCTCCCCTCCTCTCTCTCCTCCTCGCTCCCCTGCTCGTCTCCCCTCCTCGCTCTCCTCCCTCCTCTCTCCTCCTCTCTCCCCTCTTCACTCCCCTTCTTGCTCTCCTCCTCCCTCCTCCTCGCTCTCCTCCTCTCCCCTCCTCTCTCCCCTCCTCTCTCTCCTCCTCTCTCCCCTCCTCGCTCCCCTCCTTGCTCTCCTCCCTCCTCCTCGCTCTCCCCTCCTCCTCCCTCCTATCTCTCCTCCTCTCTCCCCTCCTCTCCTCCCCTCCTCTCCTCCCCTCCTCGCTCCCCTCCTCGCTCTCCTCCTCTCTCTCCTCCTCTCTCCCCTCCTCTCTCCCCTCCTCCTCCCTCCTCTCTCTCCTCCTCTCTCCCCTCCTCGCTCCCCTCCTATCTCCCCTCCTCTCCTCCCCTCCTCGCTCCCCTCCTCGCTCTCCTCCTCTCCCCTCCTCTTCCCTCCTCTCTCTCCTCCTCGCTCCCCTCCTCACTCCCCTCCTCCCCTCCTCCCCTCCTCGCTCTCCTCCTCTCCCCTCGTCTTCCCTCCTCTCTCTCCTCCTCGCTCCCCTCCTCGCTCCCCTCCTCGCTCCCCTCCTCGCTCCCCTCCTCGCTCCCCTCCCTTCCTCCCCTCCCCTCCTCCCCTCCTCGCTCCCCTCCTCGCTCCCCTCCTCGCTCTCCTCTCCCCTCCTCTCTCCCCTCCTCTCCCCTCCTCTCCTCCCTCCTCTCTCCCCTCCTCTCTCCCCTCCTCTCTCCCCTCCTCTCCCCTCCTCACTCCCCTCCTCGCTCCCCTCCTCGCTCTCCTCTCCCCTCCTCTCTCCCCTCCTCTCCCCTCCTCTCCCCTCCTCTCCTCCCTCCTCTCTCCCCTCCTCTCTCCCCTCCTCTCCCCTCCTCTCCTCCCTCCTCTCTCCCCTCCTCGCTCCCCTCCTCGCTCCCCTCCTCGCTCTCCTCTCCCCTCCTCTCTCCTCTCCACTCCTCTCCCCTCCTCTCCTCCCTCCTCTCTCCCTTCCTCGCTCCCCTCCTCTCTCCCCTCCTCGCTCCCCTCCTCGCTCCCCTCCCTTCCTCCCCTCCCCTCCTCCCCTCCTCGCTCCCCTCCTCGCTCCCCTCCTCGCTCTCCTCTCCCCTCCTCCCTCCTCTCTCCCCTCCTCTCTCCCCTCCTCTCCCCTCCTCTCCTCCCTCCTCTCTCCCCTCCTCTCCCCTCCTCTCTCCCCTCCTCTCCCCTCCTCTCTCCCCTCCTCTCCCCTCCTCTCCCCTCCTCTCTCCCCTCCTCTCCCCTCCTCTCTCCCCTCCTCTCTCCCCTCCTCTCCCCTCCTCTCCTCCCTCCTCCCTCCCCTCCTCCCCTCCTCGCTCCCCTCCTCGCTCCCCTCCTCGCTCTCCTCCTCTCCCCTCCTCCTCCCTCCTCTCTCTCCTCCTCGCTCCCCTCCTCGCTCCCCTCCTCTCCCCTCCTCTCTCCCCTCCTCGCTCTCCTCGCTCCCCTCCTCCCCTCCCCTCCTCCCCTCCCTTCCTCCCCTCCCTCCCTGCCTCCCCTCCTCCCCTCCTCGCTCCCCTCCTCGCTCCCCTCCTCTCCCCTCCTCTCCCCTCCTCGCTCTCCTCGCTCCCCTCCTCCCCTCCCTTCCTCCCCTCCCTGCCTCCCCTCCTCCCCTCCTCGCTCCCCTCCTCCCCTCCTCGCTCTCCTCTCCCCTCCTCTCTCCCCTCCTCTCTCTCCTCCTCTCTCCCCTCCTCTCTCCCCTCCTTGCTCTCCTCCTCTCCCCTCCTCTCTCCCCTCCTCTCTCTCCTCCTCTCTCCCCTCCTCTCTCCCCTCCTCGCTCCCCTCCTCCCCTCCCTGCCTCCCCTCCCCTCCCCTCCCCTCTCCTCCCCTCCTCGCTCCCCTCCTCTCCCCTCCTCGCTCTCCTCGCTCCCCTCCTCGCTCCCTTCCTCCCCTCCCTGCCTCCCCTCCCTGCCTCCCCTCTCCTCCCCTCCTCGCTCCCCTCCTCCCCTCCTCGCTCTCCTCTCCCCTCGTACCTCAGTCCTCTCACGTCTTAAACTCGTCTCAGATCATCCTCTCTCGGCTCGTTTGATCTCCTCTCAGGAACAATCCTCATGAAGCTCTCGGACTCCACGCCGCCGAGCTCAATCTAGCAAATGATGGCGGGGATACGAGGCGCCTTTCAAGCAGCCGGTGTGATTTCCACCTCTTTAGTGAGATAGAAGGAAATAAAGACGTTGAGGCGTTCGCTGGCTGGGAGATCGACTGAATACAAATGGATGCTTTCACTTCGGGCCCTGAAGAAGACGATAGCTTTCCTTCTGCAGCGTTTAGTCCTGAGGAGGAACACATATGATTAACCATCAGATGATATTGATCCATGTGAAGACACTCAGGTTGTCGGAGCAGATGGTGTTGCAATGAGACACAAAGACACAGAAGATACATAAGTGTAAGGATGATGAAACATGAAAAGCATGAAACTACAGAAGGATTGAAATGGATGAAAGCAGGAGAAACATTAACATTGATGTGTTCACATTAAGTCTCTTCCTGTTTAATGCATTTTACTTTTCATTTGGTTGACATTTGTATCTTAAGCGACAAACAACGAGTGCATTCATCCTTAAAGAAACTCCATAGCAAGAATCCTGCAGGAACATTCAAAAGGTCAAACCATTGTAGGTGCTCCTGCCTCGGCTTCAGGAAGGTTCCAATGGATCCCAAACAAAACCTAATATGTCGACTGGCAGAAACTCCGACATTGTACTCCTTTGTTTACTTCCAGCACATAGTGACATCACTAAGGAACACTTGTGCTCCTATTGGCTAGCGCTCCAACACATTGTACGTGATTGGCTAAGGGGCGGGACATCTCTAACTGGTTGACCAATCACAACAGTTGAAGCTTTAATAGTGCATACATCACATGTTACTTGTTAAACGCTTTTATCCAAAGCGACTCACATACTCAATACGGTGTTCAATCCCCACAGGAGCAGTTTGGGGTGAAGGGTCTCACAACGACATGCTGACTGCAGTGGGGTTTGAACCTGTGCTCCCCTGATCTGAACACCAACGCACTAACCCACTGAGCCACAGCCTCCCATACCACACAGTAAGAGGAATTCAAATGAAAAACGGGGCAAAGTTCAGAACTAATATAACAAATATTTAAACAATTGTTTTAATTAAAAAAGAATAATGATATCAACGAACAAATTGAAATAAGAAAAAGAAAAACTGAAATATGTCCACGGTGTCAGAATTTAAGCGAGCAGAGTTGTACTGATACTGTTTTAATATGACGTGTGTGTGTGTGTGTGTGTGTGTGTGTGTGTGTGTGTGTGTGTGTGTGTGTGTGTGTGTGTGTGTGTGTGTGTGTGTGTGTGTGTGTGTGTGTGTGTGTGTGTGTGTGTGTGTGTGTGTGTGTGTGTGTGTGTGTGTGTGTGTGTGTGTGTGTGTGTGTGTGTTACTGTATACTGTGTGTGTGTGTGTGTGTGTTACTGTATACTGTGTGTGTGTGTGTGTGTGTGTGTGTGTGTGTGTGTGTGTTACTGTATACTGTGTGTGTGTGTGTGTGTGTGTGTGTGTGTGTGTGTGTGTGTGTGTGTGTGTGTTACTGTATAGTGTGTGTGTGTGTGTGTGTGTGTGTGTGTGTGTGTGTGTGTTACTGTATACTGTGTGTGTGTGTGTTACTGTATACTGTGTGTGTGTGTGTGTGTGTGTGTGTGTGTGTGTTACTGTATACTGTGTGTGTGTGTGTGTGTGTGTGTGTGTGTGTGTGTTACTGTATACTGTGTGTGTGTGTGTGTGTGTGTGTGTGTGTGTGTGTGTGTGTGTGTGTGTGTGTGTGTGTGTGTTACTGTATACTGTGTGTGTGTGTGTGTGTTACTGTATACTGTGTGTGTGTGTGTGTGTGTGTGTGTGTGTGTGTGTGTGTGTGTGTGTGTGTGTGTGTGTGTGTGTGTGTGTGTGTGTGTGTGTGTGTGTGTGTGTGTGTGTGTGTGTGTGTGTGTGTGTGTGTGTGTGTGTGTGTGTGTGTGTGTGTGTGTGTGTTACTGTATACAGTAGTATGTCGTGTTTACGATAAGCTCTTGTGACCTTGCTGCTGTTTCTCCTTCGATCTTCACACTTCTCTCTTCGACCAATTTAACGTAGTACGAGTACAGATTGAAATAAACGTCTCCCATCTCCATCGCTCTCCACCTGACACACACACACACACACACACACACACACACACACACACACACACACACACACACACACACACACACACACACACACACACACACACACACACACACACACACACACACACACACACACGGCAGACTAAAATGCTGATGAACAGTGTGTTTGTGAGGATGACGGATGGTGACCTCTGCGTCGCCTCGCTGAATGAAGGATGGACAGCCGAACACAAACCAATGATCTTTTTCCCATCCCGCGCCATGCCTCTGAGTCTGAATAATTCAATTTGTTTTCACCAAAGCTGCATTTGTCATAGCTGGTATGTGCTCTGAGGCTCTTTACCCAGCATGCTTTGCTCCGTACACTTTCAGAGCAGCTTTCAGAGATCAAACCCACCGGGGCGACGGCATTTCACAGCGCTCGCTCCAAAAAAATGACATTCACCAGGTCCTAGGTATATTTTGGAACAGCTGCCAATGGAATTATTAAAGTATTTAATTAAATCAGATTATTATTGGTGTTTTTATTTGCATCGTATCTGAAGCTGCATGTGTTTCTCCTAATGGAAGTGTGCTGGGCCTTTGCGTTTGTTGGCCACCGTAATCACAGATTTCTACTCTAACAAAAATAATAAATAATATTTTTGCATCTATAAAAGCCACATTTCCAAAAGTTAACATGAAAGTTCTCTCTCTGCCTTTTTGCAAATGCTTTTCATAATTGTATTGGTTCTTCCTTAGCTCATGCATCATCTATCCACCAAGTTTCATGACCTCTGTGTAAATAGTTATTTCATATTCCTGCAGACAAACAAACAAACCAAAAACAGTCCTTGGTGCAGGAAGTGAATACTGTAAAATATAACCAGCATGAGTCATTAGTGTAATAATCTGACTGTACGTGTCATTTCCGTAAACATATTTTCTATTTTTAGCGTTAATGACGTCTCCAGCTGCACATGGTTTATTTTCCCTCTTTGTTTTACAGGAAATGAGAGGGTTGTTTTAAGCGTGGCATATAACCAGCAGACTGATGTTTCCTGTGTGAGGAGGGCGAGGCTCAGACCAGCAACAGCTCACCTGATAATGGAATAAGTTTCGAGTGTGGGTGGAAAGGAGTGTAAGGGTGAGGGTGGGAGGAAAAGCTGAAATGGATGGAGAGGGGAGAGATCTCTATAGACTGCAGTAAAATGACATTACTTTAGTGAAACCTGAGCAGATCTGACTCCAAATGCTCTGACAAAAACACCCAAATGTTCCCTCTCTTACCAGGAAGTCACCAGTCAATGCGTGCTGATGTGGCGGCAACACCAGTGTGTCTGAAATGGCGCGTGGGAATACTGCATAACATTCTATATTTTTGACTTCTCACTTTTTTCACGAAATTTTGACTTTTTTGGGGGGAAATTTTCACTTTTCTCTCTCGGAAATCTAACTTTTTTTGTTGAAATTCTAACTTTTTTCTCTCCAAATGTTCTTTTTTCGCAAAATGACTACTTTTTCTCAGAATCTGGATCCATTTTTTCTCTGAATTCTGACATTTTTACCCGAATATTGATTTTTCTTTTACGGTATTCTGACTTTTTTCTCCGATTTTCTTTTTCCTTCTTCTTGGTCACACTTCAACAAATGTTCACATGTGTCCCTCATCCTCTTCACTTCATTACCAAGCAACATCTCCAGGTGCTCCTTTGAGGACCAGGGCAACAAAGTCATGTGCACCCCTGATTATATGATTACATGTAGCCAGTGTTTGTATAGCAACATGAGGAGTGCAGCGTTCAAGCCTTGGAATGAAAACATGATCGATTACAGGAGCTGTTTCCTCGTCTTCTGCTGGCAGGAAGTGAAGGCCACACTCCCAGCATAGCACACCTCGTATGAGATATCAAATATGTTTTACAATCGTCTAACTTTTCTTAAATGTCCCGCTCAGCACTTCTCTGCTCAGGGTTTTTAAAAAAAAAGGAGATATCCGTTTACACAGAGGCTCTTTTTTACGAGTCAAACCAATGAACCTGTCACTTTAAGGTTTTGAGAAGCTCGCCTCAGGACAGAACACACATCTGCTAGCTTTAACACACACACACACACACACACACACACACACACACACACACACACACACACACACACACACACACACACACACACACACACACACACATACACACACACACACACACACACACACACACACACACACACACACACACACACTGTGCATTTGAGTGATGTTACGTTCGTGAACGATCCGATTCTTTTGAACGTCTCTGGTACGAACGAAGGGAACCGAGTCGTACTTGGTGAGAGCCGTTCTTTTTATCGTCGGTTCACTGCCTGCCATAAATCCACTCGCCTTTACGGGAACTTGCTTTCCTGAATGCAAATGTGCCGATAGATGATAGAATAGAATAGAATCGTTTAATGTCATTATACATGTACAATGAGATAATAATAAATGCCTCTCCCTTTCAAGGGTGGAATCAAAACAAAAACATCACAACATAAGACAACAAAATACACGCAGCATACATACTTAGATGGGATAACGCTGCTTGAGTAGTAGTTTGGCTGAGAGATGAAGCAAGTTATACATTTTCTGAGTAAAAGTAGATTTCTGGCGATACAGTCAATCATTATCCTGGTGATTAGTTCGCAGATAAATCTATTAACCCCGCCCCCTTTAAAAGAAACAGCTCTTTTGAACAGCTATCGGAACGGAGCCATAAGATCCGGCTCCCTTCAAAGGGCCGTAATTCCCATCACTTGTACATTTAATCACACTCCACGCTTTCATAATGTCTGATGACAGAGCGAGGCAATATCCAGATCATCCGGAGCGTTCTGAATCTCACGTGGAAACTCTTGTTCCTGTTTAATTCACAGCAGCAGTTGTGACGAGTCCTCGGAGGAAGACCCCTTTTGTTTACTCCTTTGTTGCCTGAACACCAATTGTAAGCATTATTCAGTCGAGATTATTGGCTTTTACAACAACCGCTGCAACTGGGTTAAGAACTATGGAATATTGATGTCACTCAATCACTTTTATAGCATTGAGATCAAAATGAAGCAACATGAAAGTGCTTTCAGAAGAGCAGAGAGCTGATCTGACGGTGTTAGTGTTAGTCTACAGCTCTGCGAGGGGTAGTTGTCTTTTATGGGCTCTGTGTTTACCGCTCGGTTAATTGAGGAAACAGCTCAGTTGTGTGTTGTGATGATAGTCAGACAGTCAGAGCCTCAGCGTTTTAGTGTCTGATAGCGCTGGGACTTCGAGAACAACGTCTAATTGCAGTTTTTCTGAAAAATATTTCAATTGTCTGATCAGGATCCTGACGCAAATGTCCATATGTTCCTTTTAGCATTTACTTCCTGTTCGTCTTCTTCTGTTGATTTCTCTGATGTCCAGCTCTCTGTTTTTTTTACTTCTTTTGTTATTAGCTTTACTGGCGACAGGTTAGCCATCATGAATCCAAAGTTTCCTGCTCTCCACAAATAGAAACATGAATATTCAAAATGTATGCCATGGCATTTTCTAATGGATGACAACTCGTGTCTGTTGTCCACAGCTGAAGTTAAATCCACCGGACTTCTTTCTGCAGATTGATATGACTGCACATGGTCCCTTGATCATACTTGCCAACCTTGAGACCTCAGCTAGTGGATCGCCGGAGCTGTATTAGATCAACATTAACATGCTTATTGTAGTTGTACGTGCACTGCCTTGCTGCCTGTTGCACCATCCTTGATGATATGTGTGGGCTGGACCTGTATTTTACAGGAAAGGAGTGAGCAGAGGGTCGAGTTGTCGATTCTTGTTCAGTTTTCTGTGACAATCTTCCTCACCCTCTCAGACTTTCAGTTGCGCGCTACTAAAGAGACGCGCTACCATGGAAACCAAACAATGGTGTAGCTGTATTAAAGTCAGAGTGGAAACAGTCCTCCTGAGTAAATCTGATTTTGTCAGAAATCGGGAGAAATATGACCCGGGGAGGAAACTGGGAGAGGGCTATGAAATCGGGAGTCTCCCGCGAAAATCGGGAGAGTTGGCAAGTATGCCCTTGATCCTCCTTAGCAACGGTCTGCTCTCCTTAGCAACAGTCTGCTAGCGGAAATTAACAACCTCTGGACTATCCGAATTGACCAATCAGAATCAAGTATTCAACTGAACTATGTAAATATACTTTTTACTGTGTACATTCAAATTTAAATTACATAACTTCTGATATTGGTGATTGGAGTTGCCAAATCACAAGTTTTATATAAAAAAGAAAGACTAGTTCAGCTTTAGTTTGAGATACACTGCACTTTTTAATCAATAAAATCCAATCGCATTGATACGATATCTTAGGATCATAGGTTTCAGTTCATGTCTTACACCTCAGATCAGTTTTCTAGTGTGTATTCACAGTATCCGTAGTGTGAATGCTTGTAACTGAGATTATGTTTGACATAAATCACCCGATGAAGCGAGTCTTCCTACTCATCAGTTTCCACGCAGCAGCTTTATCTTTCATGTGAGAGTTGTTCTGTAACGCTTCATGCTGTTGCAGAGCTGCTGATGTCTGAAGAGGCCATTTATCCCTCATGATGATTGGTGTCCCATTTAAATGAGCATTAAGGCGTGAGTTTTGCTCGGAGAGACTCGGGGTTCGGAGACGGATTATTCCCCCGAGGTCTCTGTAAAATCCTCCTCCTGCCTGGACTCGTCGATATGAAGGAACCTGTCAAACTGAATCAATAGAGAAGGGTTGATGACGCTCGCCAAGCCATTATTGATCAATTTCCCCTATTTTTCATTCCAAATGTCAGCCACAGATTTATTTCACAACATGGTCCATCTTTCATTTGGTGTGTAAACGATCTGAAAATTACAGTTTCTAATTAATACTCGGAAAACTGTCCTAATTTTAACGGGGAGAAGTTGTCTTTTCTCTGATACACAGTGTTTCTGAGGACTTTTAGTTTACAGTAGAGCGCAGATAACTTATCAAGGATTTGCTAAAGTAAGGCATGCTGAATTTCTTATTAAATATACGCTTCTGTAAAAGTTATAAGTAGAACAGCTGACATTTGGAAACCACAGACTTTATTTTTAACTCATCCTACGCAAAAGAACACTTTAGATTTAATCAAATGCATTTACAGTGTTGGAGCTATTTATTGTTTCAAATATATTTGGATGGCTAAAAAATAGTTTTCTTGCAATTTTTGTTGATAGAAAATATCATTATTTTGTAGTTTTTCATGCTGGCGGCTTTGGGTACCGGGTGATTTAAGCCAGGTACTATCGCTGTTTGTTGGAGACAGGTGGATCAATATTATAGCGATAAAACATAAATCGCTGAAGTGGGTTTTATCGAGACCAAACTGAGAAGAAGTTCCTGTATCAGAACCGATGGAAAGACACCATAAATCAAGAACAAGGATTCTTGATATTAAACTTGTTTGCAACCCATTTATTTATTTGAACCAAGTGGAAACTTTGAAGTGAGTTCAGCACATGTGGAAACCATCTCGAAACATTCTTGCTAGACCAAAGTATGTTTTCAGAAGTGGTTTAAATAGCCTCATTTCTGGCCACGGTGAATAGAGTTTCAAAGACTGTGTGAGGTTCACTTACTGCTAATACGAGTCCTCGAAAGGAGTGAAACACAGGTCAGTGGAGGAAGAGAGGAACCGAGAGGCAGAGAGAGATTAATGGAAGCTGGGAGAAAAGTGAGAGGATATTGTGTTTGTTCGTGGATGTGTGGGACGGAGATAAAGTGTTGCTTGTTGTTGGGTACATTAATATCCCCGTGCCAAAATGAGAAATACTGTAAATGTGGTACTTAAGTGAAGATACCAGTCCTCCGCGTGGATGAATGGGCGCCTGTTTTTAGATGTTCGATGCAGAATGAAAAGTAAATAAGTGAGATGAAGTTCAACACGAGGTAAATAGAAGTTCACAGAAATATCCCGCTGTTCCACAATCGGGATTTCTTCTTCTACAATCCCTCTGCGGTGTTCTTGGGAATGTATTCACAGTATTTATGAGCGTCCTCACCCGGGCATGATTTCTCACCTGACACATCGAGGACACAGTGTATTAAAAACAACAACAACGACACAATAAATAAAAGGAACAGACAATAGACGACTGTGCAAATATTCACTCTATACCTCCTATTGAATTATCTTAGAAATGTCTTGCATGAAACCCTAAGGAAACACCCAGAAGCTGCATGACTGCTATGTTTTCATTAGTTAAGTCTTCATCAGAAATGATTTTTTTTACCAGGCCTAGAATAATTTATTAAATGCAGATTGAAACAACTTTTTTGCACAAAGCCTGAAGCCAGAATCAATACAGAGAACGTGGAAAGTGAAGTCTATTTATCTTGTTTCTGTCCTGAACCCCAGTAATCCAAAAAGGCTTCAGCCAACAGTCTAAATACGGAGCGACTTGTTGCCAAACCCATGAGTATTTGGGCCAATCACAAGGGCTAAAGTACTCCCAGCTGGGATTGATGGTTAGTCCAGATTAGCCAAAGTCTGCAAACCAAATCATGCCCAAATCTGGTCATGGAGCTGATGGGTTAGCAGGTCAGGTTTACTCATGAGAAGTAAGAAAAGGTGTTTATTTTTGTCATTTACTAGCTAGAGATACAATATAAAGACAGCTTGGTCACATGACATCACGTCACCACCGCTAGGCTAAAGGAGGCTAATGTTGGGCTATAAAGGAACTACAGCACGGTCACATGACATCACGTCACCACCGCTAAGCTAAAGGAGGCTAATGTTGGGCTATAAAGGAACTACCGCACAGTCACATGACTTCACGTCACCACCGCTAAGCTAAAGGAGGCTAATGTTGGGCTATAAAGGAACTACAGCACAGTCACATGACTTCACGTCACAACCGCTAAGCTAAAGGTGGCTAATGTTGGGCTATAAAGGATCTACAGCACGGTCACATGACTTCACGTCACCACGGCTAAGCTAAAGGTGGCTAATGTTGGGCTATAAAGGAACTACAGTACGGTCACATGACTTCACGTCACCACCGCTAAGCTAAAGGTGGCTAATGTCGAGCTATAAAGGAACTACAGCACGGTCACATGACTTCACGTCACCACGGCTAAACTAAAGGTGGCTAATGTCGAGCTATAAAGGACTACAGCACGGTCACACGACTTCACGTCACCACGGCTAAGCTAAAGGTGGCTAATGTTACGCTATAAAGGAACTACAGCACGGTCACACGACTTCACGTCACCACCGCTAAGCTAAAGGAGGCTAATGTTGTGCTATAAAGGAACTACAGCACGGTCACATGACTTCACGTCACCACCGCTAAGCTAAAGATGGCTAATGTTGGGCTATAAAGGAACTACAGCACGGTCACATGACTTCACGTCACCACCGCTAAGCTAAAGGTGGCTAATGTTGGGCTATAAAGGAACTACAGCACGGTCACATGACTTCACGTCACCACCACTAAGCTAAAGGAGGCTAATGTTGGGCTATAAAGGAACTACAGCACGGTCACATGACTTCACGTCACCACCACTACGCTAAAGGAGGCTAATGTTGGGCTATAAAGGAACTACAGCACGGTCACATGACTTCACGTCACCACCGCTAAGCTAAAGGTGGCTAATGTTGGGCTATAAAGGAACTACAGCAGGGTCACATGACTTCACGTCACCACCGCTAAGCTAAAGGTGGCTAATGTTGGGCTATAAAGGAACTACAGCAGGGTCACATGTCTTCACGTCACCACCGCTAAGCTAAAGGTGGCTAATGTTGGGCGTGATGACGTTTAGTCGTCTCATGTTGACTCTTGTTAGCAACCAAAGTGTTTAAATCCACCAGTGGGGCATTTACTGATGTATTTGATGTTGTATAACTAAATGTTAAAATCTCTTCCGCTTGTTTTAACCACAGATCTTATTTCAGGATAACAACCAAAAGAACATTCAGAAAACCATTGACATCCAGACCAGAGGACAGGAAGTGGTAAAATACTCACTCATGTCAGGGTTTTATGACTCATTCCTGCACGGATTATGTTTGAGCTTAAGTCTTCTTTTCTTGAAAAACGTAAGAACTGGACCCCATTTCACATCAGATACTATATTGTATATTTCTTCTAACTGAGGTAGACAACATGCAGTATTAACTGAGATATTTATGGTTAACCCCCCAGTCATTTCCCCTGTAGATTAATCCCATCCCTCGGTCCACGCTCGCCTACAACACCCTGTAATGTGTTGACTCCATGACACCTTAAATCTGACAGTAATGACTAACGCCTTCATCAGCCGCCTGGTTAATAGCTTCAGTCATCAGAGCCTCGGATTAGACCCCGAACGACTTGTACATTTGGTGTATAAATATGCGCTGTGAGGAATATTAGCTGCTCTCAACCCCGTCGTTCTGATTTCATAAAAAGGTAATGAATTGTTAATGGCATGATTACTCTGAAACTGGAAAATGGTCGTGGCATTATGGCTCCCAGGGCTTTCCCTCTGCACATGAAATGAAAGGTTATTCATTTCGTGTGTCAATACTTGCACAGTCCATTTGTCTCGCTGGGATCGAATGAAGGGTCTCATTACACCATATGAGACCCAATTATTCTGTCTCTGTGGTCACTCATCAGGGTTAACAAGTCTTTATTCCCAGGCTTTTGTCACACATGGTCTCAGCAATATGTTTTGGATACATTCATAACTTTTATTCTCTCTTTATTTTTAAGGTTGAACGGTTGCTTGTTCGATGCTGTGAACATAGCAGTACTTTACCTGCAAGCATGGCTACAAGACTATCTAATTGTTTTACTTCTTTGTGTACCTTTACAATCACAAGCATAACAATCAGTTCAGAAGAAGATTACATTGTTTTAGATTCATCATATTGCCATCAAATCCCGTATAAAGACCAAAACCAACAATTTATACCAATATTTTTAGTTTTCCTACCGTCTGTGGCCGTTTCTCAATCTCGAGGATACTGGCTTCCAAGCCAATATTTCAAGGATGCTACGTCATCGAGTGCCGCCGAAGGACTGTTCCAATCTACAGCATACTTGGAATTCCACCGAGGCCGCGTCCTTGGTTTGGGGGAAATTTCGAGGCTGCACATGGGTAAACTTCGCGTCCTTAAAATCCCCACAATGCTTTGCGCACGGACCAATTTAAAAAACCCTTGCGGAGAATGGCTGAACCGACGCAGCACACATTTAAATGTAAGTATAGTGGCGTAGAACATGTGTTGGTAAATATGTGACTCTGTTACATTTTCTATCACCATAAATGTGTTCCTGAAAGTAAAGCAAGTGACTTATCCGACCGACCGGCCCATCGGGATTTCTTGTCCCCTGGCTCATTGGCTATTAGCTAACTTATATTTTGGTTTGATTCTGTACAGGTGTGTACAGTGGTTTTCACTCTGGGATATTTTGACTTAAAACAATTGTAATTCTAGTAATATTTTTACCGGGAGGTATTTGGGAAGCAATTGAACAAAAGATTAAGCTATTGGATAGACGGAAAATACTCATTATTTAATTGTTGTTTGGGATCTGGCTCTTTAAAACTTTCAACTTTAATTCATTTCATGTAACATTTGGGTTTATTTTGGGACGGAGATAAAATAAGATAAGATAGGACTTTATTTATCCCGAAGGAAATTCTTCTGCTAGAGTTACAAAAATGTTTGTGGACGCCAATGGATGTCTACAGACTTGGCTACATTATTGGATATATTCATGATTTAATATTTGTTTGGGATTTGTTGGTTATCCAACATGCCGTTTTAAAACGTGTGGATTTTTTCATTGTTTGCCGTACCACATGTTTTATTATATCCAGGTACTTGTGCCAGGACATATCAGTGTGGCTCTTTTAAACCCTTCCTACAGTCGAGTATCCTGAAGTCTATAAGCCGTCTCAATGGTGTTTTTTTCTGGGATATATTGACTTAAAACAACTGTAATTCTAGTAATATTTTTACTTTTGGGAAGCAATTGAAGTCTATGGAACAAAAGATTAAGCTATGCCATTGGATAGATGAAAAATACTCATTATTTAATTGTTGGGATTTGGCTCTTTAAACCTCTTTATCAACAACTACTTTTGGGACGGAGGTTTTGTGGACAGCAATGGAAGTCTACGGAATTGGCTATGTTGTTGGATATACTCATTATTTCATATTTGCTTGGGATTTGTTGACCCTGAAAAAGCGTTATCCATCATGCAGTTTTAAAACTTGTTGGTTTGTTGGGTTTTTGGCATACTGCATGTCTTATTATATCGATGTACCTGTACCAGAACATATCATTGTGGCTCCTTAAACCTTCGTCAGTCGAGTTCCCTGCAGCCTATAAGCCGTCTCAATGCTCCGTGATGGAGAGGCTGACAGCGCCGCGCTCACCTGAGCCTCCGTATGTCAGCAGCGTCTTAATATTTCAGGGTTTTCCTCAAACAGCCATCCCCAGCAGTTTCTGCAGGTTTCTCACTGCAGGCACTGGGCTTTAATTAGCGGAGGAGGGCCTTATCACAGCAGCGCTGAGCGCCAGGATCCACTCTGAATGTTTTATCAGACTCTGAGCTGCTTGACTAGAGGTGTCAACAAACTGGGAAAAGTCCCGAGGCGCTGTGTGTGTATCTGCACTGAAAGATGTTTGTATTGGGGGTTTATTTTGGGGAAAGGAGGGGTGTTAGGAAGCCTGTTATGGGCTGGCAAACATCCAATTGCATGGTTGCATTGTGTACATGTTTGTAAAATGTGGCTGCATGTATCAGGCTTTAGTACACATGCTGCCTTTTCAATTTGGAGCCCCACTCTCCTCATAAATCTCACAGAATAGAAATGGGAACTCATGTGCTTTATCCACTTCTGGATATGGAGAGTGAGAGTCGCTGCTTGGATAAAACCCAGAAGCAACTCATGAAAAATAATGTTTTCCATGTCTCATGAGTTTGTGATTTGATTGAGACAACAGCTATTACACATTTATCCGTTTTAATTTATAATGACACACGCTATGAGTCTGTCACTGGCTGGTATTTCACGAGAGAGATTACAGGAAAAGGGAGGGTTGAATCAATTATTTAGGCGAGAATGAAAAGTACAAAGCAGCCATATCGCAGCCTGCAGCGAGCTCGGGAAATTAGGTCAGTTTCATAATATTCTGGTGGGATGGGAGCTCTGCAGTCAGGCTGGAAACAGAGAGGCAATCCATGATGGAAATCCACCGCTCAGCTATAAAAATCATTTAGATTGATACGATGTGTGCACAGTCACAGTGGCTCATTGTGAGTTATCTGCAGGCATGAACGGTATTTTATAAAGAAACAAAGGAAGCAGGAAAGCTCAGTAAAGCTGGTCGTTATAGCTGAAATTGTTTTGATTTATTGTGATCCATTATATACCTTTTTGTGCATGTAAAGGGTCTACAAAGGCTAAAATCCCAACGTTTACTTCCAGAACATAGTGTCATTTTAAGGGGCGGGACATCTCTAATCGGTTGACCAATCACAATAGAGCCGACCAGATAAATAAAGGATTTTAATTCTAATGCCATGATATTTTCCTTAACTTAACAAGCTAGTCTAGTTGCCTAACTGAAGTGAAACAAGGGGTCTAGAATGTTTAAAAAAGTGACGCCAATTGGTTCTGACCAAGCGTCCTTATGTGTCGATTTGGGAATGAAGACTGGTTTGAATGTCAGGGTTATACTGGATTAGGAGGTAACTTCATATGCAATTTGTTCAAAGTTGTTGTCTATTTTAATTGACAGCATTACCAAACTTAATTTAGTTAAATAATTAAGGTTTTTCAATTATTTTTGGAGTTGCTACATTGATTTACTGAGGATGAATGATGACTTAAAGTCCCATCATCAAGGCCCTAGTAGATGTCTTATTACATTATAACAATACATGTTATTACATTTATGTCTAGCAGGTGCAGAACACGTCATCTGACACTTTAATCCAGAAAAATTCAAAATAGAAGAGCAAAAGAAGTAGGAGAGAAACAGGGATTTAAGCCATTGCAGACCATTTACATGCACAAAAACCTACAGTGTATATAAACCCACAAAGTCCCATCATCAAGGCCCTAGTAGATGTCTATTCTAAGTTTCAAGGTCATTCAACATCACAAAAAAACCAATGGAATTTTATGGAACAAAAGATTAAGCTAATACGCCATTAGCCGCTTTCACACCAAGTACTTTACCGTACTTAGTTCAGCACTTAGTTCCCCCATGGAACTAAGAGCCGATCGCGTTCACACCGGAATAAGTCCCTGAGGGAGGATTAGGCAAATGAAGCCGCTGACGTCACTTCTTCTTCTTCTGCTTTGGGTTTACTGGCAGGCCGCAAACAACTTCACGGCGTATACTGCCACCCGGAGTCCCCGGCCGGAAGTCCCCGGAGTTGGGGAAGGCTTCAGTAGAAGCTGCTGGGACTCCCAGCAGCTTCTACTGAAGCCTTCAGAGTAAATCGCCAGAGCGCCGACACCTCCTCATCTCCACCGCTCCCATGTTTTCTTTTGTGTTGCCATAAGTTAGTCTCTATCCGTTGGTGCGCGGGGCTAATGCTAATGCTAATAATGCTAATGCCAGCAAATAAAATGGTGGCTTCAAAAACCTTTTCAGAGTTTTACGGGCCGTGGTTTGCAATTCGCCCAGCCAATCAGAAATTGGTACTTTTTTCTCCCCAGGATATACCACCTCTCTAGCAGGCACTAAAAATGGGGGTAAAAGTTCCCGGCACTAAGTTCTCTTTTTGGTGTGAATGCAAAATTCCAGGCACTATCGGAAGTAAACAGGAAAAGTACTCCGGTGTGAAAGCGCCTCTTGAATAGATGGAAAATACTCATTATGTAATTGTTACAGTCGAGTACCTGCATCCTAAACCGTCTCAATGGTGTTTTTTTCTGGGATATATTGACTTAAAACAACTGTAATTCTAGTAATACTTTTACCAACAACTGCTTTGGGACGTATATTTGGGAAGCAATGGAAGTCTATGGAACAAAAGATTAAGCCATTGGATGGACGGAAATGACTCATTATTTAATTGTTGTTTGGGATTTAAACCCACAAAGCCCCATCATCGAAGCCCTCATAGAATTCTCCTCTAAGATTCAAGGTCATTCAACATCACAAAATAAGTCCTAATCTGTGGTGATTCCCCTCGTTGGTTTCAGGAGGACTGGATGTGTGACTCCTGGGTTTAATGAGCTCTCGGACAGGATCAGGCCCGAGGCTGCAGAGCTCCATCAAAGAGCAGAGGGATTGGAGGATGATTATTCCCACATAAAGTGCGGGGTCTTCCTCTGACTTCAGTGTAATATACACCGCAGTAACAACTACCAAACCAAGTCTTTTCATCAGCTGCATATTCTCAATGTCCAACTGTGTTATTAGATTTATTTCAAGCAGCTGCAGACCGTGTTTTCTGACAATTTAATCCAGAGAAATTCAAAATAGAAGAGCAAAATAAGCTTTAATACCAAGGTCGCTAGAAACGACTGAATGTAATTCTTGAGTTTCATTTATCAATACATTTACTTTCCAACAAAACAAAAGGTTTTTGGTTGAAGTTGTTTTATCGGGTATGGAAGGATATTAACACTTCAGTTTTTTTAGAGCACACTCTGCTCTGATTGGTTAGCTGTGATTAGTCAACTGCTTAGAGATGTCCCGCCCCTTAGCCTATCATGTACAATGTGTTGCACGAGTGTTTCATTGTGATGTAAATATATGTTTTGGAAGTCAACAAAGTAGAGAATCTCCCCCTGCAGGAAACACAGACATTTTAGCTTTTGCAGACCATTTACATGCACACAAACCCATATAAACCCACAAAAGCATTATAGGGCCTCTTTAATGCACAATACTTCCACACCAAGTCACTGGTTTACTAAAATGTTGGTTTTGCTTGAAAGTCACGTTGCAGGAATGTGAGCTTCATACCTGGAAAATGTGCATCAGAGAAAGTTGTTTTTCAGCTTCCTCTCAGGTACTCAGGCTAATGGAGCTTTGCCAAAGCACAGAGTTAAGTTCAGGAAAAGATGCACAAGACTGAGTGTGACACGTGTTATCTGAATCTATGAATACATGATGTGTGTTTCTGAATATCAGCTGGCACCCTCACTGTACCCGAGGCTGGATTAACAAAACTCTGATAACTAGTGGCTGCAGAGGTTTACTGTGGGACTCTTGATTAGCTTCGTAGCTCTGAAGCTAAGGTAGTAACTCGTGTGGTTCTGTATTAAATCATTTCTTAGACTGGTTCATATTTTGCTTCCCGATAGATGAGAGTAACACAATAGTCACTTCCGGGCGAAATTACAGCCCCGCTCACTTTTGGGGAAAAACATTCGCTGTCATTTTGAATGGTGGTAAATGCAGATTCTGAAGTTTTCGGCAATCACATCAAAATATTAAGAAAAATGCGCTTTTTTGTATCTATAAGAAACCCAATTATAATGGTCGGACAGGCAAACTATTACAAAATGTCATCAGACATTGATGACCTGCGTCGATTTATAGTTACATTTAAATAAATAGGGAAATGATGTCCGGTCGGTCTGCTGGAGGACGAGAGGCAGGAAGTATTTTAAACTGAGATTTCTGAGTTTCTTTCACTGTCTTTTTTTCTGTAGAGGAAGTAAAGAAACCGTAACTTTGCTCTAATGCATTGTTTTCCCCTTAAAGTGGGCGGGGCGTTCATTTCGCCAGGAAGTGACGTATGTGTTCCTCTCATCTATAGTCAAGTGTAATGATAACATTTAGTCTTTATAAGATGCATCTTTTGAATAAGAAAAACACGAGAAGGTCATTTCCACGTAGAAACAACAAAGCCCTTCATGGGATTTGTTCTCTACCGTCCTATCATGGTCTGCCCTTTAGACCTGATGATATACAGCATGCCTACAGTATGTTTGATTTAAGATAAGTCCTGTTATCTCCTCCCCACACTGACAGAATTGAACAGTATTCAGGTTTAGTTTCACAGCCTCAGGATCCCATGGCTTGGCAGACGGTGGTTATATTTGTTCGGAGGAAGTTCACATCTTTGTTTTTTGTTTTGGGAGCCCGACAAATCAGTCATGTGCTCGCAGTCGCTCTCTAAAAACATCAACGCCTGGACAATAACCGCCATTGTTTGGACTCTAGAAAGAGACCTTGGTAAGATAAAGAAACATTAGCAGCAGATTACTGGAGCTGGAGCTTTTAATGAAGGAGTGCACAATAGAGCACCATCAGTGTTAGTTCTTATTTTGAAATGGCAAGCTTAAATGGCACTGGGCAGCTGAAGTGTAAGGATAATATGCACATTATGCCGCTTATTACACGGCTACCTACTAAATAAACCAACAACTTTATTCACAATTTTGATTTAAAAATTATCATATTGCTCTCGTTGAGATTAAAAAGTGTCCGTTCAATCCTTTTTCTGCTGTTCCCTTTAGTGTTTACTTCCTGTCTGTCTTCTTCTGCTGTTCCCTTTAGTGTTTACTTCCTGTCTGTCTTCTTCTGCTGTTCCCTTTAGTGTTTACTTCCTGTCTGTCTTCTTCTGCTGTTCCCTTTAGTGTTAACTTCCTGTCTGTCTTCTTCTGCTGTTCCCTTTAGTGTTTACTTACTGGCTGTCTTCTTCTGCTGTTCCCTTTAGTGTTAACTTCCTGTCTGTCTTCTTCTGCTGTTCCCTTTAGTGTTTACTTCCTGCCTTTCTTCTTCTGCTGTTCCCTTTAGTGTTTACTTCCTGTCTGTCTTCTTCTGCTGTTCCCTTTAGTGTTTACTTCCTGTCTGTCTTCTTCTGCTGTTCCCTTTAGTGTTAACTTCCTGTCTGTCTTCTTCTGCTGTTCCCTTTAGTGTTTACTTACTGGCTGTCTTCTTCTGATGTTCCCGTTAGTGTTTACTTCCTGTCTGTCTTCTTCTGCTGTTCCCTTTAGTGTTAACTTCCTGTCTGTCTTCTTCTGCTGTTCCCTTTAGTGTTTACTTCCTGCCTGTCTTCTTCTGCTGTTCCCTTTAGTATTTACTTCCTGTCTGTCTGCTTCTACTGTTCCCTTTAGTGTTTACTTCCTGTCTTCTTCTGCTGTCCCCTTTAGTATTTACTTCCTGTCTGTCTGCTTCTACTGTTCCCTTTAGTGTTTACTTCCTGTCTGTCTGCTTCTGCTGTTCCCTTTAGTGTTTACTTCCTGTCTGTCTTCTTCTGCTATTCCCTTTAGTGTTTACTTTCTGTCTGTCTTCTTCTGCTGTTCCCTTTAGTGTTTACTTCCTGTCTTCTTCTGCTGTTCCCTTTAGTGTTTACTTCCTGTCTGTCTTCTTCTGCTGTTCCCTTTAATGTTTACTTCCTCTCTGTCTTCTTCTGCTGTTCCCTTTAGTGTTTACTTCCTGTCTGTCTTCTTCTGCTGTTCCCTTTAGTGTTTACTTCCTGTCTTCTTCTGCTGTTCCCTTTAGTATTTACTTCCTGTCTGTCTTCTTCTGCTGTTCCCTTTAGTATTTACTTCCTGTCTGTCTTCTTCTGCTGTTCCCTTTAGTGTTTACTTCCTGTCTGTCTTCTTCTGCTGTTCCCTTTAGTGTTTACTTCCTGTCTGTCTTCTTCTGCTGTTCCCTTTAGTGTTTACTTCCTGTCTTTCTTCTTCTGTCCTATCTTGCTCTCTTTTTATTTATGAACTGGGGACAGTTTCATTAATCCAAGGATTCGCAACAGTCTGTTCTCCTTAGCAACAGTCTGCTCACCTTAGCAACAGTCTTTTAGCGAGAACTAACAACCCCTGGAATGTCCAAATTGTCCAATCAGAATCGAGTATTCGACTGAGCAGTGTAATAAAGCCATATAACCACCTGCCTCCATTACACATGTACTGTAGCTCCAATATCTTAGATTTTTTTCACGAGTTATCTTCATCCTTTCCCTCTCGGACCAATTTATGCAAGTATTGATTTCTCCTGGAGCCTCGACACAGCCCATAATGAGCTCCAGAGCCCGGTCTGATCCACATTATGTTAAATGGCGCTGCAGTACTGTACTATTGATGATGTCTCAACAAACTCTTCGGCCTTTCATGAGATCTCTACCTCTGCATTTTATGATCCAGCACAAGCAGTCAGCAGTTTATAAATGAGAGGAGGAGGAGGAGGAGGAGGAGGAGGAGGAGGAGGAAGAGGAAGTGTGTGTTTCTGTTCAGCAGGAGGCGGTGGAAACAGGGTTTGACTAATAAAGAGCTCATGAGTCAAAGTTAGCTCCACCTTTCCAAGCTGCAACATGGAGAAGAGGAATGCATCAGTCATTATAGTGAAATAACATGAAAAACAGTATTGTTGAATTGGATATTCTGCGTGACGAGTACTTTTACGTTTGGTACTTTAAATAAATTAACATTTCTGAACATGATTGCAGTACTTTCACTTGAAACCTAGTATTTCTACAAGTACAACATTGGAGTACTTCCACAACTGAGAATCAACTAAATGCATCCCAACAGAAAATGCAGAGAGTATTTAAAGTGCTTGAGTTTACAGTATATTCACATATTAATAGCAGTACAAATGTGAGGGAAGGTACAGACAAGTTTGTGTAAATACGAAATACATATTTACAGATGAGGTGCAGGGTTTAGGCATGTGTTAAAAACAGTTTTAATACCTAACACAAAGCAGTGTTAGGTCCCTGAGTGTGAGGCGCTGTGCGATGAAGCTCCATAACATTCAAGGCGTGTCGGTGCTCTTAAGATTCAAGATTCAAGGCTTTTATCATTTGTACATAGCTACAGTGTGACAATGAACATCTTAGGTCACAGGCTCCTCCAACAGGGCACAATAAAACACAATAAAACAGATAATAGTGCAAGTAAATACAATTAAATCCAATATAATAGAAAGTAAACAAACACTGAAATCAAGTGAAAAAATGGCAGAGTTGGAGAGGAGCAAAAGACACGGCAGCCATCATCACCGGCGCCATCTTTGAACTTATCACATGTTTTTATATGCAAATTCCCAAATGTGTTTGTCTGCATGAGCATTAGTCTGTGAGCACAGTGTGTCACCGCAGGTGTTTGAGGTGCTGTGATCATCCTGCTGCTGCTTTGACATCCTCCTCCTCCTCTAAATGTGTCCCCCTTCCCCCTCTCACCTGACACGGCTTCCTCTTCACCGAGGCATGAGAGCTGGGCAGGGGGGAGAAACCGGAGCTTTTCTCTATTCAACATCTCTATTCTCATGCTTCCAGCTCCCCCGCTGCTTTCTGAGAAAAAGTGCAAAATCAATTGTTTCCAGTCAAGTTGGGTAAACGGGGTGTATCGGGCTAGAACAGAGTTTTGGCAGATGACACACATTTCGCCTTGGCGCCCGAGCGTGGTTTCACTGCAGCTGAATGGCAATAACACCGGAGGCGTCTGGGCCACGCCTGAATAACGGCGGAGAGGAAGATGGAGCGTTTCTCCTGATGCTTTTTCATCCCGGTGTCCCCCAAATACAATCAGCAAGGGCGCAGAGCAGCGAGGAGACACGTGCCTCTTCCCCAGGGTCTGCATTTGCATGAAGAGAATGTTGATCAAAGCTTCCCCTCCTTTCTCTCAACCCATCCGTCGCACAACAGTTGGACGGAGGAGCAGGGTTTCAGCCGCAGGAATATTAGTGAGAGACAGAGAGTCGGAGAATAGGGAGGCTTTAAATGTGTCTTTGACATCTCAATCAGCGGGGACACGAGCTGAGAAAAGACTAAATAAGATTAGGGCTGCACGATATATCGACGTTCGATTTTTTTTTAGGACTTGCGATATTAAGTAGGCAAATGAACTCAAACACGTCATGTTACAATTATTTTGCTGCTTGCTATGTGCGGCTCTCATGTCAGGGGTACTCGAGTGAGTGACAGCAAACCACCAATCACAATCAAATCTCCAGAGCAAACGGACCCGGAGATCAAAGGTCAAAACACTGAATAAAGTCGTTTCCTGTGTTTCTCTAAGGCAGTTCGGCGCCGCTAACCGAGCTAGCTCAGTTTGTTGCTCTGATAACTTAAGATCCAGACGTCCGTGACTAAAATCCTTCATCCGGTTAAATATAGTTACAAAAACAATTGTATAGCATTAAAGTTCAAGAAGTTTTGCGGACAAAAAACTGTCTTTTCTTCAATTCCTGTATGTTTTCATATCGCAATTTATATCGCAGTTTTTTCCAATATCGTGCAGCCCTAATTTAGATAAAAGATCATTTTGGAAAAGGCAAGGCAAGATTATTTATGCAGCACCTTTCAACACAGGGCAAGTCAAAGTGCTTTACAAACATGAAAGACATTAAGAGCAGAGACCTTGTCTTGTAGTAGCTCTGAAACTTCTTCATGTTGCTGATTCTCCATTGTTACTGAAAGGTCTGATTATTATTTGATGTGGCTAATATTCCATTTTGATGGTAAAACGGACCGAAACGGCAGCTTTTCTCAGCTTGATTTAACTCTCACTGTTCTCGAAGTCGGTTCAGCCGCAGCAGGGAGTGTTTGTTTCCAGAGAAAATATCTAAAAACCCGCTGTGACACCCGGCTCGGCACTGGAAAGACAAGCTGGTAGACATATTGGAGCATTTAGCAGCTAAAGAGACAGATATTTCTCCCAGGAGTTGAGAGAAACTGTATTGCCTGAAAAATATCTTTACACTAATTGTTTTATTCCAGAAATTCAAATGCTGTATATGCTGATGATATATTTATGTTTATCAGTGTTTCATCCTGCATCTAATTCAGTTCTCTGTTCATGCAGAAAGTTAAAATATGTGCCTCCTCCTCCTGCAGGATCTCAGAGCCTGAGATCAGCTGAAAAGTGTCTACATGTGGATCCCCTGTCTCCCTCTCGGTCCTGCTCTAATAATCAAGTTGCCAGCTTAGTGAAATGTTGAGGACCCCAAAGTTTTATGATACAAATGTACAGTACGGGTCCCCAGCACATTGCCGGATGCTAACCTGCATATGTTGGATGATTGGCATACATTGTGTTAATGAGACAATGCAGACAGCATAATAATGGCTTGGTCGATTTGGAAAATGTTGGTGTGTTTTTGGAGTTTATTGAGGCTGTTTCTGACAAATTCAGGATCAAAGATTGTAGTTATTAACCGGAAGTGCCCATATGTTTACTCCCGGTGAGCTGATCTTGATACATGTTGAATTGATTTTATCCTGTCTTCCTCTTCCTCTCGGTCCTGCTCTTATAATCAAGTTGCCAGCAGAGTGAACCCAGAAATTTTGAGTACCCCAAAGTTTTATGATAACAATGTACAGTACGGGTCCCCACAGAAACTGCCGGATGCTAACCTGCATATGTTGGGCAATTTGCACAATTTGCATAAATTACGTTAATTAGCAGACAATAGCTTAAAAATGACTTGGCCTATTCGCACCATTTTGAAGTGGTTTTGGAGTTTATTGAGGCTGTTTCTGACATTCAGGATCAAAGATTGTAGTTATAACCCGGACGTGCCCATATGTTTACACCCGGTGAGCTGATCTTGATGAATTTTGGATTGATTGTCAAGTTTAAGGGGACTTTTTTATCCTAAAAAATTCCAAATTGTGCAAATCAGCCAAGCCATATTTGAGCTATTAATGCAAATAAATGCAACTTATGCTCATTGTGCAAATTGCTTAAGTTAGCATCCAGCAGTTTCTATGAGCTAGAGACCCCTACTGTACATTTCTCTCATGAATCTTTGCAGTACTCCACATTCCCAGGACTCAATGAGCTGGTAAACAGACCATAATAAAAACCTCACAGTCCACAGAGTGAGGCAGGTGGAAGAGCCGCAGCTCGCAGGAATCTGTATGCCTCGTGTCAGGATGATATTTTAATGATGGCGGCTGGTCGGGCATGAGTGCAGAAACGTCTGCATTAGAGCTGCAGCGCTTGGCAGGCGGCGAGTCCTCTGAGACACGAGAGAGAAGCTCATCCAGGGGAGGAGAGCTTTGATCAGCTGCTCTTATTTCCATATCGCAATACGCCAACTGCTCTCTCCGCTAAATGAAAGGCGACGTGGATTATGAGTCACTGCAGAGACCAGAGCGAGAGGATGGAGGATCTATTCTGCCGTTCGCTTCATCCCGTGCCAGGGCAGAAGCGTGTGCATGTGAACGCCTCACGTGCACTATCCTGTTCATCCACTGTACAGATTAGTGAAGCGATGGGGCCTTCAGAGCAGTGATTTCACACATGATGGTGCTACAGGATGATCAATCTGTTCCAAAATGTAAAAGAGAGGCCAGGATATGTGAGCGTGTTCCCCGTGGGACACCGACAGCGTTCACAAGAAATGAAGTATTCCGCATCGGAGAAAGTAGTTGTAGTGTGGGAGGCAACGCAGGGATGTTTTGCCTTTGCAGACCATTAACATGCACAGAAACCTTTAAACACTACATGATAAGTCCATGGTAAAGAAGTATGTGTTCATAATACTCATTACCCAAAAAAAAAGTTTTTCACATCACGTAAACACCATTTCCCAGCGTGCATTGCGGCTAAACCATCGACTCACCGAGCTGAGGATCTTGCCTACGTCTGTTTCCGGTATTTTTTATGACGGATGTATTTTGTTATACACACATTCCTTCACATTTACATTTTAATTTACATTAAAGTATTTCGTGAGGCCTTCTAAAATGTGTTTAAATATAACTACGGTTGTAGTTGAAGAGTTTGTAAATTAACATGAACCGAAGCTGTTGCCTGGCAACGCAATCGCACAACGTCACGTCCGTTAATTACACACGCATGGATTAACATCGATGTAATACATTAATGTAGCCTTTGTTTCTGCTCAAAGAGGAGTCGACCAGCTGGGGAAACAAGAACATCGGCGAAATCGAGTGTGACTATTAAAAATTATATGAATATTGACAATAACAACCGACCGTCGTGGTACAGCATTTGCTTGACATTTCCGGGTATTTCTCCACTGGTTAACAATACCGTGTAACTGTCACGTTTGAAGGGACAACATCGTCACATGTTCACGTCTTGCCGTGATACCGGGTTGATTAAAACAGCCTTTCTGATTCCTCCATGCATCTAAAGCGTATATATGACGCACGTTGGTGTTAGTACTGCATGCAGAGAGCCTCTGATGGTACAGTGAGCCTCTTCAGAGATCTCTGTATGTTTGATGAATGGAGCTCTTTTCTCTGCGCTGTGTTAATCTCCTTCCCACTGACTTGTTTTTTATTTGTTGCGCTGGCGCTGAGCTGATGCTGTGTTATTCCTCCGGGCTGCATTGTGTGCTTCTGGCACTGGAGGAGTGGAGGAGGGGGGGGGCGATAAAAGAAAGAGAGAGGGGAGAGGCGTCAGTGTGCTGACAGCTGTACGACCCCCAGATTCTTTCGCAGTTAAGATGTTTCCAAAAGCGTTGTTTGATCGCAGTGCTGCTAATCTGCATCACTTAATGTTCCTTTTGTCTCCTAATAGAATCGGATGGGATGAAGTTCATCTGGAGAAACGCTTTGCAGCTTCAGAAACGATTCAGATATAAAAACACAAATGCTTTATTGGTGTCCCATAGTCTCCGTTTCTGCAGCGTTTGGTTTCTGCAGCTTTCAGTAAACGCTGCCATGTCTCCTCAAGCTGCTGGATGTTCTCTAAACGCTGCATGTGTTGTCAGGTTGCTGGAGATGTTTCTTCATGAGGAACCTTTGGGTTTTTATATCTGAATCCTTTCTGAAGCTGCAGCGAGTTGATGGAAGAGATTCGGTTGTAGCTCGTTAGTGTGAGGGTGCGAGGAAAAGGTAGGACCCAAAAGCAGTATTAACACAAAGCGAGCTTTAATTTACAAAAAAAAGCCGATGACAAAAGAAAACGAGACAAAGTTAGCATTACCAAAAAACAGGGGAGCACGAGTAAATAATCCAGGACCAAAACTTCAAGGACAAACATGGAGCGTGACATGAAGGGAAAGACAAACAACGAACCAACACTGAACACAGGAAGAGACTAAATACAGGGAGGGGTAATCACAGGATGAGAAACAGCCGGGCAGGGGAGGAGAAACACAAGGGCCACAGGTGAACACAATCAGACAACTAGACACACCAGGGAAACTAACGACAGGAGGAAAAACACAGGGAGAAGGACCAGACAATAAACCAGGAGGAAAACATGACAGGGAGAACAGAACAGCAAAAACACCCAAGCCAAGACATAGAAACGTGACATAACATGAATATCGTGACAGTTAGCACCTGTCGACCACCGTATGTAACCTTGTGAAGCAGAGTTTCTTTCAAATATCTTAAAAAAACTTCACATCCAGCAGTAATAACATTTTGTAAAACGTAATGTTATTATTTGTCTTATGACTGTGAGAGTAATGCATTATAGACGTGACCTTCACATGAAGTGTCTCTGCGAGTTATCTCACTTTAGGATGACTCTTCATCACAGTCGCACTGATGACACAATCTGCTGCTTTTAAGCCTCATCTTCTTCACTAAATAATCTGCAGAACATGATCACACGGATTTCACGCAATTTAAAGTATCTATCAGGATATCAGCGGCAGGAGAACTCATTAGGATATTTCTGTCATGTTCTGATCATTCCCTATCTTTGGAGGGGAGTTTATTGACTCATTTTCACGCTTCATTTAGGATGTGAAAACAGTTCCCTGCAAATCCCCTCATTCAGTCGGCGAGTGACTCACACTGACTCCTCATGTGGAGATCATCTCGCCATCATTAGAGGACAAACAAACAGACGGCACAGTGAAATGGATTAGCTATGCAGCGGAAACTGGGCCAAGTGGTGGCGGTCGGAGTAAGACATGCTGCGATGTGCCATAACAGAAACAAATATTTTGAAGCGAGGAAGTACGGTAGCCAACAAGTGCCCAAAACACTTTGTAGAAACTCGCTGCAGCTTCAGAAAGGATGCAGATATAGAAACACAAAGGTTCCTCATGAAGAAACATCTCCAGCAACTTGACAACACGTGCAGCGTTTAGAGAACATTCAGCAGCTTGAGGAGACATGCTGGGAGACCAGGGGACACTAAAGAGTGACGCACACAGCTGGGAAACCAGGGGACACTAAAGAGTGACGCACACAGCTGGAGACCAGGGGACACTAAAAAGTGACGCTCACAGCTGGGAGACCAGGGGACACTAAAGAGTGACGCACACAGCTGGAGACCAGGGGACACTAAAAAGTGACGCACACAGCTGGAGACCAGGGGACACTAAAAAGTGACGCACACAGCTGGAGGCAAGGGGACACTAAAAAGTGACGCACACAGCTGGGAGACAAGGGGACATTAAAAAGTGAGCACACAGCTGGGAGACCAGGGGACACTAAAGAGTGACACACACAGCTGGGAGACCAGGGGACACTAAAGAGTGACGCACACAGCTGGAGACCAGGGGACACTAAAAAGTGATGCACACAGCTGGGAGACCAGGGGACACTAAAGAGTGACGCACAGAGCTGGGAGACCAGGGGACACTAAAAAGTGACGCACACAGCTGGAGACCAGGGGACACTAAAAAGTGACGCACACAGCTGGAGACCAGGGGACACTAAAGATTGACGCACACATCTAGGAGACCAGGGGACACTAAAAAGTGACGCACACAGCTGGAGACCAGGGGACACTAAAGAGTGACGCACACAGCTGGGAGACCGGGGGACACTAAAGAGTGACACACACAGCTGGGAGACAAGGGGACAGAAAAAAGTGACGCACACAGCTGGGAGACCAGGGGGACACTAAAGAGTGACGCACACAGCTGGGAGACCAGGGGACACTAAAGAGCGACGCACACAGCTGGAGACCAGGGGACACTAAAGAGTGACGCACACAGCTGGGAGACCAGGGGACACTAAAAAGTGACGCACACAGCTGGGAGACCAGGGGACACTAAAGAGTGACGCACACATCTAGGAGACCAGGGGACACTAAAAAGTGACACACACAGCTGGGAGACCAGGGGAGACTAAAGAGTGACGCACACAGCTGGGAGACCAGGGGACACTAAAGAGCGACGCACACAGCTGGAGACCAGGGGACACTAAAGAGTGACGCACACAGCTGGGAGACCAGGGGACACTAAAGAGTGACGCACACATCTGGGAGACCAGGAGACACTAAAGAGTGACGCACACAGCTGGGAGACCAGGGGACACTAAAGAGTGACGCACACATCTAGGAGACCAGGGGACACTAAAAAGTGACACACACAGCTGGGAGACCAGGGGAGACTAAAGAGTGACGCACACAGCTGGGAGACCAGGGGACACTAAAGAGCGACGCACACAGCTGGAGACCAGGGGACACTAAAGAGTGACGCACACAGCTGGGAGACCAGGGGACACTAAAGAGTGACGCACACATCTGGGAGACCAGGAGACACTAAAGAGCGACGCACACAGCTGGAGACCAGGGGACACTAAAGAGTGACGCACACATCTGGGAGACCAGGAGACACTAAAGAGCGACGCACACAGCTGGAGACCAGGGGACACTAAAGAGTGACGCACACATCTGGGAGACCAGGAGACACTAAAGAGTGACGCACACAGCTGGGAGCCCAGGGGACACTAAAGAGTGACGCACACAGCTGGGACGGAGCGCTCGGTGACGTGCAGGATTATGAAGCTGTCTCTGTTGTTTCGGTTGTCCTGTATATAACTTGTGTTTGAACCTGAGCTCATCACTCGCTCAGTGCTGGAGGTATTTTGCTGCATCATCTGGAGTTGAGCCCAGTTAGTAAAGCCCCTCCAGACTCTAATCCTGAGTGAGGCACTTTAATACCCCGCTGCATGAGGCTTATCACAAACACACGGGGCTTGTTCCACCGCCACTCTGTGACCAACGTTTTGAGCGACTTTGAAGGCAACATAGTCGGCTCGGCTTCTCCATCTTTTCCCCCGATGCTCCGTAATGAGCGTCTTTATGTCACAAACAATTACAGGACTTATTTGAGGCATCTAGCCGCGGACTGTCAAAAACATATTCCTGTCAAAAGGCAGTTTCTGCAGCCATATTCCACAAACAAAGAAAGACTCACATTGCTCGGGTATTTTGCAAAAATATGTCCAAATCCACTTTTGAGTTGTTTACGACAGCTATTGACTTTCATCTGACTGAATATGCCAAACTTCCTGTATGTCATTATATCTGACAAATGTGTCTCCACTGCAGTTCACCATTATGGATGTTTCTAGCCTCGAGCTAACTTTTTCTCTACATTTTAATTCAAATCTTCCATTCAGCATTTCCTTTTCAACTCGTCATCATTTGCATACAAGTACCAGCACAACAACCTGGCTACTGTCATCCAGCCCGACTGAGTGCGAGCAAAACAAAAGTGCGTCAACTCGTCAGGAATCGTTCAAAAACAGAATAATCCATAATGAAAGGAACGGAGTAAACAAGGAAGTTTGTGCAATTATGTGAAGATGCTGCAGGGGATGAACAGGAGGAGGGTCTCGTGTTTGTGTTCATGGAGGGAAAAGATGAAGAATCACTACTGTGTATCATCTGCAAATGCACCTTTTACCTCATGTTGTCTAATGTTCAGGTTCTTACGGTCATTCAAAACCTGGAAAAGTCAAAATGCTGATTCCAGGCCCTGGAAAAGTTCTGGAAAACAATATTTTCCCCAACGTTTTGGAAAAGTCATGGAAATGTAACTAAAGTTGCATCAAATATAATTTATATTTTATCTAATCGCCACAATAGTAATATGATAATAAATACTGTATCGAATGAAACCTAAAATGGCTTTTAACTGACGAGGTGTTTTGCTGGTGAGAGATGTCAGTAGAAGCTAGTGAGCCTATTGGATTTGTTTCAGACGGGCACATCATGTCCATCCATCCATCTTCTTCCGCTTATCCGTGGTCGGGTCTCGGGGGTAGCAGTTCCAGCAGAGGGCCCCAAACGTTCCTTTCCCCTCATCAACCAGCTCTGACTGGGGGGTCCCAAGGCGCTCCCAGGCCAGCGTAGAGATATAATCCCTCCACCTGGTCCTAGGTCTACCCCTCGGTCTCTTCCCAGCTGGACGTGCCTGGAACACCTCCCTAGGGAGGCGCCCAGGTGACATCCTAACTAGGTGCCCGAACCACCTCAACTGGCTCCTTTCGACGCGAAGGAGGAGCGGCTCAACTCCGAGTCCCTCATGTTTCAGACCTTATTTTCCTGTTCCATGTTAAAATAAACCGTTTCCAGTGGTACCGCTGAGAAAGAGTCATGTTTTTGGTCATGGACAATTAGGTAAAGGTCCTGGAGAAGTCATTGAGAAGTCATTGAGAAGTCATTGGTGAAAAAGTATGAACCCTGGATATATAATCGAACTGGCTTCGTAAAATCCTGCTTGGTTCCTGATGAGCAAATGCACGTGTTCATGGCAGTATGGTGATTATTAGTTTGCATGAGTTCTGGTCCAGTTTATTAATCTGATCTGCATTTTATTCTTTGATCGTTAAGAGTATAGAAATGACAAGAAATGAAGGAGGAGGATGATACAGGACATCTTTCTTGAATTATGCGTGTCATAAACTAACTAACTTTATTGAATTGTTTGACATTTGGACCAAACAGGGGTTCAGAGTTGCTTAACTGTGATCTTTTCTGGTAGCTTTGTTAAAAAATGGCCTTAAATTGGACTTCCACGGATCTGTTCAGGACAGAATTACCTCCGTTAACCCGGTAACTCTGTCTGCAGGTTTATCAGCATGAGCTGGATCTATAATCTGCTTGTAATGCAGCAGCATGCTCCTCCACTAAAGTGTTACCAAAAACACTTTCTCAGACTTCTCAGAGAAAGTTTAGCCGGAGCTCCTGAGCAGGCAGAGCTAATTGGACGGATGCAGCTTAATCAGGACAACAGCGCTATTGAGGACAAGGCTATTCCATGCAAAGCAGACAACAGGATGCTGAAGGGGAACAGGAAACAAAAGATGGAGCCAGTACTGCTCGTTCTAACAAGGTGATGAGCGGCCTCGGGACAGGAACGTGGCTCTGTTAAGTCACAGGGTTGACGAGGTATTCAGATGCTTTATTTAATTAAAAGTACCAACACTTTAGTGAAGAAATACTAAAACGAAATACACAGTAAACTGAATTCATAATATCACTCAGGAAAAGTGATTATTATTAAAGAAATGTTCAAAAGTAGAAGTAGGCTACTCAAGGTCATTTCTCCCCACTTGTTTTAATTCAGTGAATAATTCTACTTTTGTACGTCCAATCATTATTCCACTAGTTTATGCTTGAAGCGTATCACTTTAAAAAATGCAAAATCCTTATATGAAAAGTAACTAAGCTGTTAAATAAAGTTAAAAACATTATTTCGCTTTTCGATGTAGCTCACGAGAAGCAAACACACAGTCACAAGCTAACGTTGGCTTCTATGTGTGACACTTACAAAGTTATTTAAGCTACCGTAGATAAATGACATGTCTAAAACTAACGTTAGAGAAACATCATCACTCATCCATACATTTAATTTGAGTAGTTGCAAACACATAGTAACAAGCTAACGTTAGCTACTGCATGTTAAGTGACAGTTACAAGCTAACATTAGCTTCTGTACATAAGTGACAGTTACAAGCTAACATTAGCTTCTGTACATAAGTGACAGTTAAAGCTAAAGCAAGCCTCTGTACATAAGTGACAGTTACAAGCTAACGTTAGCTACTGCATGTTAAGTGACAGTTAAAGCTAAAGCAAGCCTCTGTACATAAGTGACAGTTACAAGCTAACATTAGCTTCTGTACATAAGTGACAGTTACAAGCTAACGTTAGCTACTGCATGTTAAGTGACAGTTAAAGCTAAAGCAAGCCTCTGTACATAAGTGACAGTTACAAGCTAACATTAGCTTCTGTACATAAGTGACAGTTACAAGCTAACATTAGCTTCTGTACATAACAGTGAGAAGTTGACATGAGATTCTGTATAGGCCTACAAGTGATAGCCACAAGTTAACTTAACCCTTGTGTTGTGTTCAAAAGCTGTTACCGTTCATGGTGTTCGCGGGACCCGTGATTTATCTCAGTCCAAAACACACAAGAAATGACTATCATCCAATATTGTTTTAACTACATCAGAACTAACTTATAATGCATTCATAACCGCACAATCCTGTTGTAATTTAATGCTATGGCGCAAAACACATCACACCACATATTGCACACGTGTGTGTTCAGGTTCAAGTGCTAGTGTACATATTCTTTGATAAAGGTTGAGTTCCCGTGGGGGGAGGGGGCTGAGGGAGGGGAGACCAGGTGCATGTAGCGAAACAATTATTGTTACAGTGGATGAAGGCAGGGGGGGGGGGGGGGGGGGCGTCTAAAGTCAAAGATGAATCTTGATTGGTCCAAATTTGACCTCAAGTCACCCAAAACAATTCTACTGGGTCTCCCCAGACCCGAACACCAAATGATACACTTTAGAGTCCTTCAGACGTGACAAACATGGTCAAAATCAGTGTTGTAGTGTTTATATATCTGTTGTTGAGGATATCATGAAGCCTTGTTCCGATAAAAAAACTAGAGCGTAGTTGTTATATCATTTTAACTTGAAACGGGTCACGGGAGACCCGAACACAACATAAGGGTTAAGCTGACCTGACTGTATGTAAGTTACAGTTAGGAGCTAAAGTAAACTTATTAATAACAAATAATAGGAGCACAAAGTTGAACTGGCCAGATGTACGGAGAACCGGGATGACTGGAAGCAACGATGGAGGGCTCGTCTGAGGACGACCGAGAGAGAGAGAGAGATTAATAACAGTTAGAAGCTACTGTTGCCTTCTGTATGTAAGTGTCAGTCACAGTTTAACGTTATCATCAATGATCTATCAATTATAGTGGCCAGATGCATTTTTCTTTCTCTACAGTAGCTACTAATTGAGGACTTAATTGTTTGTACTGAAATGTAAAGGCCATTGTTGAGCAAAAAACTGGTTTCTACCTTAAGGAATTCTCGTTTCTGAATGAGGTTAATAAATCCATCTGTTTGCATTGTTTTAGTGTCACTGACCCAGCCTATACACCAGCACAGGGTAGATTTACCCCAACAATATGACCCTATATGCTCAACACAGTGTTTGGGTAGATACAATCACCGTGCTTTCTGTATGGTTCGCTCACTGATGACAGAAAAACAGCCACACGAAGCCCAACATGGACCTGACAAGTGTTTTGCTGATATGTCTGGGTGAAGCCGAGATAAAGCGCTGAGTTTGTGCGTTGTGAGGAGAAAAGGCCTCTTTCCTCCGGAGCCTCGGTGAGAAATGAAACAATATTGTGTCTGGCGGGGCTCCAGGCCCAGCGAGGGGGGGGGGTGGCGCAGAGTTTATGAAAACAGCCGGGGATGAAGCTGTGATGGCTGTCTTTAAGTGTTTCTCTGCAAATCTAACAGGGGGCTTATGTCCCTCCGAGCTGGTGTTAACATGCTGCGCCTCAGCTCTTTATTGGCGTCTTATCTGTGCTTTCCTGAGCCTGTTTTTATACCAAACCCCACTAATTACACCATTATGTAATGACCCCGAGAAATATAATGCTCAGCATATTAGATGTCGGATGGAAACGCTGTTTGTCCGTCGTGAGAAAAAAGGAGGAATATTTTTCTAGTTATGTTTACGCTGATGATAAAAATCACGTATTACTTTGAGCTCGTTTTCTTTTGAGCTGGGAAATATACAGTGTGTCATGGTTAGAATAACTTCTTACTGCTTCATTCTGTGTGAGGCAGCAGCGATAAGGCTGACAGGCTGTGAGGGGATTTCTAAAAGCTGTACATTTGGAGCTCAGAGGCAGTTTAACATTGGCCTGAGCTCTTCCATAATGTACTTTATACTGTATTTTTGGCATGTCTGGCAAAGTAGACAGTATTATGTTCGTGTAAATCTAAAAAAACAGAGTCATGTGTTAACCTACTTTCCGTTTTGCAGACTCTTGGAGCTCATAAGAAAGTATTTTACAATTTGTGGTTGAACTCATTTTTGGGAAATCACTATATAGTGGTGCAGGAATAAGTCCTTAAACCCAGAAATGAGTCAGCATTTCATCACTTCCTGTCCCCTGGTCGGAAAGTCAATTGTTTTCTGAATGTGTTTCTGGTTGTGAGGCTGAAATAAGATCTGAAAAGTTCTCTAAAAACGAAAATGAGCACAATAGGACCCCTTTAAATAATCCCATGTGATATTATGACAGCAGAGCCCTCTCTATAACAACTGAGTTAAATCCAAGACTGTATAATACGTTAGAATAAAGGTCAAAGATACAAGTAAGTGGACCCTTAAAGGGGACCTATCATGCAAAATGCACTTTGTGATGTCTTCTCTCCTACAACATGTGTCCCCGGTGTGTCGGGGAACTCACGCAGCGTCAGAAAAGAAAACCCTCTCTCTTTTCCTCCGTACCCAAATCTCTAAAAACGGGGAACAACGGAGCTGATCCAGATTTGCGTCCGATATGACGTAATATCTGAAATGTGGTCCCACGGCCCTATCAGAAACGTTGCTATCAGAAACAATGCCCGACTGTTTTGGACGTAATATGGTCGGTGTTTACATTAGCATCGCTAACACTCAGAGCTAACCTGTACTGGAGAGCATGTGTGTGAAGAAGCAGGATGTAAAAAGGAACTCACCTTGTGGTATAACCGGCAAGAGAGAAAGCCTTTGAGCTCCAAACTGTTTCAGAGAGAATCCTTGATAATCCATGATATGGCGTTTCATCACGGCAGCATTTAGTTTAGACAGTAGCTGCCGGGTCCCGCATGAGCTCCGCCCCCTCCTAAAGCTTTATCCCCCAAATCAGCACTTTTGAAACAGGAAGTGAAATAGAGGGATATGAGGCATGGCTAGAATGATCTGTTTGGTGTTTGGAGCAAAACACTTCATAGACATGTTTTTTATATATTGTTATACCTGAGACCTCTGCTATTGCCTAAAAATAGCCTGACAGGAGACCTTTCAGCTACTATATTTTTGTCAGCACACTGTCCCAAAATGATACTTCATTATTATTATTATTTTATCATTCGGAAAAGTGCTAAAATACATTTAATGGATTATTATGAGTTAATATTATTGTTGTAATATAAAAAATCAGGGATCCTTTCATCATCCATCAGCTGGGAAATGTACAAAGACTAAAATGAACACCCTGATAAAATGCAATAAGTGCAACATTTTGAAATAATGTGAATGCGTAGCAGCATTATAAAAGTGGACGAACATGCTAAGTGAAGTAGCAGCCATTATAAATAAAAATAGATTGTAGAAGAGTTTATTTTGCATGTGAGTGGTGCACAACAGAGTGTGAAACACATTATGTCCTTGAACCTCTCATGCCTCCAATAGTTCCTAATGCTTTTTATAACACAAAGGCCTCCTCTGAAGTGTGTGTGTCTTGCTTTAGCCTCTATCCTATAACACACATTTCACCTGCTGCAGTAGATACACACACATCTCATGTTGTAGTGACAGAGGCTGCTCATCACTACGTTTCCTTCAGAAGTTTTCATCACAGTCATGCCTCAGATACAAACAGCCAGAGGAGTGCTCGATGTTTGGACACCTCTCTAAACCTGTCACACATATACAGGTGTCTGTGTTTGGGGATGTGACTTTACTGCAAAACACATCCAGCTTCATTTAAAGGGGACCTATCATGCAGAATGCACTTTGTGATGTCTTTTATACATCAACATGTGTCCCCGGTGCGTCGGGGAACTCACGCAGCGTCAGAAAATAAAACCCTCTCTTTTTTCCTCCGTACCCAAATCTTTTAAAAACGGGGAACAACGAGCGGATACAGATTTGCTGCCGATCTGACGTGTCCATCCGAGGTGACGTCGGCGGACCCACAGAAAGTTGCTATCAGAAACAACGACTGACGTGTTTTGGACGTAATCTTGTCTTTGTTTACATTAGCATCGCTAACACCCAGAGCTAACCTGTACTGGAGAGCACATGTGTTTAAAAAGCAGGAAATAAAAAAAGGAACTCACCTTGTGATAAACCCGCAAGAGAAAAAGCATTTGAGCTCCATACTGTTTCAGAGATAATCCTTGATGTGGTTTAGAACAGGATGGCGTTTTGTCACAGCAGAATTTAACTTTATCTCCGGTAGAATTCTGATCAGGCATTAGCTCCGCCTCCTCTTTTCTTTTCTTTTTTCAAGCTAAGGACCCAAAACCCTTGTTTCTCTAACAGCTGGTATAGAGGGTTATGAGCAGTATGAGGCATGGCTACAATGGGGGATCTGTTTGGTATTTTTAGCAAAACACTTCACAGACATGTTTTAGGTATGGCCCTACAATATATGTTTCAAATATAGCATGATAGGTCCACTTTAAAGGGGCCATGTTGCCACTTTCTACACATCATTTCCATTAGTTTGGACTGTTTCTCAAAGCTATAACTGTTTATCTTCTGAGCAGTGGTTAGTTTCTGTGAGCTTGTTTAAGACGAACACTTTGGTGATTAAATGTTCCAGTCAAAGGGTTGTTTGTGCCGCCAGTATTTAGGGCTGTTTGTGAGCTAAATCTGCCTCAATGAGCAGGTTTGTAAACATGTACAGTTATTTCTGCATCAAGTTTAACCTTGGACATGAGAGGAGCAGTAGGTATACAATAGAGGCACAACATACTGATATAGACCTGAACATCAGCATAATACGGCCCCTTTAATATTGGAATAAGTTGATAGCCGCGTTTGATAGAGAGACTTAAGGGTGCTTTGTGCATCAGTATAAGATGCTGTAAACAAAACGTATAGTAGGAGGTACATGTTAATACACATACAAAACACGTTGGAGGAGAAACTGCACATCGTCATGAAACATCCGATCACCACACTTTAGATTCTGTACTACCTTTGTCAATGTCATCAGTAGTTGTACTTACCATGGAAGCACTTTGCACTCAACTAGATAACTCTTGTTTCTTCCAAAAATGCATAACACTATGAAACTTTCCTGCGTGTAAATGCATTTTCCAACTCTAGACTCACAGTTGGTGAACAGTACCAGATAACGAGGATGTTTCCTGACATTTCCCGCTGTGTGTGTGAAGTGTTTTATGTCTTTGTGTGAACATGGGTGCATGTCAATTAATGAAACAACCGTACAGTGTCTTCATAACACCTGATACTCCGAGTGGGTCCCCAGACACCCAGCTGGAAACAGCAAGCGCGCACACACACACACACACACACACACACACACACACACACACACACACACACACACACACACACACACACACACACACACACACACACACACACACACACACACACACACACACACACACACACACACACACACACACACGTCTGCCACACTGAAGCATCTCCCTTCATGTAGGGTCATGAATAATGCACATGGAGTCCTGGAAGAAGCCTGCACAGCGCTGTATGTCTAATGAAGGTGATGTGTGTGTGCAGTTTGTCTGATTAGGTGAGCTCCGTCATATATCCCGTCCCTTAAGGGCTGCACCGGCTCTTTGATTCCCCTGCAGCTGAAAATGATGCAGAAATGATTTTGCGATTGATCCCACGGTGACTGATGTACAATCAATTGTTGTCATGCCGCCCTCCAGCCTGTGATGGATGGAGCTGTCCATTCCTGTATCGCCATTCAGGTCTATTGACCTTTTCTCTGAGGCGTGTTAGCACCACTTGGCCCGGTCATTACGCTGTGATCCAGATGCCAGGGGTCGACATCGGGGGAGTCGCCATCCATCACAGGGAGAGAAAGAGAGGGAGACTAAGAGAGGGAGACTAAGAGAGGGAGACTAAGAGAGGAGACTAAGAGAGGGAGAGAAAGAGAGGGAGACTAAGAGAGGAGACTAAGAGAGGGAGACCAAGAGAGGAGACTAAGAGAGGAGACTAAGAGAGGGAGACTAAGAGAGGGATACTAAGAGAGGAGACTAAGAGAGGAGACTAAGAGAGGGAGACTAAGAGAGGGAGACTAAGAGAGGAGACTAAGAGAGGAGACTAAGAGAGGGAGACTAAGAGAGGGAGACAAAGAGAGGAGACTAAGATAGGGAGCCTAAGAGAGGAGACTAAGAGAGGGAGACTAAGAGAGGGAGACTAAAAGAGGGAGACTAAGAAATGGAGACTACGAGAGGGAGACTAAGAGAGGGAGACTAAGAGAGGAGACTAAGAGAGGAGACTAAGAGAGGGAGACTAAGAGAGGAGACTAAGAGAGGGAGACTAAGAGAGGAGACTAAGAGAGGAGACTAAGAGAGGGAGACTAAGAGAGGGATACTAAGAGAGGAGACTAAGAGAGGAGACTAAGAGAGGGAGACTAAGAGAGGAGACTAAGAGAGGAGACTAAGAGAGGGAGACTAAGAGAGGAGACTAAGAGAGGAGACTAAGAGAGGGAGACTAAGAGAGGAGAGAAAGAGAGGGAGACTAAGAGAGGAGACTAAGAGAGGAGACTAAGAGAGGGAGACTAAGAGAGGAGACTAAGAGAGGAGACTAAGAGAGGGAGACTAAGAGAGGAGACTAAGAGAGGAGACTAAGAGAGGGAGACTAAGAGAGGGATACTAAGAGAGGAGACTAAGAGAGGAGACTAAGAGAGGGAGACTAAGAGAGGGAGACTAAGAGAGGGAGACTAAGAGAGGGAGACAAAGAGAGGAGACTAAGATAGGGAGCCTAAGAGAGGAGACTAAGAGAGGGAGACTAAGAGAGGGAGACTAAAAGAGGGAGACTAAGAAATGGAGACTACGAGAGGGAGACTAAGAGAGGAGACTAAGAGAGGAGACTAAGAGAGGAGACTAAGAGAGGAGACTAAGAGAGGGAGACTAAGAGAGGAGACTAAGAGAGGAGACTAAGAGAGGAGACTAAGAGAGGAGACTAAGAGAGGAGACTAAGAGAGGGAGACTAAGAGAGGGAGACTAAGAGAGGAGACTAAGAGAGGAGACTAAGAGAGGGAGACTAAGAGAGGGAGACTAAGAGAGGAGACTAAGAGAGGGAGACTAAGAGAGGAGACTAAGTGTCACGATCTGTCTGTGTTTTGTCTTGTCTTTTTCTGTCTTTGGTTTCCTGTTTTATTTTGAAAAGTCTTCACCCCCTGTCTTGCCTGTTGCTTTCTGTCTGTGTTCCCTCCTGTCTGTTAACCCGATTGTGTTCACCTGGTGCCCCTGTGTTTTCTCCTCCCTCCTCACCTGTCTCTTGTTTCTTTGATTAGTCTTGTGTGTATTTAAGTCCATTAAGTTTAAAGATTTTACGTAGAAAAAAGTGTAACTACATCATGTCTTCATATCTGTATCATCATATGTGTACATGTATATCTCTGACATTGGTTTTTAGCGCCTGTTCCTACACAGAAAGTCGATTCAGAGTTTAGTAAAAACTCACGTAATGTTCTGTCATTTCCACATGGACTAACTTTGTTTCTTTTATTTGTATTCTGCTCACTGTCTGCGCTGCTATCAGGTTTTCTATCGGCTCCAGCAGCAGGAGCTACATTTCTATATTAAGCTTTATGAATTATTCCTGCATTGCATTCTCTTCTGATTCTCTCTAACGCAGGAGGAAAGTTCCCTTAAAGGAGATTGTGGAGAAGTAGCAAGACTGCAGAAACAGTGTGTGAATAACACTGCGGTAGTTCTGTGTCTGAATAAACATCTCACACAGTATTCCCAGAAGACACCTCTTCCTCCTCCTCCTTCAGTACACCTCAAATCTCTCTTGTTAAAAAATCGTCTTTTTACCTTCCCTCCAAATTAACTCAAGTAAATGGACTGTTAGCAGGACGTTACAAACTCCATTCAATTGGTCATTTTGTGGTAAATAATGGATTTTTTCTGGAGCAATAATCCTCCACACTGATAAAAAACAGATGAGTCTAAGTGGCTCCTCTCTGCAGAAAGGCACTCAAGCAGCAATCAGGAATAATTTCATTTCAACAAGCACAGTGTGTTCTTCCACTGAAGAGGCTGTTCACTTATTTCTTGCCATGACTGAACTACAAGAAGCCTACACAACATGCACAATACACCTTGCCCAGCTCTTGTGGTTCAAACTTGCTATCTTTCTACCTAGTTAGCATTAGCTACCTACCTAACAAGCTTGGGAGCTTCTTGTAACGAGCTATCGCCAAATTGGTGCACAGGTCCACAGTGTTGAAATGTATAAAAACAAGTTAACCTAGAGACCAACATCCAGCTAACCTGTCATTGATAGCTATTTAGCTAGCAATATGTTAGATAGCTATCAAACACTCTGGCTAGCAAACGTTATCTGTCTGTTTATCTATCTAGCAAAAGCTCGCTATCTACTTTACAAGCTAACGTCCCTACAGAGTTAGCTAGCTTACTTAAAGGTCCCCTATTATACTATTTTTCAATATATCACAGCTCTCAGATACAGAGCCTGTCTCTGATTGGCTGAAACACCAAACAGATCATTGCAGCATTACCCATAATCCCCTCTGTTTCAGCCCTGTTTCCAAAGTGCTGATTCTCTGTCTGTTACTTTAGATGAAAATAAGGAGCCCCTCCCCACGCCCCTCTGAGAGACATTTGGTTACAAAGAACTCAATGGTGCTCTAGAGGAGATTCAGGTGATAAGGGGGGGGGGGGGGGGGGGGGGGGGGGGGGGTACCTTGGTTGCTGATTGGCTAATGGTTACACAAGAGAAAACATCGTTATGACATCATAAAGTGGCCAAAATCTGATCAGCTCATTTTCAGACAGGTTTTTATAGAAATGGATCAAAAAGAGAGAGAATCTTTGTTCCTGAAACTTTCAGAGTCTCTTTCCACAGAGGGGACACATGTTGATGTAGAAGAGACATGGAGAAGAGGGGACACATGTTGATGTAGAAGAGACATGAAGAAGAGGGGACACATGTTGATGTGGAAGAGACATGAAGAAGAGGGGACACATGTTGATGTAGAAGAGACATGAAGAAGAGGGGACACATGTTGATGTAGAAGAGACATGGAGAAGAGGGGACACATGTTGATGTAGAAGAGATATGAAGAAGAGGGGACACATGTTGATGTAGAAGAGACATGAAGAAGAGGGGACACATGTTGATGTAGAAGAGACATGGAGAAGAGGGGACACATGTTGATGTAGAAGAGACATGGAGAAGAGGGGACACATGTTGATGTAGAAGAGACATGAAGAAGAGGGGACACATGTTGATGTAGAAGAGACATGAAGAAGAGGGGACACATGTTGATGTAGAGGAGACATGAAGAAGAGGGGACACATGTTGATGTAGAAGAGACATGAAGAAGAGGGGACACATGTTGATGTAGAAGAGACATGAAGAAGAGGGGACACATGTTGATGTAGAAGAGACATGAAGAAGAGGGGACACATGTTGATGTAGAAGAGACATGAAGAAGAGGGGACACATGTTGATGTAGAAGAGACATGAAGAAGAGGGGACACATGTTGATGTAGATGAGACATGGAGAAGAGGGGACACATGTTGATGTAGAAGAGATATGAAGAAGAGGGGACACATGTTGATGTAGAAGAGACATGAAGAAGAGGGGACACATGTTGATGTAGAAGAGACATGGAGAAGAGGGGACACATGTTGATGTAGAAGAGACATGAGAAGAGGGGACACATGTTGATGTAGAAGAGACATGAAGAAGAGGGGACACATGTTGATGTAGAAGAGACATGAAGAAGAGGGGACACATGTTGATGTAGAGGAGACATGAAGAAGAGGGGACACATGTTGATGTAGAAGAGACATGAAGAAGAGGGGACACATGTTGATGTAGAAGAGACACGAAGAAGAGGGGACACATGTTGATGCAGAAGAGACATGAAGAAGAGGGGACACATGTTGATGTAGATGAGACATGGAGAAGAGGGGACACATGTTGATGTAGAAGAGATATGAAGAAGAGGGGACACATGTTGATGTAGAAGAGACATGAAGAAGAGGGGACACATGTTGATGTAGAAGAGACATGAAGAAGAGGGGACACATGTTGATGTAGATGAGACATGGAGAAGAGGGGACACATGTTGATGTAGAAGAGATATGAAGAAGAGGGGACACATGTTGATGTAGAAGAGACATGAAGAAGAGGGGACACATGTTGATGTAGAAGAGACATGGAGAAGAGGGGACACATGTTGATGTAGAAGAGACATGAAGAAGAGGGGACACATGTTGATGTAGAAGAGACATGAAGAAGAGGGGACACATGTTGATGTAGAGGAGACATGAAGAAGAGGGGACACATGTTGATGTAGAAGAGACATGAAGAAGAGGGGACACATGTTGATGTAGAAGAGACACGAAGAAGAGGGGACACATGTTGATGCAGAAGAGACATGAAGAAGAGGGGACACATGTTGATGTAGAAGAGACATGGAGAAGAGGGGACACATGTTGATGTAGAAGAGACATGAAGAAGAGGGGACACATGTTGATGTAGAAGAGACATGAAGAAGAGGGGACACATGTTAATGTAGAAGAGACATGAAGAAGAGGGGACACATGTTGATGTAGAAGAGACATGAAGAAGAGGGGACACATGTTGATGTAGAAGAGACATGAAGAAGAGGGGACACATGTTGATGTAGAAGAGACATGAAGAAGAGGGGACACATGTTGATGTAGAAGAGACATGGAGAAGAGGGGACACATGTTGATGTAGAAGAGACATGAAGAAGAGGGGACACATGTTGATGTAGAAGAGACATGGAGAAGAGGGGACACATGTTGATGTAGAAGAGACATGAAGAAGAGGGGACACATGTTGATGTAGAAGAGACATGAAGAAGAGGGGACACATGTTGATGTAGAAGAGACATGAAGAAGAGGGGACACATGTTGATGTAGAAGAGACATGAAGAAGAGGGGACACATGTTGATGTAGAAGAGACATGAAGAAGAGGGGACACATGTTGATGTAGAAGAGACATGAAAAGTGGATTTTGCACAATAGGTGACCTTCAAGCTACCCGTCTAACAAGCTAGCTCATAAAAATCCTTTTAAATTATAATTATTCTTCAACACCTTCTGGTGAGACTTGCAGTGCGGACCTGTGTCTACAGTTCTGGCAGTGAGAGCTATTCAAAGATACGGCTCTAACAATAACACAAAGCCTAATAAGAACATGTGAAAGCGCCCTAGAGCAGGTGAAGCATGCGGTGAACATACTGTACTTTGCTCTGTGAGTGCTTTGCCACCAGTCTATTCATTGATGCTTCTATCTGGGCGATTAAAGGTTTCTATTGATCTGTTGTCCGTCTGTCTGTTTCACAACAGCCCCCTCTTAGGCGATTGGGCGATTCGTTGGTTGACTGATTCTAAGTTGACTAAGATATATGTAGTCGATTAGTCTTTCATTCCTTTTCCATCATGTTGAAATGTATAATCACATCTGTGCTGAACACAAGGTTTAAAGTGCAGCCTTATGGAGAAAACCATTTTTAAAGTCATGCAACACGTCCCACAACAACATGTGATTGAGGCGGTGACAAAGTGTCCTCAAAGTCAAGTAAGTTGGCAGTATGAGTTTTATTCTGACTGCTGCCTGTGTGTGAGGAGTGGTCCGGAGTCTGATGTCTCAATAACAGGTGGAAGCAGCAGGAGATGAGAGATACTGCAGCTTTATCCCCCCCAGGATTCCCCGCTGTCAAACACACTCACAGTTTAAAGTAAGTGTTTAATCGAGAGGGACAGAGGAGGCACACACACATTCAGCAAACTCAGCTTCTGCTTTCAGAAAAGGCTGTTCAGTTCTGGAGGAAGAAAGGACCAGAAATGGCCATTAATCAAATAAAAAGAGAGGTTAAAATGAAAGATGACCCTCTTTGCTTGAGCTGTTTACGCCTCACGTTTAACGGCACCGATGATTTAGAATAATTAAGGGAAATCAACCCTTTAACTTCGATCCTCAAAGCACCCTTAAACTCTTTATATCAGCAATAAAGTGAAGCATGAATGGAAAAAGTGAGTCTAAAAACCCCATTCATTTCTCATTGTATATAAGGCAGTGGTCTTTAGGTATTATGGGATATGGGCTCCCAGAAGACAGGTCTTAGTAGAAGATCCATGAGCTTTAAGGTGCATCATGAACCAAAACACTGCACAGTCGTTTATCTTTCCAATTTCCAGAGTTACCGCTTGGTTCACCGCGGGGTAAGGGATGTACAGCTTAAGGAGAATATCCTTAAAGTTGAGACGCAGTCGACTGTTTGTACGAGGAAGCTTCCAGGAGTGAATTTGGGTTCATCTGTCAGTGGAAATGATGTTGATGGAAACGATGCCCAAACAGTCCAGAAGGATTCAATGGAAACATTGTTGATAGGAAAGTTGTTGATGGAAACGATGCCCAAACAGTCTGGAAGCCATCGATGGACACCTTGTCAGATATATCCTGGTACAGCCATGTTTCGAAGGTCGCTATTTAGCCAGTGATCTTGTGTTGCACAGATAAGATGGGGCAGACACCTGTTATACCTGTTTTATAAATGTTTCAATACTGGACCCAGCTCCTCTCCTTTGTCTCTCCGGTTTACCCAGCATACTCAGTGTCCTCTTCCAGATTTCAGTGTGGATAGCTCAAGCCCCCAGGAAGTGATCCGCACTCTGAGGGAAATATTCGTAGTGGCCAAACGGCAGTACTACAATTTCCGTATCAGTCCGTGACGTCATTGGGCCCAGAAAGACTTTTCCCCATTGACTAACATTGGGAAAGAGACGTCTGTAAATCAGCGGATACTTTTTTTTAACTAAATAAACTACCCAGTATGAACTGTTTTATAGCCGTTATTAGAATCATTCGGTCCTTAAAGTTGTAAAATGCACTAAAAGCCGAAACTAGATTTATTTTCTCTCTCAATTCATTCTAATGAGCCGAAAGCGGGAGATTGGGGGTGGGGCTTAATGACAGGAGGCGGAGCTTAAGGGGCAACTCAACTGTGCATGCTCTATAACAGGGGTGTCAAACTCAAGGCCCGGGGGCCAAATCCGGCCCGCGACTTCATTTCATGTGGCCCCACAAGAGCTTGCAAAGAATATAATATGTTTGTAATACGGTTACATGGCGATTTACAGAAGCACGTTGCCCATAAACTACATGTCCCACAATGCATCTCAAATTTGAATTTTTTTCTTCTAAATATGCATTTTTTCTCAGAATTGACTTTTTTTTCAAAATGTCTTTTAAAATCATTTTGTGACATTCTCACTGAAGAGACTTGCAATTATTTGCCCTAGACTTCTGCTTTCAGACGTAGTTAAATATGAAGTTATCCGATAATAATTTAATGCAGAGGTAATAATGTAATATAATACATTAGTTTATATATATATTAAATATTTATGTATTTTTATATAGTCTTAAAGTTACAACCGGCCCTTTGAGTGCAACCATAATGCGAATGTGGCCCGTGATGAAATTGAGTTTGACACCCCTGCTCTATAAGCTACATATGGGTACTTCTGCTGACAGCCAAGCATGATGGGTAATTTGTGATGTTTTGCTCTCGAGAATCTCAGGCCATTTTGTCTTCATGCGCCAATAGGAACGAACGAGGCCTCGAACGCTGTATCCAGTTCTTATTACACATCCATGGGATAGCCGTTGTTGTGGCCACTATGCTAGCCGGCTTTAGTTATAGCTTCACCCGTGAATGCAAAAAGCAGCAACTCAACAGTGAATAATAACAAACAAAATGTCTTTCTACAAGAAAGTTTAGAGAGTGCACAGCTTAATACGCTAATAAGAGAAGTTACTAACAGAAAAATAAAACGTATGCTCAAATAAGAAAGCTAAGCGTTGGAAGTTTAAAAAATCTAGCAGGAGCAACTGCAACAGGCTGCATGCACACTATATAATACAAATCATATTTAACACCATGTTCCTGTCCTCCTCTCTACTCTCACCTCTCCTCAGTCTTTTCCTTCCTAAGTGTTGTGCAGAGCAGCAGCAAGACGCTCTCTGGTGCTCGTTAATTACAAAGTGTGGTTACAGATCACTTTAATGGCCGCCTGACTGCAGATTAGAGCGTTATGAGCACCATTATACCTTCGCAGTTTATAACTGTGTTAAACAGGAGTCAGGGGTGAGGACTGATCACACCTCAGCTCGTCTTCTTCAGCACATGATGATGAAGATGAGGTGAGGGAAGTTAGGGTGGAGGTGATAAATCCGATGTATAAGAACTCTGTCTTTGCTCTGAAAAACCTTTGAAATCTTCTAAGCTATTGAGCAAAGTTCACGGACAGAGTTGACGTTTCTTTTTCCTGCACTGTCAAAAAGAAGTGACTTTGCAGCAAGGTCAGGTGTCTGTGTGAGTTCATAACCAACAATGCAGTGAAAAGTGCCTAATGGAAACTCATGAAAAGATAGCCGTCTTTTCAAAGCTGTCTTAAAGGTCCCATGTCATGCTTTTCTGGTTATTACCCGTCTCCTTGTGTTATGAAGGTTTGTCTACATGTGAACGGTCTGCAGAGTCCCAAACCCTCAAAGTGCACCCTGTAGGGAGTAACACTCTAACACAGAGAAGACCTGTCTGCTGCCCCAGAACGCCTCGTTGGACATTTCTCTTTTTCTTCCTGGGTACAGTGACGAGCCCATACCCAAATGGTGAATGGACCAATCCGCAGAGTCGTTACGTTAAGTCCGTGGATTGGTCCAAATGGACACACACTCAATCTTTTCTCAGCTGCAGCTCCGCAGATTTCGGACGTGGCGAGGCTGTGAGTCGGTGTGTGAGCACACACACAAACTCCCAGCCAGGCTGCGGGTGTGTGTGTGTTTCGGGCTGGGTTTCGCTGTGTCTCACTGTCTCGCAGACGGCCACTGGGCTCATAGGGAGGGATGGGGGGGGGGGGCAGGAGCTCCAACAAGCCGTGTAGGACAGAGAGTGAATACACTATACAGAGATGCTGTTTGAGAAACCAATGTGAGTTTGGAACATTGAAGAATGTAAATCTATTCTAGTAGACCTCAACAATGGAACTATGATCAGTAGAAATGGCCATGACATGGGACCTTTAAGAACTTACCTGTGAACACATCTTTATAACGAAAGTCATGCTGTTAGCTCCATGCGTGAAAGCAGTCAAGGTGCACGTTTGATTGTTTCATAAGAAAGCGTGAGAAGAACATGTGGAGGATGAGTTGATGGATTTCATGTTGATTTTCTGACTTTTAGAAGCGCTTTGAAGAAGGGTTTTTTTACAGGAGCGTGCCAGTTCTGATTGTCTTGAGCATGAAGACACGCCTCTTGTCAATGGCAATTTAACATACTGTAATATTATAATATGATGTGTACACTGGAAGTATGTTTTTAAAAAGATCTGCTTGTGGCAATGTTCGTGTTTTTACAGTTTTTGTTCCAGCTTTACTTTCAAAGAGTATCCAAAGAGTCATGCCCACTCTCAGGCTAAAAACTGTACAACATCTCAAGTAGGTAAAGCAGTTCCAATAAATAGAAATACAGAGGAGTGGGGATGTCCTGAAATCCTGACGCATCCAGGTCCAGGTTTTAGGACTCATTCCTGCACCACTTTTTGGTGGACGAGGAAACTAGCCAATGAGCAGTTGATTTGGAAAAAACATGTGTGAGGACTATCTTGAGAGACAGTGAGGGAAAAGCGAGAAACAGCAACAGACAAATATGAATGGACAGCGCTCCACCTTGTTAGATTCACATGGGTTCACAAAACATTCTCTTGCACTATTTGATCTGTTTTGAGGTGAGGTCAGTTCCTCTATGAAACAGTTGGGTACTTTTTACTTAAGTACATTTCAAAGCCCATACTTCTACTTTTACCAGAGTATTTTTAAACACCAGTATCTGTACTTCTACTTGAGCAAAGGATGTGTGTACTTTTGCCATCTCTGACTAACCCATAGGTTATCTCTGTTACAGTTCTAATGGAGAACCCCTCTGACCGACCCCTCGTTGACTCTAATCTCCACCACGATGCCTCTCTGGATCACTGAGGTTTTCCCAAACCGTCTCCGGACACTCTAACACTATTTGGGGTTCGTCCGATGGCCTCTTTCTTGTCCCGTCGCTGTGATGAAGACGGCCAGCCGCGCCCCGCAGCCTTGCAGCCCCCCGCTGGTCACGATGAGGCGCTACACGCCGGGCGTTTATCCCTTTCTGTTCCCGTCCATCATCAGCTCGCTGCCTCCGTCTCCTCAGAGACTCCAGATCCAGCCGACGTCCAGCAGCGGCAGCACACCCTCGCCTGCTGGTGAGTAACGCTGATTTAAATTATACTGAATGTGATGTGTTAGAAAAATCTCTCTGGTCACCTGCTTGAGCTTGAATCTCAGGATCCAAGTATCTGTGATCCTCTCCAGAATGGAAGTAGTCATCACATACAGAGCATCAACTAGTTCCTGAACAGTGTCCTTCACATGCTGATATCCAAGAGAGGGAGTTACACAGTCACAAGATGGAGGAATAGAAAGCAGTATTCAATGTTTACTTCAGATTATCTCCACGTCAGAAATGAGCATGCTTGATGTCTCTCTCCATAGAGGCTGAATCATCATGTTAATCACAGAGCTATCATCTGCCTAAAACAGTCCTGATGCTCTTCTAGGTAATCACACATCCTGTCATGTTCACAGCTACAGTTGGGATGCCTTTGTTATCATGTTCCTCTCATATTGGAAGAGGACATTTTCCCAACGTGATGTAGCGTCATATTCCTGACAGAGTGGTGCAGGAATGACATATTTGTGTAGGACAACTCAAAAGTAAGCATCTCCCTGGTTCCCTTCACCAAAAGCTAATGGGATTTTGGATTATTGCAGAAAACAATCTGAACGTTTATGATATTTACACACAGCAGGATAATCTCCACATATTAACACCACTTTATGATTTCTGAAGTAAAAAGCTAACGTTCACATGACTTCACGTCACCACCGCTAAGCTAAAGGCGGCTAATGTTTGGCAAGGGAACCGTATGTGGTCAAATGCTGACTCATTCCTGCACCACTCTATAGCGAGCTGTGTGAACCTGCTGCTCCGTTATTGGTGAAGCTGCTGATGGCTTCTTTGAGATGTGTTCTGTTCAAGCAAAGTTGATGGTGTTTGATTATCCGGATGTTGGTGGAGAAAGGGCTATGGATAATCGCCAATTGGTGGAGAACCAGGTGGTGCCTTCACGCCAAATATGTCAAAATATCTGAATGTAGTATTACAGTGCTGCAGGTTTGCCAAAGGTTGCCTCCCCACTGTTCAGTTCAGAATAAGAGAGCATGCATTATGTATATTGCTGCTGGTTTTGTGTGCATTTACAATTCATAGCAACACTTCAGAACCAATTAAATGTGGCCTTGATGTTTTTATCTAGTTAACAATCAGGGATGTACACATCGTGTTTGTGGACAATGATGTGCACTATAGTCAGATGTATATTAAGGACACTAGAGTTCATATAGAAGTGTAGAAGTTTTGAATCGGCAAACGTTGTCATTGGATGTACTTTGAAGTTTGTAGATGTGTAGGTACTTGCTGCTAGCTGGTCATACAGTTGAATGAGTGAACAATATATTTAGCCCTGAACCCTCACGCTGAAGGAAAATATATGAAAAGTGTTCAACAAAACATGTGTTGTGCAATGGGCACATTCAAGTATACTGTACGTACAATAGTGACATTCAATGGAGGTTTTAACAAAGAGATCACATGCTAATGTGGCACTCTACCTGCTTCCCCTTCCTTTGCCGTAAGCCAATCAATAGGGCTTTACAATCTGGAGGGCAGCTACACATTGCACAAGGACAAGATTTGTATGAATTGTTGAATCTGTGTAATTGAAAGGGAGGACGTGTAACTGGGTGCGGGGACCGTGATAACCTCAAGTCGAAGAGTAGTAACTTAGAGATGAAACTCTTCAGAGTGTTTCCAGGTGTTGAGTTGAGTGAGTTGAGAAGTCTGAAGATGTCCAAAGTATCTCACCTGAGTCTCATTGGCTTTGGCTGAAGACTTCAAACAATCAATCAATCAATCAATGTTTATTTATATAGCCCAATATCACAAATGTTACATTAGTCTCAGTGGACTTCACAGTTTGTACAGAATATCAGTATGACAATACGACACCCTCTGTCCTTAGACCCTCTGTCCTTAGACCCTCTGTCCTCAGACCCTCTGTCCTTAGACCCTCTGTCCTTAGACCCTCACATCGTACAAGGAAAAACTTCCAGAGAAAACCCACAGTTTAAAGGGAACATGGGAGAAACCTCAGGGAGAGCAACAGAGGAGGGATCCCTCTCCCAGGACAGACAGACGTGCAATAGAGTGGAGCAGTGACGCGTCCTAAAACCAGGAAGTGAGTCAGCTTTCACCACTTCCTGTTCCCTCGTCTCAGAGCCAATGCGATCTCTCCATAGGATTGTGGACACTATCTGAACTAAGGTCTGTGGTTGAGACACATTGAAGAGACGGATCACGTTTTGTTCTACGACATTAAATCCATCAGCAGTGACCCCGCTGGTGATTTCTGAAGAGTTGACGTGTCTGAAAAACGATGGTTGTTACCAAGTGGCTGAATAGGACTACAGAAGTCGTGGAGGCCGTTGTACGTCATTACACCGAACACGTAAACACTCCTCTAAGTTAGTTTCTGTTCTGCTTGAAAGCAAGTCCCTGCCTCCTGCAAAGTGTTCAAACAAACGCTTCAACTCGTTCCATTTAGAATCTGTGTGTTTGAATATGGATCTGAAGTTGGCGTGACGCTGAAGTCGTGCTGCTGGACTCGGCTGTAGTTCCTTTATAGCATCACGTTAGCATTTTGCTTCTGGACATTTATGATTCGAACATTATAAAAGTAGACATGTGGAGATTATCCGGCTGAACAAAACGTTCATTTATCAAACAGGTTGGTTTTCCACAGACCTTATTTCGAGCTATTTTCCAAAATCCTCTGGAGAAATCCGTTGCTTTTTTGTGGAGGGAACCAGCAGCTTCCTTCCGGGTTTTAGGATGCGTCACTGCATCGCTCTATAGATGCCGTGTGTAAATTGAAAGGATAATACATTGACAACATAGGAAGTCCAGATGATTGGAAATGCATGTGTCTATACTATGAAGATGAATCCAGGAGGATGGCAACAATCCTGTGGGAGACTTCAAGTTTGGAAATGTTAATAATTTGGATGTTTGGCGATAGATAGAAGCAGTGGCGGTTCTAGACCAATTTGACTGGGGGGGCCACTGGGGGGCCAGTTATTTTCTGAGGGGGGCACAATAAATGCAGGACGAAAAAGAGAACTAGACAGTATGAAGTAATTGCGCATAAGAAAACAATGCAATACAGTTATTGGTATTTGTTTCAGTACACTTATTTATTTCAGATAGATCTTATAGTTATTACTGTTAGCTTCAGCTTAAGTTATAGTGCAATGTTTGCACTAACACCATATTTATATAAAAATAAAGGCAATGAACAGTTACATCTCTACTTTACATAATGGTGTCTGCACAATCTCACATTACAGCAACAAAATCCTAAGGTTTTTGGCAAACCGAGTACCAGAAAATATACATTTAAAAAAGAAAAAAGAAAAAAACGTTTCATTGTTAGGGGGGCCACAGGGGGGTCAGAGGTCAGTGTTAGGGGGCACTGGCCCCCTAGAACCGCCCCTGGATAGAAGTCTCTGCTGCAGACATTACATTACATTACATTACATTGCATTTAGCTGACGCTTTTATCCAAAGCGACTTACAATAAGTACATTCGACCAGGAAGACACAACCTTGAAGAAAACAGAATCATAAGTACATCAGGTTTCATCGAGCCAAACATTTCAAGTGCTACTCAACTGGCTATAGATAAGCCAATCCTTAGTTAGTATATAAGTGCTTTGTTAGCAGTTCTTTGTTAGTAATTCTATCGCTCGAGGTGGAGTCGAAAGAGATGAGTTTAGCTGCTACTAGCACGACACGCCCTAATATCTTACAGAGGGTCTGCGATCAAGTTGCATTATGGGTAATATGGGCATCTTGTCTGTCTCTCGACTGCTTCAATTTTGACAACTTTCGACCCTTTTCTAACTCTTTCCCCTGTGAGTCTCCCTAGTACTAAATGACTGCAGAAAAACACCAGCATGAAACCCTTGACTGTTCCCAGCGTGGAGAAAATAATGTTAGAGGGAAAGGGAGAGGTGCAGATACAAATCCCAAATACAATAGCTGACTAACTAAATATCGATATAAGCACACGTTATAAAATCCAGTAAGTACACTTTCATACTTCAAACAAATAAATAAGCACCAGCCTTTTTTGAAAATATAAACATTGTGGCCAATATATATATATTAGTGCTGTCAAAATTATCGCGTTAACGGCGGTAATTAATTTTTTGAATTAATTGCGTTAAAATATTTAACGCATTTAACGCATGTGCAGAATGGCCCGCCCCATACGTGCCACCAGTGGCAGCGCCAGGGTATGGCTGGGGTAGGCTACACCCATACCAAGAAATGGCTTAGCCCCACCATGAAAAATGATGTTAAAGTAAGCTAAATAAAGTCCGCCAACTCGCGCGGAGTAAATTGCACAGACAGCAGTTAGTAAGATTGATTTCAGAAGCCACTTGTCTGGAAATACCGAAGACCAGAAACGGTTTTGAAAACTTTTGTCACGTAGTGATCGTCTTCTCAATAGAACATCTTTGATAATTTCGGTGTTGTTGCAGGAAGTCCCGACGGAGAATACTTTTGCTGTAGTACAGGGGTGCACATAACTGGTACGCAGGTTATGTGCGTAATCTGAAACTTGTGTCACAAAGCGCATTTGCGTACCGACGTACTTGTGAAGCTTTCCCAGAAGGTGGTTAGATCACCGGACGACAGAGTCGGTCTCCGTGTGCACAGACAGGGCTGCTGTTAACGTCGGTCTGTACAACGGCATTGTGCCAAAACTACGCCAACCGGCTGCGGAGGGAGACTCTTTCCCCCCCCCTTCACTGGAGAACTGCGCTAAAACAGCTGATCACAACGTTCACGCTCTGTGGTCACGAAGTACTCCACTAGCCGCCGCCGCCCCCCTCTGTCGACTTTTCTGAAGTACTCCCCCGTTGATAGAAATCAACAGTAATGAATTAAGACCCCACGGTTTGATGATTGAAAGGTGTGTGGGCTGTCTTTCATTTTGACACGCAGAAAAATGTTATAATAAACATAGATACTGTATGTTAAATGGATATATCCGCCTTCTTTCATTTATCTTTCCATTCCCACAATATACATAAAGAAATGGCATATTTTGGACATAGTTCGAATGGTGATTAATCATGATTAATTAATTTTTAAGCTGTGATTAATCTGATTAAAAATGTTAATCGTTTGACAGCCCTAATATATATAGTTAATAATCAGAACTTGGTGATTCTATCTTCAGATTTCTGTGTCTCTGGGATTATTTCCTCTCTGCTGTAGCTACATTTTCACGCTCTGGTTTGTGTTGTCACGGTTTTAGTTTTGTATGTCTAGGTTTGGGTTTATTTTGCTGTAATGTCCTCCCTGTCGTTAGTTTCCCTGGTGTGTCTTGTCTGATTGTGTTCACCTGTTGCCCTTGTGTTTCTCCCTCCTTTCCCAGCTGTTTCTTGTTCCTTGATTACCCCTCCCTGTATTTAGTCTCTTCCTGTGTTCCCCTGTTGGTTCATTGTTTGTCTTTACCTTTCCTGTCACCCTCCATGTTTGACTGGCGGTTTTGTTTTCTCATGCTACGGATGTATGGATGTTACAGTAGGTTTTCTCATGCTACGGATGTATGGATGTTACAGTAGGTTTTCTCATGCTACGGATGTATGGATGTTACAGTAGGTTTTCTCATGCTACGGATTTCTCGATGTTAAGTTCTTTCTTGTTTGCTATCGTCTACAGCTTTTTTGGTAAATAAAGCTCGCCTTTTGTTATTTTACCTTTTTTGTCTTTTTTTAAAACTGCATTTGAATCCTAAAATTCCCGGACCCTGACATGTGTTGCCTAAGCTCTGCTGTTTTCTACTGTCAGCGTTACATATTTACTCCCCCTCCTCCTCCCTTCTCTCCCGTTCATCCTCCCGGGGAGAGTCTCAGGTGTGCTGCTAAAACTCTGAAGTGTAAATACTGCGAGTCATATTCAATATTTATTTTTATTCCTGTTGAGAGAAATCCTCCTGTGAGACCAGCAAAGTATTTTGAAGATCTCTGTATCAAATATTATCTCCTCCATCATATCAAACTCATCCCCTGTGCAAAGGTGTTCTTTAGTTAGAGCTCAACTACAAAATCTGCAGTACATTTTCTAAATGTTCAAGGACATTTGACATATAAAGACTTACCAGTTTCACTCCAGCCTTCGGATATATATTTTTCTTTCTCTTTCACATTTCAAAACTGTCCTATCCAAATTAATTTTTTGTTCTTGAAAACACAGCTCGAAAAACTAGCAGTAATCCCAAAGGCAAACGTTACTAAAGGGCCAACGAGAAACTGCACGGTGCTGCAAGGAATGAGTCCTTAAACCTGGAGATGAGTCAGCAAGACACTACATACTGATATACACCTGAACATCAGCAGGAGAGGACTCTTTAAAGTAGAGACACTACATACTGATATACACCTGAACATCAGCAGGAGAGGACTCTTTAAAGTAGAGACACTACATACTGATATACACCTGAACATCAGCAGGAGAGGACTCTTTAAAGTAGAGACACTACATACTGATATACACCTGAACATCAGCAGGAGAGGACTCTTTAAAGTAGAGACACTACATACTGATATACACCTGAACATCAGCAGGAGAGGACTCTTTAAAGTAGAGACACTACATACTGATATACACCTGAACATCAGCAGGAGAGGACTCTTTAAAGTAGAGACACTACATACTGATATACACCTGAACATCAGCAGGAGAGGACTCTTTAAAGTAGAGACACTACATACTGATATACACCTGAACATCAGCAGGAGAGGACTCTTTAAAGTAGAGACACTACATACTGATATACACCTGAACATCAGCAGGAGAGGACTCTTTAAAGTAGAGACACTACATACTGATATACACCTGAACATCAGCAGGAGAGGACTCTTTAAAGTAGAGACACTACATACTGATATACACCTGAACATCAGCAGGAGAGGACTCTTTAAAGTAGAGACACTACATACTGATATACACCTGAACATCAGCAGGAGAGGACTCTTTAAAGTAGAGACACTACATACTGATATACCCCTGAACATCAGCAGGAGAGGACTCTTTAAAGTAGAGACACTACACACTGATATACACCTGAACATCAGCAGGAGAGGACTCTTTAAAGTAGAGACACTACATACTGATATACACCTGAACATCAGCAGGAGAGGACTCTTTAAAGTAGAGACACTACATATTGATATACACCTGAACATCAGCAGGAGAGGACTCTTTAAAGTAGAGACACTACATACTGATATACACCTGAACATCAGCAGGAGAGGACTCTTTAAAGTAGAGACACTACATACTGATATACACCTGAACATCAGCAGGAGAGGACTCTTTAAAGTAGAGACACTACATACTGACATACACCTGAACATCAGCAGGAGAGGACTCTTTAAAGTAGAGACACTACATACTGATATACACCTGAACATCAGCAGGAGAGGACTCTTTAAAGTAGAGACACTACATACTGATATACACCTGAACATCAGCAGGAGAGGACTCTTTAAAGTAGAGACACTACATACTGATATACACCTGAACATCAGCAGGAGAGGACTCTTTAAAGTAGAGACACTACATACTGATATACACCTGAACATCAGGAGGAGAGGACTCTTTAAAGTAGAGACACTACACACTGATATACACCTGAACATCAGCAGGAGAGGACTCTTTAAAGTAGAGACACTACATACTGATATACACCTGAACATCAGCAGGAGAGGACTCTTTAAAGTAGAGACACTACATACTGATATACACCTGAACATCAGCAGGAGAGGACTCTTTAAAGTAGAGACACTACATACTGATATACCCCTGAACATCAGCAGGAGAGGACTCTTTAAAGTAGAGACACTACACACTGATATACACCTGAACATCAGCAGGAGAGGACTCTTTAAAGTATAGACACTACATACTGATATACACCTGAACATCAGCAGGAGAGGACTCTTTAAAGTAGAGACACTACATATTGATATACACCTGAACATCAGCAGGAGAGGACTCTTTAAAGTAGAGACACTACATACTGATATACACCTGAACATCAGCAGGAGAGGACTCTTTAAAGTAGAGACACTACATACTGATATACACCTGAACATCAGCAGGAGAGGACTCTTTAAAGTAGAGACACTACATACTGATATACACCTGAACATCAGCAGGAGAGGACTCTTTAAAGTAGAGACACTACATGCTGATATACACCTGAACATCAGGAGGAGAGGACTCTTTAAAGTAGAGACACTACACACTGATATACACCTGAACATCAGCAGGAGAGGACTCTTTAAAGTAGAGACACTACATACTGATATACACCTGAACATCAGCAGGAGAGGACTCTTTAAAGTAGAGACACTACATACTGATATACACCTGAACATCAGCAGGAGAGGACTCTCTAAAGTAGAGACACTACATACTGATATACACCTGAACATCAGCAGGAGAGGACTCTTTAAAGTAGAGACACTACATACTGATATACACCTGAACATCAGCAGGAGAGGACTCTTTAAAGTAGAGACACTACATACTGATATACACCTGAACATCAGCAGGAGAGGACTCTTTAAAGTAGAGACACTACATACTGATATACACCTGAACATCAGCAGGAGAGGACTCTTTAAAGTAGAGACACTACATACTGATATACACCTGAACATCAGCAGAATAAGGCCCCTTTAATATTCAATACCCCCCCCGTACTCTCGGCTGTTTGTTTCGTAGACTAATTTCAAGAAGCCTGAAGAGGAAAAACTGTACAAAAAACCAACAAGACAGAAAGATCTCACCTTGATTTGACCTTATATCGACAGCGTCCCTTGTGAATTATTTGATTCAGATAACTCCGAAGTTGGGAATCACTGATTAAGATCACTGAGACATTTGATCAAGTCTTCATACTGCAACGAAAACATATGAAATAGTGTTTTATGTTAAAAATACCGTGAGTTCCTGCAGTTGAAAGAAAGATGAAGACACATTTACATGAGGCAGCCTCGCTGACTGGGGCACGGCATCAGATATGGAGCAACATAACCAACAAACACACAACAACAACAACAAGTATATAACTAGATGCTTCCTTCTTCTTGATCATCGTGTGTTATTCCGAGACAAAGGATTGTGGGTTTGAAACAGCAGATGAAGAGCGGTAATGAGACGGCTGTTGAATGGGATTTGTTGGATTTGTTTTTTCTCGAGTGATTCTCCGTCTCGGGGGATTTTCTCGCTGTGGTTCGGGTCAAAAGTCCGGTCCTCCTGCCGTCATCTTTACCTCCATCGGGGGATTCGTAGAGGAACATGAACTCCGTTGAAAACACCACAAGAAACCTCCAGGGGAAAAAGCACCGAGGAGATGAACAGAAAGAAATATAGACAAAGGAAGCTTTATCATCAAACAATACAAAAACCTCTTCAACTCTGCAAGTCTGGGATCTTTAAAGGGACATTGCAGATAATAAATACAGCTGCTGTTGATTTATTTGCATAACCTCACAGCTAACCATAGCATTAATATGGCTGTGTTTGAATTGAGTTGAATCCATGATCAGCAAAAGGGGAGATAACAAGAAGAAAAATAGACAAAGGAAGTTTGATAATCAACGATTTCCTTTCGGTACGTTCGCTTTCCCAAAACCTCTTCAACTCTGCATGAGATCCTTTAAAGGGACATTGCAAATAATACATATATTGTTTGCTATACTAATACGATAATGTTTTATTCGCATAACATTACAGCTTCAACACGAACAAAGCTGCTGTTTTTGTTTGTATTTATTTCATTGGTTACGTTTTATCTTATTATAAATTATATAATATACGATGTACTCTTTTTAAGTAAAGCAAGTGTAAAAATAAACGGAAATATGGAAACTAATGCCTGCCTGCGAGGTTACAGTTAAGCTCACTATTTAATGAACACCTGAAGAAACCAAACGTGAACCAGTGAAAGTGAAAACCATAAATTCACCATCATCATTTTTTTTAAGGTACATCTTAAATTTTTTTAATAAGTCAGTTTTGAAAATTTCATTTAACTTGATATTTAAAAAAAATAACATTTTAAAGAAAACATTTCAGAATTTGTAAGAAAACATTTCAGAACTTTAAAGAAAAAATAAGTTCTAAGGAAAAAGTCAGAATGGATTTAAAAAAAAAAAATCAAAATTTTGAGAGCATATTTAAAATAATTATTTTGAAAATATAATTGAATTTATCTTAGTTTTTACATGTTGCATTCATTAATCCATTTCTCCCCAACCCTGATTATAACACAACATGTCTGCTCAGCAACCCGCCTTAAAGAAGCTTTTTTGCTGCAGATGCACAGTAACGTTTCTTCACCCCTCCTCTTCCTCCTCACCTTCCTCCTCTCGTTTCACTGTCAGTGTTTCCCCGTTGTTATTTTAGAATCCATCGCTGGGTATTTAGGTCACCGGCGGTTTTCTATCCAAAGTATGAATAATGCAGACTTCTCTCATTACACCATGTGCTAACCCTCTGGATTGAAAATCAATGTGCACTCAAGTGGCTGCAACCGAGTGGATGCAACCGGCCAATGAGACGCGAGCTGTGGACCTTACAGGTTTGTATAGCAGCAGGTTTAACAAGCCTTTTTTAATGAGCCATGTTCATCAACAGGCTAATTCCCATGATTACAGTGACCACATCAAATTAAAGAGGTCACAGGTTTAAAATCCAGACTCAGGGAATCTAAAAAAGAAAGGGAAGTTTACGGGGAAACGTAAAAAGGCTTTAATAGACAGGTTTATTCATGTGTTGTACACCTGTGCTGTTCAGCTTTTAGCTCTGCTTTTTAATGACTGTTTTTTAAATGTCTTTTTAAAATGTGTTTCCGCTGCACAAAGCTCTTAATGTCTTTCATTTTTTGAAAGCACTTTGAATGGCCTTGTGTTAAAAGGTGCTTTATACATAAACTTGACTTTCCTTGCCTCACTGTTTTCAGATTATAAATACATTTAAAGATACGTGTTCAGAGCAAGCGGCAAACTCTGGGGAACAGCCGGGAAGCCAATACGGAAGTGCCACACACTGCAGTTAATCTAGTGGCCAGTAGGAGCAGGCTGCAGAAGGGAGCAATTTCCATAGACCCCCATGTTAAAATGCCCAACTTTACTGCAGAAATAAACATGTTTACATCGTGGTTCAAAAAACCATATTGTCTGTATAGTTAGATTCCCCCTTCATGACTACTGTGTGGGGGGTGCATTTTTTCTTAACTCATCTGTTTAATTAATATTAAGCCTTAAAGTTTTTGCATAAATTAGGGCGTGGTCACTTTGATGGACACGTACATGCCTCACTGTCAGCTAACAGCAACTTGTCCACTCTGCTAGGCTACAACCATAGAGGCTACAACGTTAGTTAGTCATAGTACTGTACTTGACCCTTTAGCCGTGTTCGTGGTGATTGTGCCTTTTAGGGAATATTGTTACAAATACCAGACAATTCAAATGTCGTGCTGTGCGCTTGAATGTACTAACAGAACTTCCAAGAAGTCTAAAATGATAATATTATACATGTTAACCCCGTTCGCAGGTGTTTGTGTGCTTGGTAGCTTAGCTTGCTACTTATTAGCCAGCTACGGATGTAACCCTTTGTGCATACATATACATTTTAGTTTATGATTCAGCCTTGGGTAAGACTTGTATAGTCTATGGCTATGACGCCCATAATGCTAAATGGGAGCAAATGTTAATAGGGGACCCAATTATCCCAGTGGTGGCCGCCGGAGCTAACGGAGCCGCAGGGGGCTAGCTCCAGCCGGCGTCCCGGAGCTAGCCCACTGCGGCTCCGTTAGGTCCGGGCGGTGGAGTCCGTCTTTTCTCAACGTGTGAATGACAAGCATTAAGAATAACAAAATATAGCTAATTCTCTTGCAGATTGTCTCATTTGATTATGAATGTAACGTTTATATAGGGGAACTACACTGTTAGCAGTAACTTGGTATGCATGTATTTCATGTTAGCTTAGCTTCTTAGCCTGAGCTAGCTCTGTTTACTTCCAGTTCGGAGGCAGCAGGTCCCGCCTCGGCTCCGCCTCTTTGCCCTTATTTGGAGCAGGCGGGATTAGACTCTGACGTCACAGTCGAGCCGTTAGTGGCCGACTCCGCCTACTAAGGGCTTCACGGCAACTCTGCAGAATCCTATGGGTGACGTCACGGACACTACGTCCATTTATATATACAGTCTATGGTTCAGAGGGATATATATGTTCATCAAACCCATTGGAAAAAGCTCTATCTACATTAGTGATGGGAATGATGTCTCCTTGAAGGGAGCCGGATCTCATGGCTCCGTTCCTTTGCGAGAGCCGTTCAAAGGAGCCGGGTTTTTTAAAGGGGGCGGGGTTAATAGGTTTATCTGTGAAATATACCTTTTATAATTCAATCAAATGTAGCCCTGTTTTGACTAATGATGTATATGTAAACACATATATCACTTCAATTATTCAATACATCCTTTGTACTGAAGTATTCAAAAGTTACAAATTACATTTTTAATATAAATGATTTGCTTTGGCCAATTGTTTTCATTGCATTTACAGACCCTTGTAACTCTGATTGTAGAACCACGCTAACAAAAAGCAGATAGCAACATCTGTTAGGGAATCATTTGCTTAGGTATTCAACCTTCGACACAGTTCATCGTTTTCTCCTCTCACTGTCTCCTTTCCCACGGCACAGGTCTACGGCCTTGGGTACAGCTGCTATCTCTCTGAAGGAGGAGCAGCTTGGGCGCATTGTTGTTGCCAGTCTGACGGAGCACAAGCCGCCATGAGGTAGTTTACTGTTCAGGGACGAAGGTTCCCTGGCGCACGTTCTTTCCTATGGACGAGAGCTCTAGTTAGATTCAGGGTCCAGGGTCTCACTGACAAAGAATGTTGATTATTACACTCCAAACTAGTTAAAACCTCGAGCTGCAGAAATAGTTCTTCAGAATTGGTTTGGAAACCGCTGTGTCATCTCGTGACACACCACCTGTCTCGTCAATTCTCCAGCCGTAACTCCAAATAAACCGTCAGTGTTTGCCATCAAAGCTCCAGCTCTCCTCGTGCCTCTCTGAGTCCTGACTCCATCAGAGCTCCAGCTCTCCTCGTGTCTCTGAGTCCTGACTCCATCAGAGCTCCAGCTCTCCTCGTGTCTCTGAGTCCTGACTCCATCAAAGCTCCAGCTCTCCTCGTGCCTCTCTGAGTCCTGACTCCATCAGAGCTCCAGCTCTCCTCGTCTCTCTGAGTCCTGACTCCATCAAAGCTCCAGCTCTCCTCGTGTCTCTCTGAGTCCTGACTCCATCAGAGCTCCAGCTCTCCTCGTCTCTCTGAGTCCTGACTCCATCAAAGCTCCAGCTCTCCTCGTGTCTCTGAGTCCTGACTCCATCAAAGCTCCAGCTCTCCTCGTGTCTCTGAGTCCTGACTCCATCAAAGCTCCAGCTCTCCTCGTCTCTCTGAGTCCTGACTCCATCAGAGCTCCAGCTCTCCTCGTGTCTCTCTGAGTCCTGACTCCATCAGAGCTCCAGCTCTCCTCGTGCCTCTGAGTCCTGACTCCATCAAAGCTCCAGCTCTCCTCGTGCCTCTGAGTCCTGACTCCATCAAAGCTCCAGCTCTCCTCGTGCCTCTCTGAGTCCTGACTCCATCAAAGCTCCAGCTCCCCTCGTGTCTCTCTGAGTCCTGACTCCATCAAAGCTCCAGCTCTCCTCGTGCCTCTCTGAGTCCTGACTCCATCAAAGCTCCAGCTCTCCTCGTGCCTCTCTGAGTCCTGACTCCATCAAAGCTCCAGCTCTCCTCATGTCTCTCTGAGTCCTGACTCCATCAAAGCTCCAGCTCTCCTCATGTCTCTCTGAGTCCTGACTCCATCAAAGCTCCAGCCCTCCTCGTCTCTCTGAGTCCTGACTCCATCAGAGCTCCAGCTCTCCTCATGTCTCTCTGAGTCCTGACTCCATCAAAGCTCCAGCTCTCCTCGTGCCTCTCTGAGTCCTGACTCCATCAGAGCTCCAGCTCTCCTCGTGCCTCTGAGTCCTGACTCCATCAGAGCTCCAGCTCTCCTCGTGTCTCTCTGAGTCCTGACTCCATCAGAGCTCCAGCTCTCCTCGTGTCTCTGAGTCCTGACTCCATCAAAGCTCCAGCTCTCCTCGTGTCTCTCTGAGTCCTGACTCCATCAGAGCTCCAGCTCTCCTTGTGTCTCTCTGAGTCCTGACTCCATCAAAGCTCCAGCTCTCCTCGTCTCTCTGAGTCCTGACTCCATCAAAGCTCCAGCTCTCCTCGTGTCTCTGAGTCCTGACTCCATCAAAGCTCCAGCTCTCCTCGTGTCTCTGAGTCCTGACTCCATCAGAGCTCCAGCTCTCCTCGTGTCTCTGAGTCCTGACTCCATCAGAGCTCCAGCTCTCCTCGTGTCTCTCTGAGTCCTGACTCCATCAAAGCTCCAGCTCTCCTCGTGCCTCTCTGAGTCCTGACTCCATCAGAGCTCCAGCTCTCCTTGTGTCTCTCTGAGTCCTGACTCCATCAAAGCTCCAGCTCTCCTTGTGTCTCTCTGATTCCTGACTCCATCAAAGCTCCAGCTCTCCTCGTGCCTCTCTGAGTCCTGACTCCATCAAAGCTCCAGCTCTCCTCGTGTCTCTGAGTCCTGACTCCATCAAAGCTCCAGCTCTCCTCGTGTCTCTGAGTCCTGACTCCATCAGAGCTCCAGCTCTCCTCGTGTCTCTGAGTCCTGACTCCATCAGAGCTCCAGCTCTCCTCGTGTCTCTCTGAGTCCTGACTCCATCAGAGCTCCAGCTCTCCTCGTGTCTCTCTGAGTCCTGACTCCATCAAAGCTCCAGCTCTCCTCGTGCCTCTCTGAGTCCTGACTCCATCAGAGCTCCAGCTCTCCTCGTGTCTCTCTGAGTCCTGACTCCATCAAAGCTCCAGCTCTCCTCGTGCCTCTCTGAGTCCTGACTCCATCAAAGCTCCAGCTCTCCTCGTGTGTCTCTGAGTCCTGACTCCATCAAAGCTCCAGCTCTCCTCGTGTCTCTCTGAGTCCTGACTCCATCAAAGCTCCAGCTCTCCTCGTGTCTCTCTGAGTCCTGACTCCATCAAAGCTCCAGCTCTCCTCGTGCCTCTCTGAGTCCTGACTCCATCAAAGCTCCAGCTCTCCTCGTGTGTCTCTGAGTCCTGACTCCATCAAAGCTCCAGCTCTCCTCGTGTCTCTCTGAGTCCTGACTCCATCAAAGCTCCAGCTCTCCTCGTGTCTCTCTGAGTCCTGACTCCATCAAAGCTCCAGCTCTCCTCGTGCCTCTCTGAGTCCTGACTCCATCAAAGCTCCAGCTCTCCTCGTCTCTCTGAGTCCTGACTCTCCATTGCTACAGAAGTGTCCCCCACAACACCTCTACAAACAGACAACAAATCTTTGCTGAGCCTAAAAATAATCATAAATAAAAAACACAATGAAAATAAATATATTGCGATGCCTAAAACAGCAGCACCGTCTCTAATCCTTGGATATTACATGTCACTGCCTGCATCATGCACGGAGCACCCGTAGCACGGAGATCATCATATCATTCTGTCTTGTATACTTAACAAAAAAACAACAACAACAAATCGGCTCGTTCGCCAGCCGGCTCCCGTCGTT
>JAPTMU010000031.1:801241-888248 GCA_028583405.1 Pogonophryne albipinna
AGTACAGGTATTTGAGTTCAACATGTGAGAAGTAGAAAGTACAGGTATTTGAGTTCAACATGTAAGAAGTAGAAAGTACAGGTATTTGTGTTCAACATGTGAGAAGTAGAAAGTACAGGTATTTGGGTTCAACATGTAAGAAGTAGAAAGTTCAGGTATTTGAGTTCAACATGTAAGAAGTAGAAAGTACAGGTATTTGAGTTCAACATGTGAGAAGTAGAAAGTACAGGTATTTGAGTTCAACATGTAAGAAGTAGAAAGTACAGGTATTTGTGTTCAACATGTGAGAAGTAGAAAGTACAGGTATTTGTGTTCAACATGTGAGAAGTAGAAAGTACAGGTATTTGTGTTCAACATGTGAGAAGTAGAAAGTACAGGTATTTGTGTTCAACATGTAAGAAGTAGAAAGTACAGGTATTTGAGTTCAACATGTAAGAAGTAGAAAGTACAGGTATTTGTGTTCAACATGTAAGAAGTAGAAAGTACAGGTATTTGAGTTCAACATGTAAGAAGTAGAAAGTACAGGTATTTGAGTTCAACATGTAAGAAGTAGAAAGTACAGGTATTTGGGTTCAACATGTAAGAAGTAGAAAGTACAGGTATTTGTGTTCAACATGTGAAAAGTAGAAAGTACAGGTATTTGAGTTCAACATGTGAGAAGTAGAAAGTACAGGTATTTGGGTTCAACATGTAAGAAGTAGAAAGTACAGGTATTTGGGTTCAACATGTAAGAAGTAGAAAGTACAGGTATTTGAGTTCAACATGTGAGAAGTAGAAAGTACAGGTATTTGAGTTCAACATGTAAGAAGTAGAAAGTACAGGTATTTGTGTTCAACATGTGAGAAGTAGAAAGTACAGGTATTTGGGTTCAACATGTAAGAAGTAGAAAGTTCAGGTATTTGAGTTCAACATGTAAGAAGTAGAAAGTACAGGTATTTGAGTTCAACATGTGAGAAGTAGAAAGTACAGGTATTTGTGTTCAACATGTGAGAAGTAGAAAGTACAGGTATTTGTGTTCAACATGTGAGAAGTAGAAAGTACAGGTATTTGTGTTCAACATGTGAGAAGTAGAAAGTACAGGTATTTGTGTTCAACATGTAAGAAGTAGAAAGTACAGGTATTTGAGTTCAACATGTAAGAAGTAGAAAGTACAGGTATTTGTGTTCAACATGTAAGAAGTAGAAAGTACAGGTATTTGAGTTCAACATGTAAGAAGTAGAAAGTACAGGTATTTGAGTTCAACATGTAAGAAGTAGAAAGTACAGGTATTTGGGTTCAACATGTAAGAAGTAGAAAGTACAGGTATTTGTGTTCAACATGTGAAAAGTAGAAAGTACAGGTATTTGTGTTCAACATGTAAGAAGTAGAAAGTACAGGTATTTGTGTTCAACATGTAAGAAGTAGAAAGTACAGGTATTTGTGTTCAACATGTAAGAAGTCAAAGTAAAAAGTGGTCAGAAAAATAAGTAGTGGAGTAAAGTACTGATACCAGAAAAATGTACTTAAGTACAGTAACGAAGTATTTGTACTTCAATACTTCCCACCTCTGCAGACATGAATGCATATGGAAATGTGCAGACACTTCTTTTAAATCTGCAGCCTTTAGACGGTCTGCAAAGTGACGGATAATTCTGATTTATGACAGCTTGGGTCTTCCCACTTTAAAATCCCCCCCCAGACTTCCCTTCTTCTCAATCAATCACTTTTTACGGACGCACTTCCTGGTTTGACTCTGACCTTCTGTACTGTGCACTTAAAAGATGTTTGCTCACATACTTTTCCTGTGCAGTTATGGTTATTACAGTTATTGAGAAACACCACATTTCCAGTGTATTTGATATTATTACAGATAGAAATTACTTACAAGTAAACTACAAGTAGACATACAAAGCTCATATGCTCACAATGGCCTTGAGAACCACTAAGAGCCATATGAAAGAGGTGTTTGATAGAATAAGTCAGGTATAAAATGAACGAGTAAAAGCTACAGTAAGACATGAGTATTTCATTTAATAAAAGGCAGTGGCAAACAAGACTGTCTTCAGTTTTGATCTAAATGAAACCAGAGATGGAGCAGACCTGCTGCTAAATGTTTGATTTTGACATTTCTAAATGCCAAACATGAACTCTGTATGATATTCGAAGTACACAGAGTTGACTGGATTATGGTGAGGGTCAGGAAAGAATATATTGTGGTTTCTACAACAAACACAACAAACCTCGAGTCTCTTGATTGGTTGTTGTTCTCACCAAACCACTCTTGACGTTAGGGTTGATCTAACCAAACCATGCACTTTAGACCCCTCTGCAGAGATGGCAAAAGTACACACATCCTTTACTCAAGTAGAAGTACAGATACTCGTGTTTAAAAATACCCGTGGTAAAAGTAGAAGTACTGACTAAACTTCTTTACAGAAAAATAAATAGTGGAGTAAAGTACTGATACCAGAAAAATGTACTTAAGTACAGTAACAAAGTATTTGTACTCCACTACGTCCCACCTCTGTGGACAAATGACAATAAAAGCCTTGAAAAACTCTTAAAACATTTGAGAGTGTTGGATGGTTTCCCAGCAGTGATCCGTCTTCTGTTTGCAGAGCGTCTGCCTCGTCCAGATCTCTGTATCTCTGTGTTCCCTCAGCTCAGCAGGGGGTCTGGCCTCGGGTCACAACTTAGCTCCGAGCTCATCAATAACATTAAGCTCTCACTGAGTGTCTGCTTCTGTTGGAGGAGCTCGGGCTGAAGAGACAGCATCATCAGAGCATCGCATAGAGAGAGGCTTTTATTCAGTCAATAGACCTATTCAGACGTGGGAATAGTCACTGTGACCATATGGTTTTTGGCTATCTTGTTTTCTTGAACAAAAAATCGTCAAGAGAGGTTAGAGCCAGGTACAAACAAACTTTTGGAGTAAGGAAAATGTTTAAAACAAGCACCTGGACACTGTGTGATGGCGCCCAGTCAATCAAACGCTCCTTAAATATATATTTGACTTTAAATGGGAACATCATTCACTAATTCTGTATTGACCGAGTCTTGCAACTAACGATTAAGACCTGAAGTAATACATCCTGTGAGAAGTAGGCTGATTCTTTCATAGACTTCCAAGCAATCAGACGTCTTCTGCAATCAGATGAGTTTCCATTTGTATACCCGCAGTGCTGTAACACTAGAACACATCGACACTAAAATCCACACTAGAGGGTAGAGTGAACGTCCTTAGGTGATCAAAATGTTCAAATGAACTTTTATGATGTGAAGACGCAATGTGACAACAGGTTATAGTGACCAGTCAACAATACGATGCTTAAATATCTATTTTATTATAATTAAGTCCACACTATACAAATGAAATTCATTCTGTTTGGAAGAAGACTCGTGAATTAACATTCAGACCGCATTTTGTTCTTAAACTTCCATACAATGGGAGAGATGAGTCGCTCTTTGTTCAGCCGAGGCGCTGCAGGCTGTTTGGCCTCTGGTCTAAACTCAGCTCCTCATCAGTTGCATCAGATCGAGCACTTTCACAGAGTGTCTGCTGGATGATTGTTGGTGACGCTCGTGCTGAACAGATAGCATTATCAGACCATCACAGAGAGGCGTCCTCCTTCAGGCAATAGACTTATTCAGAAGTGGGAATAGTCTTTGGGACCTGATGGTTTGTGGACTTGGTTTTTTAGCGTTTCGGCCGTCGCTATCTTCTGTTCTGGAACCAAAATCGTCAAGAAGTTAAGATCCAACTTATTGTCATTACGTAGTACAGGTTCTATGTAACGAAACGGGTTCTCTGCATTTAACCCGTCCTAGTGTTAGGAGCAGTGAGCTGCCATTATGTACGGCGCCCCGGGAGCAGTGTAGGGAACGGTGCCTTGCTCAGGGACACCTCGGTAGCACTTGGTCTTTCCGGGACTTGAACTGGTGACCTTCCAGTTGCCAAGCCAAGTCCCGCCACCACCGCCCTAGAGAGGGTAGAGCCAGGTACAAACACACTTTTGGGGGAAGGGAAAATGTTTAAAACAAGCACCTGGACACTGTGTGATGGCGCCCAGTCAATCAAACGCTGCTTAAATATCTATTTTACTCTAAATAATGACATCATTCACTAATTCTGTATTGACCAGGTCTTGCAACTAACGATGAAGACCATGAAACCTGAATAAAATAAATCAAGTGAGAAGTAGGCTGATTCTTTCATAGACTTCCAAGCAATCAGACGTCTTCTGCAATCAGATGAGTTTCCATTTGTATACCCGCAGTGCTGTAACACTAGAACAAATCAGCATTAAAATCCACACTAGAGGGTAGAGTGAACGTCCTTAGGTGACCAACATGTTCAAATGAACTTTTATGAAGTGAAGACCCAATTCAATCACCTGGACAACACCCAAACACTGTTCGATGGCGCCCAGTATATAAAAAGGCTGCTTAAATATCTATTTTACTTTCAATAAGAACATACAGTCTTTATCGCTGCAGGCTATATATAAACGTAGCATCAGTCTGCTGATGCTTGTTGGTGTAGCTCGTGCTGAACAGATAGCATTATCAGACCATCACATAGAGGCGGCTTCCTTCAGGTTTCTGGCCTCCACCAGCAGCTCGACCCAGGAACAGATCGCTCTGATCGGGAGAGTTTGTCTTGGGGGAAGGCCAGCAGACTTTGGAGCCTTTCTGTTTTTGTACATGTTTTGTGGAAGAGAGCTGAAACAAAAGGTTGTCTATGTGTGGAGGCAGTTCTCCTGAGAGGGAGCTCGGTTGGCGGTGCAGAAAAAGAGAGAAAGTTGGCCTTGAGTAAAGATGCTTTTGTCAAACTATTGCCCCGAAGGTCAATGACCAAAGTGCAATACTTAATTCATCTGATAAACCCTTAAATTGAGGATCAGTTGCCATAAAAAAAGACCCTAAGATGTACATAAGTAGGCCTTGAGTGATGATGACTTTTTTCAAACTCTTGTCTTGTCAAGGTCAACAACTACTGTCAGGGCTCCAACAAAATATGTTTCTCTCTTAATCCATTTAATTACATTACATGTCACTTGTTAGACGCTTTTATCCAAAGTGAATTACATACTCAACACTGTGGACAATCCCCACAGGAGCAATTTGGGGTGAAGTGTCTCAGGGACACAACGACATGCTGACTGCAGTGGGACTCGAACTTGCTATCACCTGATTAGAAGTCAAGCACACTATCCACTGAGCCAAAGCATAATCAGCATCTAAAGAATCAGAATCAACACGTACGAGGAATTTGACTTGGTGTCGTGGTGCATACATAAAAGTAAAACAATAATAAAAAAACACAGATTTAGAACTATTATAAGAAAACTATAATAACGTTAAAAATAATATAAATTAAATATAGCAGTATTTACAATGCAATATAATGGAATACAATATGTGCAATAATAATTACAATAAGTTGTGTACATTGTGTGCATTAATGTAATAGAGATAGCATAGAGATTGTCTAGGGAACCCTTGGAGGTCTGGAAGCTTTTTTAAATTCATTGTTTTGTGGAAGAGAGCTGAAACAAAGGGTTGTTTATGTGTGGAGGCAGTTCTCCTGAGAGGGAGCTGGTTGGCGGTGTGTGTTTGTGCCGATGCAGGCTTTGAAAAAGGCGCTAAGCCACAAACTCCTGGGTTTCTGCAGAACAGCGGCTCTGTGGAGCTCCAGCACTGATTACCAACCTCTGGATGGAGAGAGACAAAAGAGAGGCGAGAGCAAACAGCTCAGTGACAGATGGAGAGTTTGAGTCGCAGAAACATTCGACTCCACTGGTTCGACATCAGTTTAAAAGACCGTCAATGTTTCACTGAAGGCAACGGAATACTTAGGATTCAAGATTCAAGGCTTTTATTGTCATTCGTACATAGCTACAGTCTGAGGTCTCAGGCTCCTCCAACAGAGCAACGCTTCAGTTTGAATGTGTGTTTGGTGACATGTTGAACCCAAATACCTGTACGTTCTACTTCTTACATGTTGAACCCAAATACCTGTACTTTCTACTTCTTACATGTTGAACCCAAATACCTGTACTTTCTACTTCTTACATGTTGAACCCAAATACCTGTACTTTCTACTTCTTACATGTTGAACTCAAATACCTGTACTTTCTACTTCTTACATGTTGAACCCAAATACCTGTACTTTCTACTTCTTACATGTTGAACCCAAATCCCTGTACTTTCTACTTCTTACATGTTGAACCCAAATCCCTGTACTTTCTACTTCTTACATGTTGAACACAAATACCTGTACTTTCTACTTCTTACATGTTGAACCCAAATACCTGTACTTTCTACTTCTCACATGTTGAACACAAATACCTGTACTTTCTACTTCTTACATGTTGAACACAAATACCTGTACTTTCTACTTCTTACATGTTGAACTCAAATACCTGTACTTTCTACTTCTTACATGTTGAACCCAAATACCTGTACTTTCTACTTCTTACATGTTGAACTCAAATACCTGTACTTTCTACTTCTTACATGTTGAACTCAAATACCTGTACTTTCTACTTCTTACATGTTGAACTCAAATATCTGTACTTTCTACTTCTCTCATTTCCCAAACAGCTGGTTCCTTTAGTCTGAATGTGTGTTTGGTGGCGTGATCATTATTCTTTAGAGTCATTGCGTGCCTATTGATTTGAACACGATCCGTGTATCCATCATTTCCTGGTCTTCTCTAAAGAAGAGGGACCAATGGAAACGTTGTCATGTTGCCGTTGTTCAGCATGGAAACATTCATTAGCTAACAATGACATTATTGTTCTATTAATATAAAGGGAGGTCAGGTACTCTTTAAAACAGCTGCTAGTTATGGGTACTTTCTACTGAAGTACATTTCAACGCCTCTTTACTTTGACTTGAGTAAAGAAGTTTAGTCATTACTTCTACTTTCACCAGAGTATTTTTAAACACGAGTATCTGTACTTCTACTTGAGGAAAGGATGTGTGTACTTTTGACATCTCTTCATAGCTACAGTGTAGAATGAACATCTGAGGTCACTGGCTCCATATACGAGTCATTGGAATATGATATGTTAGATAAATAATGTGTACGTTGCAACCAGATGAATGTTATGGATGTTCTTTCAAAAGTTCAGGTGTTTAACCGTCTTATGGCCTGAGCGATGAAACTGCATGATATATTAGATAAATAGTTTCTAAGTGATGATATATTGACTGGATATTGATAGTGTATGCTATTTTTATACTCAGGAAAACTTCTTGGCAAGTGAAGCCTTTTCTCTCTTTGAGATGATGAGTCTCTTTATCCCTAACCCTCCGAAGGAATCTAAATGCCCGAAGGCAGAAGATTTGACCCGGTGCTTTCAGCTGGTTCATGAATGAGAAACATTCAGAACAGAAGGAGCTGGAAACACCAGATTGTTCTTGATTTTGAACATTGAACCGTCACTCTTCAGGTTTCATAACTTTGAACTTGAAGAGGTGAAGAGGCAGAGTTTGGTAGATCTGACTACGGCTGCTCGATTATGGCAAAAATCATAATCTCGATTATTTGGGTCAATAATTGTAATTGCGATTATTAAATGCGATTATTCATTGACTTTGAAAACATCCGTTTATTGTACTTTAAACAAATACAAATAATAATTTGAACTTTTTAACTGTTGAATTATACGTTCAGGGTAATCAACTGAAAAACCTATACAAAATAAAATAAATTATACATTCATGTTTACATTTAAATAAATAATATCAAAATAATAAATACCAATAAACAAGATCAACAAACATGTTGCAGTGCAACCTGAAAACTCCTTAACATATAGCCAACATTTTGGTAAAACATATTCAACATATTCCACTCAGTTAAACCTTAAAGGCTGGCCCACCGTCATGGTCCAGAAGTAACAGGAAATAAATGTTGAACTACAATTTAAGACCAAATAAAAATGTTTTGGCCACCATGGCAAATGCTGGTAGGGCTGCTCATGTCATCTCTTAAAGAGTTTTTGCTAGAAACTAGGGCTGCTCGATTATGGCAAAAATCATAATCTCGATTATTTGGGTCAATAATTGATATCACGATTATTAAAAACGATTATCCATTGACTTTGAAAACATCAATTTATTGGAGAATTTTTTTTTTAACAGTATGTTTTTAACAGTTGATTATCCTGAACTTTAAGTATAACTCAACTGAAAAACCCATAAAAATAAATAAATTAATTAATAATAATAATAAAAAACTAATCGTTATATTTTGATTACGTTGTTTTCGCAATCGTTGCAAGCCATAATCACGATTAATTGAGCAGCCCTAGATCTAGGGTTAGTCAAGAAAAGGGTTTCTGGAGGCAAATGCTAAAAAAACAAACCTTGTTGGCATAGGCGGCGCGTGAGGCTCAGGTTTGGGAAGGCTAAATAACTGTTTTTTACCTGACGCTGCACGCCTCCGGCATCTATAGAAAAGAGATCAACTCAGTGAAAGCACCGCCTGCTGACCAATCAGAGCTCAGTGTGCGGAGTTTAAATCTATCAAGTCATATTACAGGATAAAGGAAATACAGTTTAAACTGCCGTATGCAGAGAAGAAGCCGACGTGTCGCACTTATCATTCATATCACATCATCAATCAGATCATCGATCATATAATATCATAATGTATCATATATTTCCTTATCTGAGTCAGCTGAGCCGCATCTGGCCGTGCAACACTTACATTGTCACATAGGCTACTGTATGCATAAGTATTATTTTAAGCAACACATTATGTTGACGAAACACTCAACTCAAATGTAATTAAAGTCAGATCCACTCGTGTCTTAGATGGGGCAGTGATATCATAAAACTGTTGTACGCATTCAAACACTATTTTTTAACCAGTTGTTCTGTATTCACCTTGCAGGTGCAACTCTGTGGCTTGTATCCTGGATTATATGTTTAAGTCATGGATGTTTAAAGTTCATATTTGTCTAATATTAGTTTACTTTTCATTAATGAAGTATGACGCTGCGCTGTCAGTACACTTGTCCCTGTTTGTGATTGGTCAAATGTAGCTAACCCCGCCCCTTTCACGTGAACGCGCTCTCAGCTGGTGAGAGAAACCCTGGCTTGATTTACGAAGTTGATAACCAGCGTCGTAGGACCGCTTAGCGAGATCTCGTTTGTTAGGGTTAGTTAAGATAACTCAAACATATCCAGGGTCTGTTGAACTGGCTTCATAGTAGGCCTACAGGGCACAGGTGGCTGCATAGCAGCGCTAATGTCAAAGACACAGACATTATACATTATATTTTTATTTTACCAGGATGCAGTGACACAATATTTGGGAAGGCTTAGCCTTCCCTAGCCTACAGCACCCGCCGCCCCTGCTTGTTGGATTGTCTTACGGCCCGTCCACACGGCGTCGTGCGTTGAAGCTTCAACGCTTCTGCCCATTCACTTTGAATGGGGTGACGTCACGCTTTGCCGAACTGCATTGTGGGAGCGTTGCTTCGCTTTGCTCGCGTTGCTCGCTTCAAAAGTTGAGCAATGTTCAACTTTTGAAGCTTCGACGGAAGCGTCAGCCAATCAAATCATATGCCAGTACAAGCTCTAGCCAATCAAACCGCGTGCTTGTGTGTTCGGGGCGGGAGATTCATGTGATTGGTTTTTGGTCGAGTTTCAGACACGCCCACCGGCAAGCTTCAACGCACGCCGCCGTGTGGACGCTGCGTTACTGCCACAGAAACCCCTTTTGAAAGATTGGCACGGTTTTGCACAGGTGTTTCCTTCTTCACACACTTCCATCATCCACGGGCTAAACCAAGCACAAAGAGAAGTACAAAAGTGTGAACCGAGTGATTCCCCTTTTTGAAACTCTTCATTCATTACATGATCAGATCGTGGTAACTCTCAGAACTATAGACACTCAAACTCAACCACGCCGGACTTGTAGGCCTTAAAAATAATGAAATACTTGGGACTCACTGTAAAAACAAACAATGTGAAATGTTCAGCCGTACATTTCAATGGAAGGACTTTAAGAGACAAGGAACAGAAGAACAAATACTTTACAATAAATTAGAACAAATTAAAGATTAGCAGAAAAAAAAAAAATTATGACAATCTCATCTTTTTGTATTCCTTTCTATAACTGCTGCTTTTTTAACATTATTTGATTGTCTATTTTACCTGTTATCACATGACTACCGTTCAATACTTTGGTAGTTACTTTAATAACACTTACAACTAAGCATCAGTTGCTAAAAAAGACCATATGATGTGAAAAACTACAGAAATGTGACTTTGAGTAAAGATGACTTTGTCCCGAAGGTCAATGGCTCAACTAACTTCAACTGTTTACCTGTTGTCACATGACCAAAGTGCAATACGTCATTCACCTGATAAACCCTTAAGTAGGCCTTGAGTGATTGTAACGGAGGTGATCTCTGGGGCCATAGATCTCGGCCTCCGTTACGGATTGTATAGCTTCGTTATTGGCGAAGTATATTGGTTTGTTCCGCCCTAGAACATTGCACAGGAAGCAAGTGATTATGTGTAATTTGTGCATCTGTTTGTCGCGATCTGTCTGTGTTTTAGTTTGTCTGTCTCTGTTTCCTGTTTTAGTTTGAAAAGTGTTCCCCCTCCCGTCTTGTCTGTTGCTGGGGATTGTGTTCACCTGGTGCCCTGTGTTGACTCCTCCCCCCTCACCTGTGTCTTGTTGGTTTGATTAGTCTGTGTGTATTTAGTCTGTGTGTGTGAGGTCCTTGTTGCTGGTGACTGCGTTCAGGGGAGACAGTCATATTGAGGCTGTTGTATCCTGTACCACAAAGAGGAATAAATGCCCACACCGGGTTATATTTGAACTCGCTGCCTCTGCCTCCTTACTTGGTCGGGCCGCTCAACGGTCAGCTTCACAGTGATCATTACTTTTTTCTAACTCTTGTCAACAACTACTGTCAGTGTCCAAAAAAATATGTTCCACTCTTATCCATTTAATCTGCTTCTAAAGATTGTCTACATTTGGGAAACCCCCTACGTTGGAAACCAAAGGGCTGATGTATAGTTTGGGGCATATGACAACAGAATATTTTCCACTTTTAAACCCTAAAAGTAAATAGCTGTCTTAAAAAGGGGAAATTGGGGAATGGTAGGAATGTTTGAAGACGTTAAGCCAGAGTAGGAAGGATTTAGTGAGGTGTGTTGAGGGGGGTTGAGGGTTTTGAGCCATCTTTTGAGCAGGGCTGTAGTCCGGTTCAATGTCAGACCTCAGGAAGTCAGTCTGAATTCCTGTCCTCTGGGTGACCCTCCCCCTGAGCCGCAGACTTATTGCAGTAATCAGCCGCTGTCAGCACCTTGGTTATTCTGGAGTCACTCCAGAAAATGTGAATGGGACGTGTAATAGCACCTGATGAAAAGTGCGTTTGTTTGCACAGAAACAGTCCCTGGGATCCTGGGTTTTCCTGCTCGGTGTTTTCCCTTCATGTTCCCTCAGTTTGTATCTGGAAAGGGGAAATGCTGCATGTAAAGGAAAAGAAACACAAGCCTGTTTCCATCGCAAAAAAACATATTTTTTAGGCTTAGATTTAAAGATGAAGGCTTAGTTATAAGTTATAGACGGATTTGAAATAGTTTAAAGAGGGGTGTTACTGGAGAAGGAACTTCAGTATCAAAGGATTTTTTTATGGTAATCTTATTAAATACTAACGTAGGGTTTAGGTTGAGGTTTGTTTATTTATACGGCACATTTCAGACACAAAGGAAATTCAAAGGGATTTCACATAAGCGTTTACACTAAAAACAAATGAATCGGAAAAGAAGACAATTCATAAAAGAGAGAGAAAGTCATCATTGGAAATTCAGTAGATTGTGCAAGAGGTGCAGAAGTTTTTTATGATGTTGAATGACTTTGGGTAAAAACTTGGGTCAGATTTAGCAGATTTAGATTAAGCTTCAATGGCTTTAATAAAGATTTGTAACAATAAAAGCAATAATAGATTTCCTGCCCCCATTGGACCTGGATTTGAACGGTAAAAAATCATTGTAATATTCCAATAGACTTCTATACAATGTACCCACAATGCTAACTTTAGCTGTAACTAGTAGGCAATGTACTCTACAAAGACCCAGTGTGTGTGTGTGTATGATGTGTATGTGTGCGTGTGTGCGTGTGTGTGTGTGTGTGTGTGTGCGTGTGCGTGCGTGTGTCATCTATGTCTTCCACTCACTCTCATGTTGATTATAGAGTTTCTAGCTCTGGGGAAAGCATGCATTTCTTAGATTAAGTTGAGACATTTAGTGCAAATTCTGTTTACATCAGTGTATGAGACTTTGTATAAATATGCATAGACTGTCTTCACACACACACACACTCACTCACTCGCACTCATTTCCTTCGACTTTGCATGCAATCATGTCTATTGTCAATTTCAATCCCCGGATACCACTTCCTCTTGTTCTTTATCGGCTGTGAAGAGAAAGCAGCAGCGTAAGGTTTACTGGACGTGTTCAGCCACAGTCATTCATAACTGATACACAATCAATGTTGAATTTAAGCCTAAAAATACTCTCTGTTCTGCAGTTGTTGAGTAAAATGTGAGCTGTAGGACCTTTGTTGTGGATAAGCTGCACTGATTCAATCAGAAGTGAATCTGCTGTTTGTGATTCAGTCGGGAAACGTAGAGCCTCCGGTGTGAACAGAGCATTAAACATTTATCATGTCCATTGATGTGCGATGTGTTGATGTTTCATAATGTGGAGACGAGTGTGTTTCAAGTTAAAGGAACGATGCCTCTTATATATTCTGTTATCACACACGCTTTGTTTGCTCAATTCTGATGAAGTTAAACAGGTTCACTTTAGTATTTAGTGCCTATTTCTTTTTTACTAATATTTAATTTGTAGGTGAAAATCTCTGAAATTCTGAGAAAGAAAGCAAATATAAAAAAAAAAATTAAATCTTTTTTTTCTGAATAGTTTTCTTCACTCTCCGAATTTGGAAAAAAGTATAATTTTTTGAGATTTCTTCTGAATACTTTTCTTTCTGAAAATCACTGGACTCTGGATTTTTTTTTCAGATATAGGCAAGGCAAGGCAAGGCAAGGCAAGGCAAGGCAAGGCAAGGCAAGGCAAGGCAAGTTAAGTTTATTTATATAGCACCTTTCAGCACCAGGCAATTCAAGGTGCTTTACAAAAATGAAAGACATTCAGACAAAGGCATTTAAAAACAGTGAAAGATAATAAAAGAAACATTAAAAGAAAAATGAAAAATGAAAGACATTAAGAAAATGGCATTTAAAATCAGTCATTAAAAAGAAAAGCTAATAAAATAAACATTAAAAGATAAAAGTTACAGTGCAGTCTAAGATATGAATAGTTCAATTTTTTAGGTTCTTGATTTTTAATTTACTCAAAGAACCTCCCTTTGGAAATCCCAACATTTCCGTCCAGATTTTTAATTTTGACAGACTGTTTTCACCATGTTTTGCTCGCATGACATCCACAATCGGACCCTCAGGAGGGTGTACTAGCCCCCTACTCTGCTTTGCGTTCCATAACAAAGTCTTTAAGTGTTACCTGAACACCCCGTGTTACCAAAACACTATTTTTCACCCGTCGGTGATGTGATATTTGTTCCTCAGTACAAATCACACAAAGACTGATCGTAAACCCTGGCTACGACGGATATCCCAAATATCCTACTTCCGAGCAGTCCCTCTCATAAGATAAACAGTGTATATATATATAAAAACAGGTCACAATATATACACAATATATATGTATATATATTGTGAAATATATATACATATATATATATTGTGACCTGTTTCTGTGAATTTCAGAAGATTATTCTGAGAGAGAAGTCAGAATTATGAGATTTTCAGAAAAACATAAACCCTTTTTTTACTTTTAGTCATACCTAAAAAAAATCTAATGTGGCCCCAATCCTCCTCCACATACGAGGACCAAAGTACATGGACATATTCAAGTTAATAGGTGCTTTCACACCAAGTACTTTTCCCAGGAATAGATCCCCGGAACTTTTATTTCCTGAACTAAATCGCGTTCTAGTTCCAGATCTTTTTGGTGTGAATGCAAACGCAACGGAACTATCGGAACTATTCCTGGAAAAGTACTCCGGTGTGAAAGCGCCTAATGTAAAAGTAGTGCTTAATAAAGTACAGTTCTTCAGTACTTTGTTACGTTCCACCGCTGATCAACATCTAAAACAAGGAATACTATAAAGTGAGCATAATACAAAATAAACACATAAAATAAGTGTGTTTTCGCCAAACACACGCTTTGTTTGCTAAATTCTGATGAAGTTAAAGAGGTTCACTTTAGTTTTTAGTGCCTATATTGTGACATTTTCAAAAAGCTCTTTATTTTGATTAAGAAACAAAATTCTGAGATGATTTTTGACTGAATTTCTCTTTCATTTTTTAAATGATAGAAATAATTATATATTTTTAAATAAAATCTGAGAAAAAACTCACAATTCCGACTTTAATCTCAGAATTCTGAAAATAAATCTGAATACATTTTTTTATTAAATATATTTTTTCTACAAATCTCAGATTTAAAAAAAACGTTTGTTTCATTTTATCTCCGAATCGGAAAAGTACATATCTTTTGGTGAAATTTGTGAATTTTTTTAACCTCTTAAGTCCGAGGGTCCCCCCAGTGGACCCCCCCCACAGTTTTTTTTCGAGACTATGTCTCAGGGCTTCTTAACATTTATGAAACTATTAATGTTCCATACCCTTTTAAAGGTAAGAAACTCCGCTAACTGACAATAAGAACAATTTTTAGCTAAAAAAAACACAAGAGTAATACCAAGCCTTTGAATTAGCATTGAGTGAAAAAATGCTAACTAATGCTAACGCTTTTTTACACAGAACTCACGGTAGAAATGCCCTTATTACTATCTTAACTGCACAAACAAGATATCCGATTAAAGCTGAGACTCCACAGATTCCACATATAATATCATCACTGTACGCCCCCGAATTGCGGAGCTATCAGCCAGAAAAGAGAACGTAAACAACATCCGGTTTAAAAAATATTACAATAATTTCGTTTTACCTTTTTTGATTTGTGATCAAAAGTTGTGTTCACCGGAATAAAAACGCCGCTCAAGGTTAATCCAATGTCTTTGTGTCACGTAGAAATGTTGACTGATAATCCTTCATCATATTTATGGCAATATACTGGGTATAAAGTTTTGCTGTCCAGACGTGCACTTTCAGATATGCTTTGTTCGCTTCTCTATTACGTCCGCTATGGTAATTTTTACGTTGATTTGGGAACTGCCCATCGATTCTATTGGTTCTGATGGTTAAGAAAAAGGTGTAAATCACACGAATCGACCAATGGGTTCCAGAGATATGGTCCGGCGTAAAGTATAAAGAATGCCAGCCAGTTTAAGTACATTACTTTACTTATTGTTTACTACGTAACGAAGCAGGCATTGCAGCAGAGCCCAGAGCGCACGGAGCACAGAGCGGACAGCAGATTACAATATTTGCGTTTAGGACTTTTTCTGTACTTTGACTTTTGTCAAATAATGGCTCACAGGAAAGAGATGCTTACTACTTTACAGGCAATGGAAATTGTGACTAATGTTGACAGCGATGCAGATATGTTACCTGTTGATTCTGAGTCAGACGACGAGGATCTCCTGCAGCCAGAACGGAACCCGGACCGTTGTGACTCTGATGACGAAATGCCACCACGGCAAAGGTATGTAATCTCTCTATTTTGATCTATTACTTATTTATTTGGTGTACGATTATTCATATAGTAAATAAAAGCGTCTGCTAAATGAAATGTAATGTAAATTCACACGCAAAATGCCATGTTTGGCAGGAATTATTTACAAAAATACCAAATAGTGTTTATTGTCCGTTACATTTACTAAAAGTATAGGCCAGTGTTCGTCTATAGTCACTAAATGTATTGCATTCACACGCTCAAAATGTTTACTGCCAAGGAAACAGGAATTCATCTAATCTCTTTGTTATTCCACATTTGTTTTCATAGTGATGGAGATGAGGATGAAATGGCTTCTGGACCCCCACCATTGTCTACTTTCACCCAGCCCACACCTGCCTCACCCTCACATTCCTCAACTTCTGCCTCACTTTTCACTAGAAAGAGATCTGCAGCAGTATTGGCCACTCAGCCTGCATCCAAAAAGCACTCACTTCCAAAGCTACCATCGTCTGCTTTCTACCAGCTTTCTGCAGCGTCAGACACATCTGTAAAACCCAGGAAGCGTGGCCGAGGTGGGGCTCCCACTCCTCAGCCAGGAAAAGGAAAAGCATCAGATAAATGTGTAAAACCCAGGAAGCGTGGCCGAGGTTCTTCCTCTTCCAGAACCACAGAAGAAGAACTCGGGTGGCACAACAGAGAGGAGAATGACCAAACACCAGAGCCACTGAATTGCACGCCAGCCAGGGTCCCAGGCCCAACGCTCGACCCCACTGTAGCATGGTCTCCCCTCTCCATTTTCAGACTTTTTTTTAGCGCTTCCGTGGTTCATACAATCATTACCAACACGAACGCCAACGCCCTGAAAAGACTGCAGGCTGGAAAGAAGCATGTTTGGAAAATGCTGACTGTGAGGGATTTCTATATTTTCCTGTCCATCATCATTTTCTCAGGCCTCGTCCCCGTTCACAACCGATCGGACTACTGGAGGAAGAAATGGCCATATAACTTCCAATTCCCAGGTGATACGATGTCCCGGGACCGTTTTGAAGCCATCATGTGGTCTTTGCACCTGAGCGACCCTGAAGAAGACGAGGAAAACGATCGCAAAAGGAACACCGCTGAGTATGACAGACTCTTCAAGATCAAGCCCCTTTACAGCGACATCGTTGCTGCCTGCAAAGCCCAATTCCAGCCCTATCAGAACATTTCAATAGATGAGAGGATGGTCGTCAAAAACATTGGCTGTTGTGGGACCATTAGAAAAAATCGAATTGGTTTCCCACAGACGGAGTTGAATGGCCTACCAAAAAAGGCTGAAAGGGGAGATCTGCGGTGGATAAGGGAAGGCAAACTCCTGTTCATAAAGTGGATGGACAGTCGTGAAGTGACCCCCCCTTCAGTGGAAAGACTGTCCAGCGGAAAGTGAAACAGGCTGGTGTGTGGCAGACTAAGACTGTTCCCGTTCCTGACGCTGTGTTGGACTACAACCGAAGCATGGGTGGCGTGGATGTGTCTGACGCTTTAATCGGGTACTAAAGCGTTCTCCACAAAACAATGAAATGGTACAAGACTTTTTTTTTCCATTTTATGGACATTGCCGTGGTGAACAGCTTCATTCTCTACAAGGAGCTGCACAAGATGAGGGTTGACCCCGGCAGGACAAAGCCACACACACAGAAGACTTTCAGGGAGCAGCTGGCTGCAGAGGTGTTGGAATATGCTGAAGGCTCTGCACCTCCACCCCACAAATTAAATCTATTATTATTATTATTATTAATCACAAACAACAGAGATAACAATCAGTATATCAGCTTTCCCTCACAGTGACTCCTCTCATGTGGAATATTTACAAAAAGGGCAGAGGAAAACGTACCTGACAACAGAATCAGTCTTATATTAGCTTTCCCTCACAGTGGGTGTTTCTCAATGTCAAGAAAGGCTGCTCCAGAGCCACTAGTTCAAGGATGCTATGTCATCGAATCCCGCCGAAGGACAATGTCCAGGATGCTTGGAATTCTATCGAGGCTGGCGTCCTTCGTTACGGGAAATTTCCAGGCTGCACATGTGTATCCTCCGCGGTCTTAAAATCCCCACAATGCTTTGCGCACGGACCAATTTCCAAAATCTTTGGCTGAAATCGAGCTCCATTTAAGGCGGGGCCTCGCATATGACGCACACCTGCACACCTGTTCAAGGCCGCCCCTCCCTACAGGCCAATCACGCAGGCTGCATGGGGCCCCGCCTTGCGCAGGGGGCCCCGCCCAGAGGGCCTAAGCTGCTGTGCGCAGTTCTCCGCGCACCCCCCGCTGACACGGGAGAGTGAGAGTGAGAGGTGACAAGGGGAGCAAGTCTGTAACCCGACACCGTTGCAATGAATCGACATCTGACCAATCACGGCTTTGATACGGCCACTAGTGCAGGTGAAGAGATGTCGGTGAAAAGACAGTTTCAGTCCGGAGCAAGCAAGAGGGAAAAAAACAAAACATGAAGAAACTAGAGCATCAATCGAAGGTGGGTTATTGAGTCAAATGTACAACTTGCGAATGTTGTATAAGTCAAATTGCCAATTGCCATATTAAAACATCAGCTGCAATTCAGGACATGAAGAAGGCAGTCTCTGCAGAGCATATAGGCTCATGGAGATGCAGTTATTTCCAGCATTCTTTATTTAACATTCATTCAAGTCTGTGATGCCTTTTATCTGCTGATGTACAGGAGGAAGATACACTGTCTGTCTAGTTGGCTTACATAACAGTTAAAGTTTACAGCCTAAAAAACATGGAGCATTTTTTCCCCTTTTATTCATTTTTATGTCAATTTGCACATTTCATGGTGATGCTCAGCTTCTCCACTTAACTCCTAACAGTCATCATCATGGTGACGCTCAGCCTCTCCCCTTAACTCCTAACAGTCATCGTCATGGTGACGCTCAGCCTCTCCCCTTAACTCCTAACAGCCATCATCATGTCAACAACAACACAGAGAAACACTGTTTGAAATGTGTGTGTAGTTGTTGATACATTGCTGACAGAGGAACTACGTTTGAATACAAATTAAAGAAACATCAGTTTTTGAGCTTGTCATAAGCATGTTTTGTCTTGACTATATTACAACTATATTATAATAAAATAATATAGTATTTATATTATTGAATTGATTATTATTATTATTATTAGTAGAAGTAGTTTATTTGCATTAATTATATTTTAATCTGTTTGAGGCTAGTATTTGGCAGGAAATGCAGACGTACCTGTAAACGCATACTGAATGATTTACCATTTACCTCACTATAAAAAAGTAACTGTGTAGATGATAATAATAATAATAATAATAATAATAATAATAATAATAATAAACAGGAATTATATTTGCAAAGTACTTTGTTTCCAAAAAATGGTTCACTCCTGTCGGTTGGGGGGGGGGGGGGGCTCATCTCACAATGTCGCTTGGGGCCCCAAGTTGGCCAGAGGCGGCCCTGCACCTGTTAGCCTGTTCCACCATTCTTCGTTTTCCGAGGCTAGGAAGGATTCTTGCCTCGCTTCTGAAGCAACTGACTCGGAGGGACATGTCCTACCAAGGCAGCGTCCTCGACATTGAGAAACACCCAGCGCCTCCCCTCACGTGGAACATTTACAGAAAGGGAAGAGGAAACGTGAGGGACACAATATTTAGGGGGGGAGTCCTCACAACAATAATCTCCTGAGCACAGCGACCTCACTTCAGAGGCTCCGCCCACTGATCTCCGCCCTTGTCAGGTGTCAAGCAGAACAGGACAAACTAACCGCAGTGACGCGTCCTAAAACCCGGATGTAAACTCCTTCCGGTTCCTTCGTCAAAAACGCAATGCAATTTCTCCGTAGGATTTAGGAAAATAGCTGGAAATAAGGTCTGTGGTTGAGACACATTGAAGAGACGGATCACGTTTTGTTCAGCCGGATAATCTCCACATGTCTTTCCTACTTTTATCATTTTCAAAGCATAAATCTAGTCGCAAGAAGCAAAATGCTAACGTGATGCTATAAAGGAACTACAGCAGAGTCGCTGCTTCAACGTCACGCCGACTTCAGATCCATATTCAAACTACAGATTCTAAATGGAACAAGTTGAAGTGTTTGTTTGAACACTTTGCAGGAGGCAGGAACTTGCTTTCAAGCAGAACAGGGCAAACAAACTTAGAGGAGTGTTTTACGTGTTCGGTGTAATGACGTAAAACGGCCTGGACAACTTCTGTAGTCCTATTCAGCCACTTGGTAACAACCTTCATTTTTCAGACACGTCCACTCTTCAGAAATCACCAGAGGGGTCACTGCTGATGGATTTAATGTCGTAGAACAAAACGTGATCTGTCTCTTCAATGTGTCTCAACCACAGACCTTATTTGGAGCTATTTTCCAAAACCCTATGGAGAAATTGCTTTTTATCGAAGGAACCGGACTTGGTAAAAATGCTAACTTACTTCCGGGTTTTAGGACGCGTCACTGTGACACTCTATTGAACATTCAATAAATGAAGAACACAGCGATATAAAACACAGAATTTGTGTGATTATACAAAATGATTTACAAATAAACCCCACTGCATATTTACAACTGTTACATATATGTATTGTTTTACTTCATATATATAGCCTACTGTATATAAAAATGTTGTTTGTGACTTATTTCTGTGAATTTCAGAAGATAAATCAGAAATCTGAGATTTTCAGAAACACATAAACCTTTTTTATCTTTTAGTCAGACCTAAAATAAATCACATGTGTCTCTAGTCTCCGTCCGTATAATATTGGACCAAAAAAAGCAGTATTTAATAAAGTACAGTTCTTTGTTAAATTCTACCGCTGATCAACATCTGAAATAAGGTATAATATAAAGTGAGCATAACAAAAAACAAACACATAAAAGAAGTGTGTTATCTCGTGCTGTTTCTCATCGTGCTGTTGTAGCGTGAAGTCTGTGCGGCTTCTCTTCAGACTCGTTGCGGGGGAACAGCAGGAAAGAAGCACGCAGTATACAACTATTGATTTCCCGGCACCGCCCTGCTCAGATTAAGAAATGCCAATACGAGGATTCCTCCCCGACTCCCCGGTTCATCTCGAGTTCACGTGTCATTTTCTATAATTCTGACAAAATCAAGATGCTAAGCGGAGATGCAGTTTTCCCTCGGGCTTTCTGATTGGATTAGGCGTCTGCATTCTGCCGTTTGGAACCAGCCCGAAGTCCTGCCAACACTTAACGAGGGCAGAAGTTATTCTCAAAAAGGGATTTAAGATATAAAAAAACAATGATGTTGTTCATTAATTCAGCAATTAGGAGTCTCTGAGCTTTCTTACGGCTAATGTAATGTTTACTTTCCCCTCACAAGCCATGCTGTGTCTGCACTACAGTCTGCATTCAACAGGTTGATTATATCTCCTGGTATATTATTGTATTGTCAGCAGCGGTGGAAGAAGTACTCAGACTCGTTTCTTGTGTGTTGGTTATGATTAAGGTTAGGATAAGTCTCTAGGTCCGCTGAAGTGATGTATACATGGTGTGTGTGTGTGTGTGTGTGTGTGTGTGTGTGTGTGTGTGTGTGTGTGTGTGTGTGTGTGTGTGTGTGTGTGTGTGTGTGTGTGTGTGTGTGTGTGTGTGTGTGTGTGTGTGTGTGATATGGCCATCAATAGAGAGAGAGTGCAGGGAGAGATTTAGGTAACTTTGTGATCTAATCCCTGTGAAATCAGGGTCCGGGGGGTGAGGGGGGGGGGAGAGTGGAGCGTCTCTCTGATCAGACGGGCTGAGGCTCAGTGTGTGAAGCCTCCTGAATGCACAGTAATCCCCCCCCCCCCTTGAGGGAGAACCCCCCCCCCCCCCGAGTGATGGGCAGCAAACAGAGGCTTCAGGGTGAAGATGGGAGGATTCAGGGGGGTTAACGGGGTGAGGAGAGAGGAGAGAAGAAGTTGGGTTACAAATACACTGCAGTGGTGCTTTAATCCAACAGTACTGCGTCTGTATATATTAAAGAGGACCTATTCTGCTTTTTGGGGTTTCCCCTCTCCTGTAGTGTGTTATATAGGTTTCAGTGCATGTAAATGGTCTGCAGAGGCTGACATCTCTGCACATATTCCCTCCCCTGCCTGAAAGGCCTCCATTGGACTCATTTGTTTACTTCCAGAACATAGTGACATCACTACGTTACACTAGCAATCCAAAGTATTGTATACGATAGACTAATGCTGCGTTCACACTGGACGCGATGCGAATATTCGCAGCAGGACGTCGGAGGGACGTCAGAGGGAATCCCAGCGCTGATTGGCTTTCGCGAGGACGTGTCACGTGAATTTGACGCTCGAGTTGAAATAATTGAACTCTCGCATTTGACGCGGCTCCCTTCAATCACGTGATTCGCGCCGCGTCGACCGCTTCATGCGCGCCATCGGAGCAAATTCGCGTCTGTCTGCATTGACTTTACATGTAATCGCGCGGCCCCCAAAAAACGCATCGCGTCCGGTGTGAGCGCAGCATTAGGGTTGGGATGTCTCTCAGAGGTCGACCAATCACCAGCAATCTTCAGATTTAGACTTCAACAGCTGCTAAGAAACCAGAACTCGTTTTTGAAATGCTTGTGAAGGTGATAAAAGCAGCTGATAAAAAACCCTCCTATTCCCATTGGAGGGTTATCGGCTTGTTAAACAAACAAAAGCAACATCTCATGTTCTACAATATGCTCATGATATTCTAGAAAACAAATTATAATATTCTGCTGTTACAAATTCTGCTAAGACTAGTACAATTGGACCTGGTAAATAAAACAAGGCATGCTGGGAGTTTCTGTATTAAAGAGAGGTTTGTTAAACATCACAGCCGTTACCATCACATCACTGTTTACAGTCAGACGCTCTTTAAACACAGACACGCAATGATTCAAAAAGTACATCCTAAAAACAGATGACCTCATTAACTCATTTCCAATAAAGCTTTTTGCTCCGGAGTAAACAAACAAATTGACTCTTGATGACATTAGAGCGCATTATCTTTGATATGATATGGAGGGGAAACACACACACACACTCATGTAGAGACACACACATGTAGAGACACACACACACTCATGTAGAGACACACACACTCATGTAGAGACACACACACTCATGTAGAGACACACACATGTAGAGACACACACACTCATGTAGAGACACACACACACTCATGTAGAGACACACACACTCATGTAGAGACACACACACACTCATGTAGAGACACACACACACTCATGTAGAGACACACACACTCATGTAGAGACACACACACACTCATGTAGAGACACACACACACTCATGTAGAGACACACACAATCATGTAGAGACACACACACACTCATGTAGAGACACACACATGTGGCGACACACACACTCATGTAGAGACACACACACACACTCATGTAGAGACACACTCACTCACTCACACACACACACACACACACACACACGCACACTCATGTCGCGACACACACACACACTCATGTAGAGACACACACACTCATGTAGACACACACACACTCATGTAGAGACACACACACACTCATGTAGAGACACACACACACTCATGTAGAGACACACACACACTCATGTAGAGACACACTCATGTAGAGACACACTCACACACTCATGTAGAGACACACTCACACACTCATGTAGACACACACACACACACACACTCATGTAGAGACACACACACACTCATGTAGAGACACACTCACACACTCATGTAGAGACACACTCACACACTCATGTAGACACACACACACACACACACTCATGTAGAGACACACACACACTCATGTAGAGACACACACACATGTAGAGACACACACACATGTAGAGACACACACACTCATGTAGAGACACACACACACATGTAGAGACACACACACTCATGTAGAGACACACACACACTCATGTAGAGACACACACACACACTCATGTAGAGACACACACACTCATGTAGAGACACACACACTCATGTAGAGACACACTCATGTAGAGACACACTCACACACTCATGTAGAGACACACTCACACACTCATGTAGACACACACACACACACACACACACTCATGTAGAGACACACACATGTAGAGACACACACACATGTAGAGACACACACACTCATGTAGAGACACACACACACATGTAGAGACACACACACTCATGTAGAGACACACACACACATGTAGAGACACACACACTCATGTAGAGACACACACACACTCATGTAGAGACACACTCACACACTCATGTAGAGACACACACTCATGTAGACACACACACACACACACTCATGTAGAGACACACACACACTCATGTAGAGACACACACACATGTAGAGACACACACACTCATGTAGAGACACACACACTCATGTAGAGACACACACACACATGTAGAGACACACACACTCATGTAGAGACACACACATGTGGCCACACACACACACACACTCATGTAGAGACACACACACTCATGTAGAGACACACACATGTGGCCACACACACACACACACTCATGTAGAGACACACATGTGGCGAGTGCGACACACACACACACTCATGTAGAGACACACACTCATGTAGAGACACACACACACACTCACACACACACACATACACGCACACTCATGTCGCGACACACACACACACACACACACATGTAGAGACACACACACTCATGTAGAGACACACACACTCACACACACACACTCATTTAGAGACACACACACACACACACACACACACACACACACACACACACTCATTTAGAGACACACACACACACACACACACACACTCATGTAGACACACACTCATGTAGAGACACACACACACTCATGTAGAGACACACACACACTCATTTAGAGACACACACACACTCATTTAGAGACACACACACTCATGTAGAGACACACACACACTCATTTAGAGACACACACACTTATGTAGAGACACACACACTCATGTGACGACACACACACACACACACTCTCACACACTTGATAGTAAATGAAAGCGATCCGTCAGCCGGTGTTGTGCAGCAGACAGGAAGGTAAACCGTGGCGTTATTCAGACAGAAGTGTAATCACTGCTCTCCATCGAGCGGCTCTCCAGCAGGGACTCATCCCAGAGGCTGTTAGCCCTAAATGAGCTCACTTTATTGCCTTCTACTTTGTAATTGGTCTCCGAGCCGTACCTCTGCCCGTCTTTAACCAATCACAATCAGCCGCACACTCCACGTTGATTAGCTATAGTCTTGTAGTGAGCAGACCGTAATGTGCACTTGACTCGAAATGCCCCGTCATGACCACGAGAGGATCAGTGCGGATCACCGGCTTTATTACCTCAGTATTCAGAGGCTTTTCTCTAAAGAAATTTGGATTTAGTTTTGGAAATGACTTATCTTCTCCAACAGTTCAACGTGCAATATATAGTTCGGATAACACATAGAATAGTGCAATAAAAAGACTTTATGGTGCAAAATACAATCAGATAAAAAAGATTGTACATCAAATTCTGTGCATTAGAATAATGGTGCACTTTAAAGTATATTGGTGGATATTCATGCATACTTTGGGCTTTTGTTAAAGGTTTGCTATAGTCACACACTTAACGTATAACTGCATGACATCCTGCAAAGACTCACCAACATTTTGAGACAAGTTTTAAGGGTTACAACAATCCCTTAAATGTCCTAATGCCTCCAGCAGGTTATCACTTAAAAGGTTGGCACAAATGATGCAGCCTTAATGCACTTTTAGCTTTTGTGCAAAATCCCCTTCTTCACGTCTTTTCATAATTTGTCTGCTTATTTCTCCATTAAGCTGAAGCCAGCCAATCAGAGGAGCCCAACGCTTAATCGCTTTCAATAACTCAGACACTCGATTCTTCTCGAACACCAGCAATCAGTCTGCTGATGGAGAGTTCTGCCCAAAGGCTTCGACCTGGGACGTAAAGGTGTCTCAAAGGTGTGGTTCTTCTTAATTGAGTTCCTCCCTTCACAGGGACGCTTCTAGGCATTAATCCAAAACCAAAGTTTGGGAACTTACTCAGCATTGTTAGAGAAGAATGTAAAAACAAATCAATATACAATTTAATTAATTTGCAATATGGAAAGGGAAATGAGTTGAAAAAAAAACACAATTGAATCAGACCACATCTCACAAACGGTATACTTTAAAAAATATATTTGTGGCATGTTTTGAGGCTTTTGTTGAATGGTTTCTGATCAAACATTTAACTTCCAACTACATGACATCCTGCAAAGTCTCACCAACATTTTGAGATGAGTTTTAAGGGTTACAACCAGGGCCGTCCCTCCCGACAGGCCGATCATGCAGACTGCGTGGGGCCTCACCTTGTGGAGGGGGCCTCATCTTGAGGAGGGTGCCTCAACTGAGCCGAAAATGAGGCGCACCAAATACTACCGCGGTTTCGCGCTGCGAGGCTCCACTAGCACCCCGTCCCGTCCGTCCCGTCGACAACGCTCCCGAGACAGAGGGCCTCATCATATAACTCTGCCTGGGGCCTCATGTTGGCCAGGGACGGCCCTGGTTACAACAATCCCTTAAATTGTCTAGTGCCTTCAGCAGGTTCTCACTTCTCATGGATAATCTTTGGACATCATGTTGCATTACATGTGGTAAATATCTTCATAGTCCCTGCCTTGTTTATGTGATACCCTTACTCACTAGCGATGTGTTTTGAGCTTTGAGTTTCTGTTCAGTCTGTTTCCTGTTTTATTTTGAAGGTTTCCTCCCCTCTTGTGTCTTGTCTTGTTTTACTTCCTGCCTTAAAAGTCAGTCCTGATTTCTCCCTGAGTGTTTGCCTGATTCCTGTTTGCTTTAGCTTCTTAGTTTTTTTGGATTATCTTTAGTTTCAAGTTTCTGGTCTCTCAGCTGTGAGTTTATTTCCAATCTTTAAACTCCGCCTGCTGACTGAGTTTTTCAGTTTTTTGGGCCTAAACCTGCTCTCCTGAGTTTGTGACACTGACACTTTATCCAATTGTTTGCCTATAAATGTGGTTTAATTTGTCTAATTGTTTTACGACCTAATCCCTGCACTCCCATTAACCTCAGCTTTGTAACGTGCTAATCAGAGCTAATCCTAGCATGCTAACAAGCTAAACTAAGATGGTCAAATGACCTGGTAAACATGCTACGTACTTAGCATTTTGCTTGTTAGCATTAAACATTAAGCACCAATGTACGTTGGCTGTTTTAGTCTTCGTGACTGGTTTCCATAAAGTTGAAATTCAGTCAGACAACTCACGTGTTTCTTAATATGTTTATTAGAAGCAGTATATAGTTGAGTTTGGCGTCTAGGCTCGGGCCTCACCACTCCACAGATATACATAGCACGATGAGTGATGATTAGATAACTAACCCCAGAGCCTACAGGTGGAAGCTGGGTGGTGGTGGGGCAGGCAAGCAGCAGCGACGTAGAGGTAGCTGCAAGCGATGCATGGAGAGAGATCAGGCAGGTTAAATAGAGCGGCGTATTAAGGACACTCTGTTTGGTTGGTTGTAGAGTGGTAAGGGGCGTTATGTATGAATGCAGCAGAAGTGCTCGAGTTGACTGCCTGAACTAGCTCGCAGGCTCTGCGTGGGAAATCTGCTGGTTTACTTGATGCTTCAAGCTAAATAAGTTGTGCAAGTAACACACCTTTCATTACTTTAATTAATGCTGGCTTTAGTGATAATATTGTGTTTTATTTTCACTCGTTTCTTACGCTTTCTGCCATGGCTCTTTGGTTTTCCTGCGTGGATCAACACTGCTTATCTCTATCCATTGTTAGAGTGGATTCTCTTACACAGTAGATTCAGTTCAAGGCTCTTTATCACTGCATATTATAATCCTGATAGAGGCATCTAATCATTTTCCTTCTGTCTTATCATGAGAATAGTTATTGAGTTGTGATTCAATGCTACTGATTTTACATCAAACCCAATGGAAATATAAGAAATTACAAAAATTGGGTTAAAGAACATTAAATCCAGTTCAACGACTGTTAAAGGAACGCATCTGAAATTAGGGAATTCAAATGAGAGTATGAAAAACCATCAGTGTGATTGGGCATTTTAAACTTAAAGGGGACCTATCATGCAAAATGCACTTTGTGATGTCTTTTATAAACATGTGTCCCCGGTGCGTCGGGGAACTCACGCAGCGTCAGAAGATAAAACCCTCTCTTTTCCTCCGTACCCAAATCTTTTAAAAACGGGGGAACAACGAGCGGATACAGATTTCATCCGAACTGACGTGTCCATCTGTGGTGACGTCGCAGAAAGTTGCTATCAGAAACAATGCCTGACATGTTTTGGACGTCTTTGTTTACATTAGCAAGCCTCGCTAACACTCAGAGCTAACCTGTACTGGAGAGCACATGTGTTTAAAAAGCAGGAAATAAAAAAAGAACTCACCTTGTGATAAACCAGCAAGAGAAAAAGCATTTGAGCTCCATACTGTTTCAGAAATAATCCTTGATGTGGTTTAGAACAGGATGGCGTTTTATCACAGCAGCATTTAACTTTATCTCCGGTAGAATTCTGATCAGGCATTAGCTCCGCCTCCTCTTATTTATTTTGTTCAAGCTAAGGACCCAAGATCTGAGTTTCTCTAACCGGGCTTCAACAGAGGGGTTTGAGCAGTATGAGGCTCGGCTACAAAGGGGGTCTGTTTGGGATTTTGAAAAAACACTTCACAGACATGTTTGTATAGGTACAATATATGTTTCAAATATAGCATGATAGGTCCACTTTAAGATAACTTAAAGGTGGGGTATGTCATTAACTCCAGAAACACTTGTTGTTATATTCCATGGAATGCTCTTAACATCCCGATAGCAATGAATACATTAAATGCTTTGACAATAAATACATAAAAACATGTCATGTCTGGAAGCCGTGGTACTGTAAAAAGCACGACCAATCATCTGAGCCGGCTAAAGTAACTGGACGGCCTACCTGCCTGTCAGCCTTCCATCTGTGCACTAACTTATCTCGTGCCCTCATTGGTCATGTGCGCGTGTGTTGGAGGAGGGGCTCTGTGAGGAAGTGGCAGATTTTCTTCGGTTGTGTATTTTCAAATTCTAGCGCACTCGAGCTGGTTTCTCCAAAATGACCTACCCCACCTTTAAAGGAACGCATCTGAAATTAGGGAATTAAAATGAGAGTATGTAAAACCATCAGTGTGATTGGCAGACCCGGCGGCAGACATATGTCTCTGGGTGGGCATTTGATTTACCAGGGCGGGCCCACCCCGAAACTTACATTTCCCGGGACATCTGAATTGTCAACGGCGGCTGTTAGACGCTCGAGATCTGTCAACGGGGCGGGCGCTCGTGAATTGTTGTTACGGAAACAGAGGGGTTTTAGGTTGCCATAAGGCTGTTGATGGTCTTATTATAGGCTACATCCATTGGTTGGTTTTGTGGCACATTTGTAACGCTGTGCCAACTTGGGCAAGCACGCAGGGTGGAGAGGTGGAGTGAGGGAGAGAAAGGGAGAAAGAGAGATATTGAGCGAGGCAGAGAGCGTGTGCAGCGGTCTGCTTGCGCACAGAGCAGGAGTTTGTGAGAGAGCCGGCTTGAGAGTCAATTTCTCTTAAAAATATAATTGATTGCCAGCCTCCCTTGTCCCTGGCTGGCTTGCTAGCTCGTTGGTAACGTAACTGATTTCTTTTGTGGCTGCATCTGGCGCTGAGTTGCCATATTCCTTTCATGAACCACTTCCTGATATCCATTGTTGCAGATAAATATACATGATAATAGCCAAACTAACCTAGCAAGAGTAAACTGACAGGCTGCTGTGCCGCATCTCACTCAAGAACCCACACGACTCAATCCAGCGAGAAACCAGTCTCGCGCGCAGCCTTTCATTCAGAATTTCATAGCAAAATAAAAAAATGATATTAAACTAATCTTTCAACATAGTTTAAAACAAAAATAAATATTAAGACAAAGCCCTACAAATAACAACAATAAACATAATAATAAAACAATTAAAATGTTGTATTCAGCCCTGATTAAAACAGCGGGCCAAAATCCTGGATGGGCGGGCCCATGACGCCGGGTCTGGTGATTGGGCATTTTAAACTTAAGATAAGATTCCACTCCTACTGCTATTTATTCAATTTGTAACTTTATTATTTGCACCTTTTGTTTGTTCACCATGTAAATCGGCTCTGGGTCCCTTGAAAGGCGCTATACAAATGTAATCTATTATTATTATTATAAGATGGACCTGAACTTGAGTATTTGTGTTTGGTTCAGATTGAACGGGGCGATGTTAGAATATCACTTACGTCCATGTATTGATAAATATTACCCTCAGTTGAGATTTTTGGAGCGAGTGGCTTTCTTGTATGATGGGGAAAAAGTCTTGTGTTTTTATCGATGACGTAACCTGCCATTACAGCATCAGTTTCTCTGTGTTTATTGACTTATCACTGTGCTGCAGGTTTATAGGGTCACCGTCCAATGAGCGCCTCTCCATTACACTTTGAACCGTTTTAAAGTAATACAGCAGTTCAGGGAGGAAGTAGCTGTCGATGAGAGATCAACTGAAAGCATTGAGTCTGTGTTTAAGGTGTTGAAATGTATTATTGTCTGATGGAGGAGGAAGGGGACGCAGAGAGAAACTCACTTCCTGTGTTGTGAAAAGACAGACTTACACAGTCGATGGAAAGAGTTCACAGAAAAGTGTATTTTCATTTCAGTTGCATTTTAAAGCTATGAACTGTTTGACCACGAGCAGCACTTTGGAGCAACTTACTTCCTGCTGACATGTGTGTAATGTTGTGGTAAACTAAGTTCAATCAGGAAAAGACTTTTGCTTAAAGAACATTTATTGATGCTCAACCCGGTATCACGGCAAGACGTGAACATGTGAAGATTTACCACGGAGACGTGTAGATGTTACGATTTCAGTGCATCATTTATTGATTTCACGTTCAGATTTTGTATTTCTGTCAGTCAAACCCTGTCCTCGCACTCAAATAGCGCCTGCTTACGCTTAGATTCGCTCTGCTTCTGCTCAAACTGTACGCTTGCACTCAGATATATATACAGTAGGGATGTAACGATATATTGAATATCGCGATATCGCGGTAAATAGATGTCTCAATACCGTCGTGAGACTGACAAAATCTACCGCGATTTAAAAAAAAATGTTTAAATAATTCTTTTTTTTTTTTCTTAAATCATTTCTTTTTTTAAAAACCTTTATTTAACCAGGTGGTCCCTTTTAGATCATCGATCTCTTTTTCAAGGGAGACCTGTCCAACATGGCAGCAAGTAGGTTACAACATGAACATAAAACAACAGATAACACAAAAGGACATGGTATTTACACGGCTACATTTACACACCTAGAGACATGGACAAGTACCAACAGTATATTTATATCTCTGTCAATAAGCCTCACCTTCTTGGCAAACACTGTATTGTTGTTGAAGTGGTGGAGAGACAATGCACAGTTTGACCCACTGCTGTCACCCATGGCCAAAGCATATCTCTCTGTCCCAGCAACATCTGTACCAAGCAAGAGAGTTGTCTCCACAGCAGGGGATTTTGTAAACGCCCAAACATCCCAGCTTCTACCTGGAAATGTGGACATGCTCATATTCCTGACAGATAACCTTGATGATGCTGAGTGAGTGAGTGAGTGAGTGAGTGAGTGAGTGAGTGAGTGAGTGAGTGAGTGAGTGAGTTAGAGTTGAGTTACTTGAACAACTAAAGTGAAACTTGATTTATTCTATTGCAGGGTCTGATTATTATATTGTTGACACTTTAAAATACTACTATCTACTAAAATGCTGCACAAATCAGATTTATTATTTAATAAAGAAATAAAAAAATTTTTATTTTTCAATATCGCGATAAATATCGTACCGTGGACTTTTTATCGCGATATTATCGTACCGTGAGTTTTTGGTATTGTTACATCCCTAATATACAGCGTACTTCACTTGCTTTATTTATTTATTCAGGCTACATTTAATAAAGCCGTGGAGGGCGGGAGTTTATAAACCTGGTTAAAGAGTAACCGCCCTTACGGGACGCTCTAATAAGTAACGCGAACGCATTTTTGATTATTATTTGTCATATTTGTTTCTGACTGGCACCCAACTAATTAAACATTACACAACCCACTGCGCCACACGCCTCCATTAAAATAACGTAAAAACCCATTACAATGTTAAGGGGGAAGTGCAGCCGTGAGAATAATAGGACAGTTTGTGGTCGTTGTAAATTGATTATATAATTGATAATGGTTGAGTTTCCTACTGTGAACAATAGGGCGTCGCGATTTATCGATATAATATCAATATCGTGATTTGAGATGGGATATTGTTCAAATTGTTGTCATGTTTTCTACTTATTATGGTCGTTTGTACCAGGACTGGGCAATATATCGAACATTTGATCCATATCTAATTTGAGACAAATCTGTGGCTTTACTCTTGTTTGTTTTTAACTCCTCAGTGACTGAACATTACGTATTTAAATCCTCACAATGTAAATACTGTATTTTGTTAGAGCAGCAATCGTTAACCCTACAACCTCATTTCAGTTAGATTTTAAAGGTACGCTATAACGTTTTTTATTCCGGCAGTTAGTGTTTTCATGGAACTTTTGGATTTGAGCTTTTGCAGACCATTTACATGCACTATTCTTACAGTACATAACACACTACAGGAGAATAACAGGGCCTCTTTAACTGTAGTGACACCATGAAGTCACACCTCCATAAATACTGGAAACAAATACTACATCAAACCTTTTTAAACCGTACATCTGTGTTCTACTTAACAGGATTAAAACATTCCATAAATGCTGTTTAAATATGAAGAATTGAATGATGTGAATGAACTGAAATTAATCCTAATCTTCCGTCTCCCTGCGTATCACGTTGCCCACACAAAGGCATACTTCTGATGCTCGCTGTGGCGTTGATACACAACCCGAGTGGAAAATATATTTGCTTCTGCCACGCAGCTTCAATTAAATTAGCAATAGGCTAAGTGCAAGTGTAACTAAATATAGGGATGTGAACGGGGTTTGAACCGCGGAGGAATAGTGAGCATCAAATCCAGCTCTGCTCATAAATAAGGTATGAAATAAGGGTTCTTGTGGCGGAAATAAAAACAATTTAATCTAATTGAATGTTCATTTAAGTCAAAGTCAACTTTATAGTCAACTCCTCTGTTAGTGTTTCACAGACAGTGGGATGGAAATTCAGTTTCTCACCAACTCTGAGAATAAACATAAAAATAAATACTACATATACAGCTCTGGAAAATATAAGAGACCACCGCAGCGTTATTAGTGTCTCTGGTTTTACTATTTGTAGGTATGTGTTTGAGTAAAATCAACATTTTTAAATTGTATTCTATGAAGTACTGACATAATTTCTCTGTGTTGGAATTCAACAGAAAGTGGAACGGCTGCCAGACATGAAGAGATTGAGATTTAAGAACCATTTGGAGTGGTCTATTGATTGAATTCAGAGCTGTGTGTATATCAGGGTTTGTGCCCCTCAAATCAAAATGCAGATTTTCCCGTAAAAATGTTAAAGTGATTCCAGAAAACAATATTTCTGTTCGTCAAAAACGGTATAATTCCTCCAGAGATATGAGCATCTAACAGAGCGTCAGACGGCAGAGACAGCTTTGTTTTGACGGAGCTCCGACGTCACTTTGTTGTTTACGTCCGCGGAGACATCTTCTTTACTGGCGTCATGTTCTCGTGAGAATTTATATATTTTATAAACAAGATCACAGACAGTACTCATACTCAGAGATGTAAAAGTACACACATCCTTTACTCAAGTAGAAGTACAGATACTCGTGTTTAAAAATACTCTGGTGAAAGTAGAAGTACTGACTAAACTTCTTTACTCAAGTGAAAGTAAAGAGGCTTTGAAGTGTACTTCAGTAAAAAGTACCCATAACTAGCAGCTGTTTTAAAGAGTACCTGACCTCCCTTTATATTAATAGAACAATAATGTCATTGTTAGCTAATGAATGTTTCCATGCTGAACAACGGCAACATGACAACGTTTCCATTGGTCCCTCTTCTTTAGAGAAGACCAGGAAATGATGGATACACGGATCGTGTTCAAATCAATAGGCACGCAATGACTCTAAAGAATAATGATCACGCCACCAAACACACATTCAGACTAAAGGAACCAGCTGTTTGGGAAATGAGAGAAGTAGAAAGTACAGGTATTTGGGTTCAACATGTAAGAAGTAGAAAGTACAGGTATTTGGGTTCAACATGTAAGAAGTAGAAAGTACAGGTATTTGAGTTCAACATGTAAGAAGTAGAAAGTACAGGTATTTGAGTTCAACATGTAAGAAGTAGAAAGTACAGGTATTTGGGTTCAACATGTAAGAAGTAGAAAGTACAGGTATTTGGGTTCAACATGTAAGAAGTAGAAAGTACAGGTATTTGAGTTCAACATGTAAGAAGTAGAAAGTACAGGTATTTGTGTTCAACATGTAAGAAGTAGAAAGTACAGGTATTTGTGTTCAACATGTAAGAAGTAGAAAGTACAGGTATTTGAGTTCAACATGTGAGAAGTAGAAAGTACAGGTATTTGTGTTCAACATGTAAGAAGTAGAAAGTACAGGTATTTGGGTTCAACATGAGAGAAGTAGAAAGTACAGGTATTTGAGTTCAACATGTAGAAGTAGAAAGTACAGGTATTTGAGTTTCAACATGTAAGAAGTAGAAAGTACAGGTATTTGGGTTCAACATGTAAGAAGTAGAAAGTACAGGTATTTGGGTTCAACATGTAAGAAGTAGAAAGTACAGGTATTTGTGTTCAACATGTAAGAAGTAGAAAGTACAGGTATTTGTGTTCAACATGTAAGAAGTAGAAAGTACAGGTATTTGAGTTCAACATGTAAGAAGTAGAAAGTACAGGTATTTGGGTTCAACATGTAAGAAGTAGAAAGTACAGGTATTTGTGTTCAACATGTAAGAAGTAGAAAGTACAGGTATTTGAGTTCAACATGTAAGAAGTAGAAAGTACAGGTATTTGAGTTCAACATGTAAGAAGTAGAAAGTACAGGTATTTGAGTTCAACATGTAAGAAGTAGAAAGTACAGGTATTTGTGTTCAACATGTAAGAAGTAGAAAGTACAGGTATTTGAGTTCAACATGTAAGAAGTAGAAAGTACAGGTATTTGGGTTCAACATGTAAGAAGTAGAAAGTACAGGTATTTGATGTTCAACATGTAAGAAGTAGAAAGTACAGGTATTTGAGTTCAACATGTAAGAAGTAGAAAGTACAGGTATTTGAGTTCAACATGTGAGAAGTAGAAAGTACAGGTATTTGAGTTCAACATGTAAGAAGTAGAAAGTACAGGTATTTGGGTTCAACATGTAAGAAGTAGAAAGTACAGGTATTTGAGTTCAACATGTAAGAAGTAGAAAGTACAGGTATTTGGGTTCAACATGTAAGAAGTAGAAAGTACAGGTATTTGGGTTCAACATGTAAGAAGTAGAAAGTACAGGTATTTGTGTTCAACATGTAAGAAGTAGAAAGTACAGGTATTTGAGTTCAACATGTAAGAAGTAGAAAGTACAGGTATTTGGGTTCAACATGTAAGAAGTAGAAAGTACAGGTATTTGGGTTCAACATGTGAGAAGTAGAAAGTACAGGTATTTGGGTTCAACATGTAAGAAGTAGAAAGTACAGGTATTTGTGTTCAACATGTAAGAAGTAGAAAGTACAGGTATTTGGTTCAACATGTAAGAAGTAGAAAGTACAGGTATTTGTGTTCAACATGTAAGAAGTAGAAAGTACAGGTATTTGGGTTCAACATGTAAGAAGTAGAAAGTACAGGTATTTGTGTTCAACATGTAAGAAGTAGAAAGTACAGGTATTTGTGTTCAACATGTAAGAAGTAGAAAGTACAGGTATTTGAGTTCAACATGTAAGAAGTAGAAAGTACAGGTATTTGGGTTCAACATGTAAGAAGTAGAAAGTACAGGTATTTGTGTTCAACATGTAAGAAGTAGAAAGTACAGGTATTTGGGTTCAACATGTAAGAAGTAGAAAGTACAGGTATTTGGGTTCAACATGTAAGAAGTAGAAAGTACAGGTATTTGTGTTCAACATGTAAGAAGTAGAAAGTACAGGTATTTGAGTTCAACATGTAAGAAGTAGAAAGTACAGGTATTTGATGTTCAACATGTGAGAAGTAGAAAGTACAGGTATTTGAGGTTCAACATGTAAGAAGTAGAAAGTACAGGTATTTGGGTTCAACATGTAAGAAGTAGAAAGTACAGGTATTTGAGTTCAACATGTAAGAAGTAGAAAGTACAGGTATTTGGGTTCAACATGTAAGAAGTAGAAAGTACAGGTATTTGTGTTCAACATGTAAGAAGTAGAAAGTACAGGTATTTGAGTTCAACATGTAAGAAGTAGAAAGTACAGGTATTTGGTTCAACATGTGAGAAGTAGAAAGTACAGGTATTGTGTTCAACATGTAAGAAGTAGAAAGTACAGGTATTTGGGTTCAACATGTAAGAAGTAGAAAGTACAGGTATTTGTGTTCAACATGTGAGAAGTAGAAAGTACAGGTATTTGGGTTCAACATGTAAGAAGTAGAAAGTACAGGTATTTGGGTTCAACATGTAAGAAGTAGAAAGTACAGGTATTTGGGTTCAACATGTAAGAAGTAGAAAGTACAGGTATTTGTGTTCAACATGTGAGAAGTAGAAAGTACAGGTATTTGTGTTCAACATTTAAGAAGTAGAAAGTACAGGTATTTGAGTTCAACATGTAAGAAGTAGAAAGTACAGGTATTTGGGTTCAACATGTAAGAAGTAGAAAGTACAGGTATTTGTGTTCAACATGTAAGAAGTAGAAAGTACAGGTATTTGTGTTCAACATGTAAGAAGTAGAAAGTACAGGTATTTGGGTTCAACATGTAAGAAGTAGAAAGTACAGGTATTTTGTTCAACATGTAAGAAGTAGAAAGTACAGGTATTTGGGTTCAACATGTAAGAAGTAGAAAGTACAGGTATTTGTGTTCAACATGTAAGAAGTAGAAAGTACAGGTATTTGGGTTCAACATGTAAGAAGTAGAAAGTACAGGTATTTGGGTTCAACATGTAAGAAGTAGAAAGTGCAGGTATTTGAGTTCAACATGTAAGAAGTAGAAAGTACAGGTATTTGGGTTCAACATGTGAGAAGTAGAAAGTACAGGTATTTGGGTTCAACATGTAAGAAGTAGAAAGTACAGGTATTTGGTTTCAACATGTAAGAAGTAGAAAGTACAGGTATTTGGGTTCAACATGTAAGAAGTAGAAAGTACAGGTATTTGGTTTCAACATGTAAGAAGTAGAAAGTAAAGGTATTTGGGTTCAACATGTAAGAAGTAGAAAGTACAGGTATTTGGTTTCAACATGTACCTGTACTTTCTACTTAATAGTCAAAGTAAAAAGTCGTCCGAAAAATAAGTAGTGGAGTAAAGTACTGATACCAGAAACATGTACTTAAGTACAGTAACAAAGTATTTGTACTGCACTACTTCCCACCTCTGCTCATAGTACTATATATTTCAAGAAAAAACCCTGTATATAATATACATACACCAGTGCATGTCCATATGCAGTTATGGTAGAGAGAACAAAGTTAGTTGAAGTAAACGGTTTTCAGACAAATTTTTTATATAAATGGATCAAAAAGAGAGAGAATCTTTGTTCCTGAAACTTTCAGAGTCTCTTTCCACAGAGGGGACACATGTTGATGTAGAAGAGACATGAAGAAGAGGGGACACATGTTGATGTAGAAGAGACATGAAGAAGAGGGGACACATGTTGATGTAGAAGAGACATGAAGAAGAGGGGACACATGTTGATGTAGAAGAGACATGAAGAAGAGGGGACACATGTTGATGCAGAAGAGACATGAAGAAGAGGGGACACATGTTGATGAAGAGACATGAAGAAGAGGGGACACATGTTGATGAAGAGACATGAAGAAGAGGGGACACATGTTGATGTAGAAGAGACATGAAGAAGAGGGGACACATGTTGATGTAGAAGAGACATGAAGAAGAGGGGACACATGTTGATGTAGAAGAGACATGAAGAAGAGGGGACACATGTTGATGCAGAAGAGACATGAAGAAGAGGGGACACATGTTGATGAAGAGACATGAAGAAGAGGGGACACATGTTGATGTAGAAGAGACATGAAGAAGAGGGGACACATGTTGATGTGGAAGAGACGTGAAGAAGAGGGGACACATGTTGATGTAGAAGAGACATGAAGAAGAGGGGACACATGTTGATGTAGAAGAGGGGACACATGTTGATGTGGAAGAGACGTGAAGAAGAGGATTTTGCAGAAAGGTCCCCTTTAATGTGGAATTGAGCAACAGTTACACTTTTAGCAAATGAAAAGTACCTGAAGCTGCAGATCAGTCGGTAAAGAAAGAAAGTTGAATGAGCTTCAAAATGTAAAAAGAGATATATCATAAAAGTCTCACGGTAAAAGGTTCATGATATAATGTAGAGGGGCTCACATAATAATACAGTATTTAAAAAGATAACAAATCAATGTATTATTGAATCTCCCTATTGAACAAGGACCCTGCACACAGGAAGCATTAACCGAAGACCTTGAGAGTCTGTTCCTAAACTTTTATTTGAGTTGTTGATGAATAATAGAGACTCAGGTTCAGTTCAGAATGCAACACTGATTATGAACAACCTGTCTGATTTTATGGCTGTTTGACACAGTTTCTACGTTTTTACAAGTTAACTTTAATGTCTTTTACTGGTAACTGTATTCTATGTGATATCAATGTATGTGAGTATTTTAAGAGCTGTCTATTGTGTGGAAGGTGCTAAGAGACACGATACAGGCAGTAGAAGTATACAATAATAATAATAGATACAAATCTTATAGTGCCTTTCAAGGGACCCAAGGCCGTTTTACACGCTGAGAACAAACAAACAAACAAACACAAGTAGGGCAAATAATAAAGTACAAATGAAATGAATAGCAGTCGGAGTGGAAGCAGGTGTGATGGGTTAGGGGTCAAAGGCTATAAAGGAGCATAGAATGAAAATACTCAGGTAAACATGATGATACTGTAACGGTCAGATGAAGTCTGAAATGCTCCTTGCATCCCATGTGTAACACCAACAGACAAACATCAAGACACACGAGAAACAAACAACAAACATTTAACATAACGGCAGGATCAGTGAGAGAGAAGCTGCTCAAAGGCCTTCAGCGTCATTTGATCTGGACTCAGCTCTGTGTTTAAATATAGGTCAATGGTACTTTTGAGTAAGTGTGCTTTCTTACTATCCAGCGCTGCAGGTCAGCTGTTTTCCTCCTTCAGACGGAGACGAGTACAAAGCAGAGATGCTAAGCTGTCAGGCGTCCCTCTTATTAAATGATCAGCTCGTGTGTGTTGTCACGGCTCGCTGAGTTCTGGCAGCACTGAAGCCAGAAAGCGGCTTATCTCGATGGACGGGTTCATTATCACCTTCTAATTACAGGTGGGTCTTCAGGTGGATTCATTACCCGCGCTGACCGGGGCTGTGGTGGTGTGTGTGTGTGTGTGTGTGTGTGTGTGTGTGTGTGTGTGTGTGTGTGTGTGTGTGTGTGTGTGTGTGTGTGTGTGTGTGTGTGTGTGTGTGTGTGTGTGTGTGTGTGTGTGTGTGTGTGTGTGTGTGTGTGTGTGTGTGTGTCCGGGGGTTACTGTTACAGCGGCTGAACTGCAGGGGGTCAGCTGGTGTGTGTCGGGGGGGTCCGGGGTTTCTGTTTCAGCGCTGCGGTGCAATATTCATGAGCTGAGAGGGGATCAGTGTGCTGCCTCCTCCACTCCATCAAACACAAGTGAGTGTGCGTGTCAGTGTGAGTGTGTGTGAGCATCTGGCTTTCCTGCACACACACACACACACACACACACACACACCAGGTGCTTCATAAAAACCTGCTGTATATGAGACTAAACATGAATCTTATATTAGTCATTTTATGCATGCCTTCATTTTCGAGTTGGTTTGTGATGTCGGTTCTGAAGCTTGTGATATCTTTTGATTAAACATTCACAGACCTGCGAATATTTACCTTCTCTAGTGAAGTCCTGGTGAGTTTTTACCTTTTCTTTTTAGGCCTCTTAAGAAGTGAGCTTCGCCCTTTACTTCATGCGCTTTGTGGTCATGAGTAGAAAGTTGATTACAAAGGGTTAGAGTTGAAAATGACGGTGTCCTCCTCCATCAGGAGGAACTCGCTGCAGCTTCAGAAAGGAAGCAGATATTAAAACCCAGATGTTCCGTGTGACGAAACATCTTCAGCAACTTGACAACACATGCAGCGTTCAGAGAACATTCAGCAACTTGAGGAGACATCCTCATCTGCATGTGTTTCCTTTTTATTCACTGCTAATGAAAGTGTTGTCGAGCGTCGGCCGCTGTGAACATTTCAAATATTCTGTGCTTGAAATTCAATGTTTTTTAAATTTCAAAATCAGATGGAAGTCATTAAACATGGGAGTAAATGAATGGTCCCTACAACAAAAAACAGACTTAGATTAAGGCATTAAGTGTAGTAGAGCTTAACTTGGATAAATAAAACAGGTCAACACCAGCCTTGCATATCTTTCTCAATCTCCTCCGTTAATAATACTCGTCTTATTCTCTGCATTAAATCAGGAGGATGAAATAGTGCTGATGTCCCCGATGGTTATCATGTGTTCATAAAGGAGAGGAAGCTCTAACAGGAGTTCTTGTTCAGCATATTGTACATCTTGAATGGAGTAGCTGCCCACAAATTAAAGGAAAACATTCATTGAATTATTGATGAAGTATTAATGAATGCATGTTAAAGTGAGTGGACACTAACAAGCCTCAGATCCGCGCTCCGATACTCCCCGAGCACCGAGGATAACCACGAATCAATGTCTAAATATATCTATTAAAACCCGGTATAGCGCAAATGTGCATGTTTCTCCAGTAAAGCACAATGAACGCTGATGGGGAATCTGTTGAGGATAACGTGAGCTATAGCTAGCATGGCTAATCAGTAGGGGGTTGTTTTTAGCTTCAAATAATATCACTTGGCTTATGTGTAAAGAAAATAAATCTGCAGAATGAACGTGATACTAGCATGACAACAGAATTTAACTGAATTGTTCCCCAAAAAAACCTGTTTAGGATCATTAAATTAACCCGCATTATAATTTTAGCTAACTTACGTTAACTTAAGATGATTTCAGTCAGTTTTGCAGTCCTATCAGTGGGGACATTTGGGCTGAAATGCTAAGAAATGTTGGGGTTTAGAGGGTTAATCTCGCCCTGGATGCAGCCTTACAGGTCGATTTCCATTTAATTTCAAACAGATTAAGACATGTCTTCTTGTGTCCAGCTGACAATCTTGTGACCATTAAAGGTGGGCTAGGTAAGAATGGAGAAACCAGCTCGAGTGCGCTAGAATTTGAAAATACACAGCCGGAAGAAATCTGCCACTTCCTCACAGAGCCCCTCCTCCAACACACACGAACGCGCACATGACCAATGAGGGCACGAAATAAGTTTGTGCACAGATGGAAGGCTGACAGGCAGGTAGGCCATCCAGTTACTTTTAGCCGGCTCAGATGATTGGTCGTGCTTTTTACAGCGCCACGGCTTCCACAGATGATGTTTTTTAATGGATTTATTGTCAAAGCACTTCAGATATTCATTGCTATCGGGACGTTAAGAGCATTCCATGGAATATAACAACAAGTGTTTCTGAAACTTACCTACCCCACCTTTAAAGGTGGGGTAGGTAAGTTTCAGAAACCGGCTCGAGTGCACTAAAATTTGAAAGTACACAGCCGAAAAGAATCCGCCCCTTCCTTCAGACTTCCTTACAGAGCATCTCCTCCAACACACATGAACGCTCACATGACGTCAGCAGACTGGTGAAAGTGGCCGCCTGTTGCTGGCGAGTCATTGAAGTACTGCTGCAGGGCACGCCCAATGACGGCACGCCCAATGACGGCACGCCCAATGAGGGCACGAGATACATTTGTGCGTGCACGAGATGGAAGGCTGACAGACAAGGCGGCAATCCAATCCGTTTAGCGGCCCGGCTAAACGGATTGGTCGTACTTTTTACAGCACCACGGCTTCCACAGATGACATTTTTTTATGGATTTGTTGTCAAAGCACTTCAGATATTCATTGCTATCGGGATGTTAAGAGCATTCCATGGAATATAACAAAAAGTGTATCTCGAGCCGGTTTCTCAAACGTACCTACCCCACCTTTAAGTGTATGTTTATGCATGTCTTAATTTGGCACCAAAAGTCATTGATGCATTTTCTCTTGTCAAAATATCTATCAGACTATCATCGATCTACATTATATTGTTCATGTATTTATCAGGGCCCTAACATCTTTATATTAACACATGCTATTTAATGTAACCGATCCAAAAGGATGACCTCTAACCTGTAGTGCTCCTCGCAAGTCGTTATGTGCAATACAAATAACGTTTAATGCATTATGAGGGCATGATGATGAGTGGAATCACAACACCATATAATGAGCTTAATGTGCTCAGTCTGTAGGAGGTAACATGTTTAATGAGCTGCTGGACATTAAGGGGCTCTGTGATTAGAATGCATCTCTTCTCTATCAGTATGTGGTGTCTCCACTTTAAAGAGTCCTCTCCTGCTGATGTTCAGGTGTATATCAGTAGAGTCTCTACTTTAAAGAGTCCTCTCCTGCTGATGTTCAGGTGTATATCAGTATGTAGTGTCTCTACTTTAAAGAGTCCTCTCCTGCTGATGTTCAGGTGTATATCAGTATGTAGTGTCTCTACTTCAAAGAGTCCTCTCCTGCTGATGTTCAGGTGTATATCAGTATGTAGTGTCTCCACTTTAAAGAGTCCTCCTGCTGATGTTCAGGTGTATATCAGTATGTAATGTCTCTACTTTAAAGAGTCCTCTCCTGCTGATGTTCAGGTGTATATCAGTATGTAGTGTCTCTACTTCAAAGAGTCCTCTCCTGCTGATGTTCAGGTGTATATCAGTATGTAGTGTCTCTACTTTAAAGAGTCCTCCTGCTGATGTTCAGGTGTATATCAGTATGTAATGTCTCTACTTTAAAGAGTCCTCTCCTGCTGATGTTCAGGTGTATATCAGTATGTAGTGTCTCTACTTTAAAGAGTCCTCTCCTGCTGATGTTCAGGTGGATGTCAGTGTTTAGTGTCTCCACTTTAAAGAGTCCTCTCCTGCTGATGTTCAGGTGTATATCAGTATGTAGTGTCTCTACTTTAAAGAGTCCTCTCCTGCTGATGTTAATGTGTATATCAGTATGTAGTGTCTCTACTTTAAAGAGTCCTCTCCTGCTGATGTTCAGGTGTATATCAGTATGTAGTGTCTCTACTTTAAAGAGTCCTCTCCTGCTGATGTTCAGGTGTATATCAGTATGTAGTGTCTCCACTTTAAAGAGTCCTCTCCTGCTGATGTTCAGGTGTATATCAGTATGTAGTGTCTCTACTTTAAAGAGTCCTCTCCTGCTGATGTTCAGGTGTATATCAGTATGTAGTGTCTCTACTTTAAAGAGTCCTCTCCTGCTGATGTTCAGGTGGATATCAGTATGTAGTGTCTCTACTTTAAAGAGTCCTCTCCTGCTGATGTTCAGGTGTATATCAGTATGTAGTGTCTCTACTTTAAAGAGTCCTCTCCTGCTGATGTTCAGGTGTATATCAGTATGTAGTGTCTCTACTTTAAAGAGTCCTCTCCTGCTGATGTTCAGGTGTATATCAGTATGTAGTTTCTCTACTTTAAAGAGTCCTCTCCTGCTGATGTTCAGGTGTATATCAGTATGTAGTGTCTCTACTTTAAAGAGTCCTCTCCTGCTGATGTTCAGGTGTATATCAGTATGTAGTGTCTCTACTTTAAAGAGTCCTCTCCTGCTGATGTTCAGGTGTATATCAGTATGTAGAGTCTCTACTTTAAAGAGTCCTCTCCTGCTGATGTTCAGGTGTATATCAGTATGTAGTGTCTCTACTTTAAAGAGTTCTCCTGCTGATGTTCAGGTGTATATCAGTATCTAGTGTCTCTACTTTAAAGAGTCCTCTCCTGCTGATGTTCAGGTGTATATCAGTATGTAGTGTCTCTACTTTAAAGAGTCCTCTCCTGCTGATGTTCAGGTGTATATCAGTATGTAGTGTCTCTACTTTAAAGAGTCCTCTCCTGCTGATGTTCAGGTGTATATCAGTATGTAGTGTCTCCACTTTAAAGAGTCCTCTCCTGCTGATGTTCAGGTGTATATCAGTATGTAGTGTCTCCACTTTAAAGAGTCCTCTCCTGCTGATGTTCAGGTGTATATCAGTATGTAGTGTCTCTACTTTAAAGAGTCCTCTCCTGCTGATGTTCAGGTGTATATCAGTATGTAGTGTCTCTACTTTAAAGAGTCCTCTCCTGCTGATGTTCAGGTGTATATCAGTATGTAGTGTCTCTACTTTAAAGAGTCCTCTCCTGCTGATGTTCAGGTGTATATCAGTATGTAGTGTCTCTACTTTAAAGAGTCCTCTCCTGCTGATGTTCAGGTGTATATCAGTATGTAGTGTCTCTACTTTAAAGAGTCCTCTCCTGCTGATGTTCAGGTGTATATCAGTATGTAGTGTCTCTACTTTAAAGAGTCCTCTCCTGCTGATGTTCAGGTGTATATCAGTATGTAGTGTCTCTACTTTAAAGAGTCCTCTCCTGCTGATGTTCAGGTGTATATCACTATGTAGTGTATCTACTTTAAAGAGTCCTCTCCTGCTGATGTTCAGGTGTATATCAGTATGTAGAGTCTCTACTTTAAAGAGTCCTCTCCTGCTGATGTTCAGGTGTATATCAGTATGTAGTGTCTCTACTTTAAAGAGTTCTCCTGCTGATGTTCAGGTGTATATCAGTATCTAGTGTCTCTACTTTAAAGAGTCCTCTCCTGCTGATGTTCAGGTGTATATCAGTATGTAGTGTCTCTACTTTAAAGAGTCCTCTCCTGCTGATGTTCAGGTGTATATCAGTATGTAGTGTCTCCACTTTAAAGAGTCCTCTCCTGCTGATGTTCAGGTGTATATCAGTATGTAGTGTCTCCACTTTAAAGAGTCCTCTCCTGCTGATGTTCAGGTGTATATCAGTATGTAGTGTCTCTACTTTAAAGAGTCCTCTCCTGCTGATGTTCAGGTGTATATCAGTATGTAGTGTCTCTACTTTAAAGAGTCCTCTCCTGCTGATGTTCAGGTGTATATCAGTATGTAGTGTCTCTACTTTAAAGAGTCCTCTCCTGCTGATGTTCAGGTGTATATCAGTATGTAGTGTCTCTACTTTAAAGAGTCCTCTCCTGCTGATGTTCAGGTGTATATCAGTATGTAGTGTCTCTACTTTAAAGAGTCCTCTCCTGCTGATGTTCAGGTGTATATCAGTATGTAGTGTCTCTACTTTAAAGAGTCCTCTCCTGCTGATGTTCAGGTGTATATCAGTATGTAGTGTCTCTACTTTAAAGAGTCCTCTCCTGCTGATGTTCAGGTGTATATCAGTATGTAGTGTCTCTACTTTAAAGAGTCCTCTCCTGCCGATGAACAGCTTTAAAGTAGATGTTGTTCAGCTCACAGATTTTGATGGAAACTAAAGATGTCTCTCTTGTTTTGAAATGTTAGACTTGGTTCTAGTATCTTCCGGTGTGTATGGCCTTATGCAACAATGATATAACCAACTGTGTGTGTGTGTGTGTGTGTGTGTGTGTGTGTATATATGTGTGTGTGTGTGTGTGTGTGTGTGTGTGTGTGTGTGTGTGTGTGTGTGTGTGTGTGTGTGACAGAGGGGTGTGTGTGTGTGTGTGTGTGTGTGTGTGTGTGTGTGTGTGTGTGTGTGTGTGTGTGTGTGTGTGTGTGTGTGTGTGTGTGTGTGTGTGTGTGTGATATTTGATCAAACTACATGACCTCTGTATTATATATTTTATTATATATTTTTTTCTCAACGCCTTTATTTATTTATTTTTGTACTTTTATTTTCTCTTGTTCTTACATGTGTTTGTCCCAGGGTGTAAAAGTCCTCCTCCTTCACGGTGCACGTGCACCTAGTTACACTTCTTCTGCTTTAATAAATAAAAAAATCTGCTTCTATTATGTATTATTTATTTTATCATACTGTATTTCCCCCTCCGCTGCACTTCCCCTCCCCGCCGGCAGGGGTCTGGGTCACGTGAAGGTCAGCAGCAGAGAGGGGTTCACTGAAAGTTCACGCGCATATATTAGGCAATTCAATCTTTCACTTCAGTGGCAAAACTAGTTGGAAATGAGCTGCGCGCGGAGGGACGGATAACCCATTCGTCATCGGAGAGGAGAAGGTGTGCTTTTGAAACTGCGCGTTATTTCTGATAAAAGAGGAGAGAGATCCCGCAGCTGCACGAGACTCAGTGTGAGGAAACACATCGGGATATCATCGTTATTATTATTATCATTATTATTATTATTACATATTATCATGAGGAAGAATGCGCGTGTGTCCGTGGAACGCCGCGAGGACATGGAGCATTTAGAGGAGCGTTGTCTTCCGAAATAATTCATGATTCCGGTTCGGGACGAAACAGAACAAGAGGAGCGAAATCCGCGGTGCCAAGAAGAAGAAGCAGAAGAAGAAGAGGGAGAGGAGGAAGAGGAGGAAGAGGAGGAAGAGGAGGAGGGGGGACAGTTTTTGATGGAGTTGTGTGCGCTTATGCCGCTCATATTTCTCCATTACGCGCAGGACTAGTTGACCGTCACCATGTTTGACTGCATGGACGTGCTGAGTCCCGGGCAGATGTTGGATTTCTACACCTCGAGCCCGTCCTCGTGCATGCTGCAGGAAAAAGCTCTGAAAGCCTGCATCAGCGGACTGCACGCGCACAGAGAGTGGCAGCACCGCAGGAGCGCGCACTGTAAGGTCCAACTGTGTGTGTGTGTGTGAGTGTGAGAGAGTGTGTGTGTTGTTGTTGTTGTTGTTGTGGTTATTATCGCTGCAGGGGGACAGGTAGGGGTCACAGGGGGCCTGCAGGGGTCATAACTACTGCACAACTGGGCATTAGATCGTTTTATTAAGTAAGTGTGCTTTTGGGAACAGTTCTCATGGATGCCTTGTGATATATTAGGAGTATCACATCCTTAAAAGCACATGGGCTGTGTTTTCTGGAGCAGATCTGGTTCAGTAAAGTCTATTTTTGTCGGAGTGTTTAAGTTGTTACACTCCTTTAGTTGTAGGGAAACTCTTTGGAACCGGCATTTTAAAATGTAAGGAATAATGAACCGTAATGCAGGTGTGATGATTATTTTGACGGGTGTCCTTTAGGGAAACTCGTGGGTGATACTTCATAAAACTTCAATATGCATTATGAAGGTGTGTTTGTGGAGCAGATCTGATTCTGTATAATTCAGTGTGTGTTGGTCTAATTAGATCAAGTGTTTGTCATGCGTAAAACAACTCTTGAGGAAAGGACGCTTAGGTTAGTAATTCTGTCTGTTAAAAAGTAGTTTTCCGATGCGTAAAAACACTCCTTCAGGACTCTTTGCTGGCATGAATGCATCATAAATATACTGGGGAGAACACACTTTAAAGCAGGTGTGGTCTGTAGGGGATGGTTTAGAGAACTCTGAGGGACGCATGGATGCCTCAGTGACATGATGCAGGTCCATTTGAAAAAGTAGTTTTTTGATGCGTTCAATTTGATTAAAGGCTGCAGACCATGAAGGGTCACCACGGTTTAAAACGCCACTCTACAGGTGTCTAAGTGGCTTGGGTGATTAGATCATTCATAATAAGGCAAATTAGGGAAGTGTCCTTTAGGGAAACTCTTCGTTAAAAAAAATGCCTGGATGCGTTATACAACATATTAGGAGCAAAACGTCTTAAAAAAGCAGCTCGTGGACCTGATGAGGTGTATTTTAGTTTGATAAAAATGTTGTTTATGATGAGAAAAAACACTCGTATCATAGTCCTATATTAGGAGGAATAAAGACTAAACATCGGGTTGTATTTCTGCAGCAGCTCTGATACGATACAGCGATTTTGTGTCTTGATTATAAAAGTTGCTTTTAATGCGTAAAAACACTCCTTTAGAAATGACAACAGTAAAACAGGACGCGTGGTTTTAATGCTTTGTAAATATCATGAGGATTAAGTCATACATCACACAGCTCAGACATGAGGAAGTAGATTTCTGTCCGATAAGAAAACTGTTTTTTATGCGTAAAACACGTCTTTAGAGGGGGGGGGGGGGGACTCTTTGAAACAGGATGCGTGAATTCATTGTTAAATATGAGGAGGAATAAGTCTCAACACGGAGCTCAGAGACATGAAACTGTATTTCTGTTCAATAAGAAAGTGGCTTTTTTTTGTTTGCGTCGCGGCGGCACTTTGCAGACGTCTTGTTTCACTCGTAAATCGTGCGGCTGTTCTCAGATCAGCGCAGAGTAAAACCTTCCCCCTCCTCCCTGACACTCATTTAGATTAATGACAGCTCGCACTTTTCTCCAGGATTATTTAGAATGGGCTCCGTTGATGGATCACTGTCCACGAGACTAAAGGGTGCGTTTAAAGACAGCTGGGAATAGTGGGAATACTTGGAGAGTAGAAGGAAATATCATGAATACCGTTTAGGTCAGGGGGGTCAAACTCAAATACACAGGGGGCCAGGATTAAAACATGGGTACGAGACGAGGGCCGGACTGGTTCAATGTTTATTGCAGAACTTATTGAAATGAACTTATTGCACATATTAAACCTGGAACTAACAAAGCTTCAATTATTGCCTATAAAAACAACATTAAACATTAAATAATCAGTTGCATTCATTTCTTATGGCTCGATCTGCAGCTTTTCCAGAGTCATTTCTTATGAGTACATTTTTCCACAGGCCAACAACAGCTTCAACAAAACTATTCCCCTCAAAGAGAAAACCAAACATGCCCTGTTGTCCTGAGAGAGAAAGTGCAGAAGGAAACATCCATTGAACTCAGTGTGCTGCTCTGTGATGCTAGTTCAGATACTTGGCATCTCATCTTGGGTGCAAGGTCATCAATGTTTGGGCTCAGGCTCTGAGCTGAGGAGACCCTCAGGATGGAGTGAAGGTGTGCGTGCAATATACCGGAGGGCCAGATCTAATAGTTATTAGAAATTATCCTGCGGGCCGAAATTAAATCCACCAAGGGCCTGATTTGGCCCCCGGACCTTGAGTTTGACATGTGTGGTTTAGGAGATCATATGAGGATTGTGATAGTGATAGTTTTATAATGTGACATGTATTCTAGGGAATTGTATGTATGTAGTTGATTGAGGTCCTTAAAAACAAAAATAAGAATTATTAACATTTTCAATGAAAGCTCAATTAAATATTTCTTTAAATAAACACAAGTTAAAATGTGCAATAAATCGAATTAATGACCAATTATTCTGAAATAAATCTGAAAAAAGTATCTTTTCTTACTTTTCTTGTGAAAGTCCTCGCGCTGTGAGTCACTTCCTGCTCTCGGCTCTGTGTGTGATGATTGGTCCTCTCTGATGACCTGCAGCCGTCACTCCTCAGCAGGCGTTTGCTCGAGGGCACGCAGGCAGAGAGGCTGAGATCACCCGAGCCGCTTCACTGGGATGATGGAAGACTTCACCAATCAGCGTGTGATGGACTAGTGCAGATAAATGCTCCTAACCAGAGTGCGAGGTCGCGTCTTTAAATGACCTTTGAGCATCTCAGACAGAAACACTTCATTCGCTTTCTACAAGGGAAAGAAAACTAGACATGCTTCACATTTAAGAAGCTAAACATCTGACATTTTGGGGACATTTTTTAAACCAATAATACAATTACAATCATTTCAGGGATTAGTTAGCTGCCGGATTCTTTTAATACCGATAATAACAAATACAGTATTTAAATTCATATTTTATGTGAATAGGCGTTTAATATTCATCGATGAAGTTGGTGCGTAAACACAATCTGAAATACTGAATTGTTGTTTATTTACCTTTTGTTTGTAAACATGTGTGTAGGTGTCGTGTGCAGAGTGAATCACATGTATGGGAACAAATCTGACAAATATTTCTAGTTTTCTAAAAGCTCAGAAAATGGGACTTCCTATTTGCAGATTACCGCTTTAATGTCATTTAGCCGATCGAATGATTCTATATGATCACCGAGTGTCTGAGATCCCTCCGTGCATCGAGGCGCTCTGACAGAAGAGCTTTTACCTGCATGACAAAAAGACTCGTTCATTTGTTTTTGGATATTATCTATTTTTAAATGTTTTATAATATTGATAATTATATATTTTTTAGCGTTTAAAATCATTCCTATGAGTTCTAAATTATTGCATTTCTTTCATGACGCTCTACTTGATCAGATATTCCTGTCATTCATCCAGCTGTCAATATCCGCCTGTTGTCATGTTTTATAGTATGTTCTTAGAAGTAGAAGTACTCAGATCTTGTACTTGAGTAAAAGTAGAAGTACTCAGATTGTGTACTTTAGTAAAAGAAGAAGTACTCAGATCTTGTACTTGAGTAAAAGTAGAAGTACTCAGATCTTGTACTTGAGTAAAAGTAGAAGTACTCAGATCTTGTTCTTGAGTAAAAGTAGAAGTACTCAGATCTTGTACTTGAGTAAAAGTAGAAGTACTCAGATATTGTACTTGAGTAAAAGTAGAAGTACTCAGATCTTGTACTTGAGTAAAAGTAGAAGTACTCAGATATTGTACTTGAGTAAAAGTAGAAGTACTCAGATCTTGTACTTGAGTAAAAGTAGAAGTACTCTGATATTGTTCTTGAGTAAAAGTAGAAGTACTCTGATATTGTACTTGAGTAAAAGTAGAAGTACTCAGATATTGTACTTGAGTGAAAGTAGAAGTACTCTGATATTGTACTTGAGTAAAAGTAGAAGTACTCAGATATTGTACTTGAGTGAAAGTAGAAGTACTCAGATCATGTACTTGAGTAAAAGTAGAAGTACTCAGATCTTGTACTTGAGTAAAAGTAGAAGTACTCAGGTCTTGTTCTTGAGTAAAAGTAGAAGTACTCAGATCTTGTACTTGAGTAAAAGTAGAAGTACTCAGGTCTTGTTCTTGAGTAAAAGTAGAAGTACTCAGATTTTGTACTTGAGTAAAAGTAGAAGTACTCAGATCTTGTACTTGAGTAAAAGTAGAAGTACTCAGATCCTGTACTTGAGTAAGAGTAGAAGTATTCAGGTCTTGTACTTGAGTAAAAGTAGAAGTACTCAGGTCTTGTACTTGAGTAAAAGTAGAAGTACTCAGATCTTGTTCTTTAGTAAAAGTAGAAGTACTCAGGTCTTGTACTTGAGTAAAAGTAGAAGTACTCAGATCTTGTTCTTTAGTAAAAGTAGAAGTACTCAGATCTTGTACTTGAGTAAAAGTAGAAGTACCAGAGTGTAGGAATACTCTGTTACAGTAAAAGTCCTGCATTCAAAATGTTCCTCAAGTGAAAGTAGAAAAGTATTCTCATCAAAATATAGTGAAAGACAGTAAAAGTAGTCGTTGTGCAGATTGGTCCATTTCAGAATAATATATATGATATGTTTTATAATGATTGATCATGAAAGTGTTCTCAAAGCTGGTGAAGGTGCAGCTAGTCTGAATGGCTTTGTAGACTGCAGGGTAGCTGGTGGATTTACTCCAGGTGGAACTAAAGTCTGATTCAACACTTGGTTAGATTTCACATCATTCATCCAGATCATGATTTTATTTGTGTGTTTCCTCTCTTTGATCTGAAGCCCCTCTCAGGGTCAGTGGAGGTGAAGCTTCTTCATTCGCTCAGATAACGATGAAACCTCCTGGGTTTTAATTAGCCTCATCGACAGCGAGCCGTCCGTTAAAGCTCTTCCTCTCGGAGTTTAGATGTTCATTAACGATGATCAAGGAGCATTTACTCGGATGAAACGGCTTAACAGACGAGGCTGAACAACAAGAGGAGTTTCACAATAAAAGTCCTCAATTAGGAAACTCAGTATTTTAATATGTCCATTCATTGTGTTGACAGCGCTGGTAAAGTCCTAATGAGAAGCTTCATAACATCCAAAGACACAAAACAAACACCACATAGGTGTGTGTGTGTGTGTCTGTGTGTGTGTGTGTGTGTGTGTGTGTGTGTGTGTGTGTGTGTGCGTGCGTGCGTGCGTGCGTGCGTGCGTGCGTATGTGCGTGAGGGTGTGTGTGTGTGTGCGTGAGGGTGTGTGTGTGTGTGTGTGTGTGTGTGTGTGTGTGTGTGCGTGAGGGTGTGTGTGTGTGTGCGTGAGGGTGTGTGTGTGTGTGTGTGTGTGTGTGTGAGGTGTGTGTGCGTGCGTGAGGTGTGCGTGCGTGCGTGAGTTGTGTGCGTGATGTGTGTGTGTGTGCGTACGTGTGTGTGAGGTGTGTGTGTGTGTGTGTGTGTGTGTGTGTGTGTGTGTGTGTGTGCGTGCGTGTGTGTGAGGTGTGTGTGTGTGTGTGTGTGTGTGTGTATGTGTGTGTGTGTGTGTGTGTGTGTGTGTGTGTGTGTGTGTGTGTGTGTGTGTGTGTGTGTGTGTGTGTGTGTGTGTGTGTGTGTGTGTGTGTGTGTGTGTGCGTGCGTGAGGTGTGTGTGTGTGCGTGCGTGTGTGTGAGGTGTGTGTGTGAAGTGTGTCTGTGTGTGTGTGTTTTGGGATAATTGGGGCCTCTTTGTGTTGTGGACATTAGCGGCCGTTAGCACAGCGAGCTAATTCAGTGGGCGTGTGAACGAGGGGGGGGGGGGGTATCTCTGATCACAGGACAGTGTGGAACAAATATCAAATACTCACTCCGTTAAAGCGCAGACTCGTAGCTTTTAAAAGACGCTTCCTGTGGAGTAGTTTCCAGTTTCATAAAAGGGATTATTTTTACATTTTAAAGTGGTGACATAAAACTTAAAAAGGCATTAGGGCGAGATGGAAATAAAGCAAAAGCAACATCAAAAGTTAAATTGAAGGCGGACAGACGGGGATGAAAACATATTGATCACAAAAGCAACTTTTAGAGTTTATTTCTTAATATTTACAGGAAGGAGGTACTTTGAATTCTTCTTCTTTGGAACCAGATATATCATCAAATACACTTTTTATTAATCACATTTTAAATATTTTTAGACGATCTCGAGGGTCTCCTTTCATTAACCGTCTGACGTGCTTCTTTTATTCAAATATGAATTATGAATATCCTGATGCTCATGACCTTGACCTTTGAGTGCAACCTTTATGCGAATGTGGCCCGCGATGAAATTGAGTTTGACACCCCTGCTTTAGAGCGACCTGCACCTGTTGTGTTCGAACATCTGCGTTGAATTTGACCTCAGCGCTAGGGGTCACAGCGGGGTCAAATGGATGGTTAGGGTGAGGGTAGGTCACATGACTGCCTGGGAACCTCTGAAGCCACATGGCCCCCAAAAATACCCCAAAAATTGAAGAGATTAAGAGTGCGACGTTTTTCTGTTACAATTAGTCAATCGGCAGATATGAAGTCAATAAATATTACGAATACAAATAATGTATATATATATATTAATAATATAGGAAAGTATACTTCACTCTCATGTCTTTCAGTCATTTCTAAACCAAATCCAGAATAAAGGACTATTTTTAACGCCAGAAATTCCTGTGGTTTTTAAAAGAAACTCTCCTTTTTACAGAAACACGAAACATCTCTCCTCCTCTCTTTCTATTCTGCTGATCTGTGATACTTCGCCCGGTTTAAATCCAATCACAGAGATCAATGGCTCCTCCTTTCCATTGATTTCTTTCATTTGAAGCTGAAATGAAGCGTTGGGTTTCTCTGTGTCACGGAGCAGCAGCTTTGTCCTCATTGTGGATTCGGCATCATTGTGTTAAATGGCCTGTGAGCAGCCACAGATCCTTTGCCATCTGTTGGTCCTGAGCACCATGTGTGCAGAGTCTAACATGTCGCTACACTTTGGGAAGTGGAGAAGGGTGGAGGGCACAGAGAGGAGAAATACACCCACTGCTCTGCTGTGCTGTTAAGGTGTCCATGTGTGGGTGTTTAAAGCGCCTCTGTTCCCCCTGTACCCCATGTTTTCTACAGTCTTAAACATCGTTTTCTCGTATTTATTAACCCTGACATCTCCCCTCTTTCCCCCTGTTTTCTCCTCCTTCTGTAACCCCTGTGTTCCCCGCTCTCTTGACCCTGATATCTCTGCGCTTTCCCGCTGTTTTCTCCTCCTTCTTGACCATGTTGTCTCTGGTCTTAAACCCTGTGTTCCCCTCTCTCTTGACCCTCATATCTCTGCGCTTTCCCGCTGTTTTCTCTGCTCTCATTACATTGCATTTAGCTGACGCATTTATCCAAAGCGACTTACAATAAGTGCATTCGACCAAGAAGATACAAACTTGAAGAAAACAGAATCATATAAGTACATCAGGTTTCATAGAGCCAAACATTTCAAGTGCTACTCAACTGGCTTTAGATAAGCCAGTCCTTTATTAGTATATAAGTGCTTTGTTAGTAGTTCTATCGCTCGAAGTGGAGTTGAAAGAGATGAGTTTTCAGTCTGGAAGGTGTGTAAGCTATCTGCTGTCCTGATGTCAATGGGGAGCTCATTCCACCATTTTGGAGCCAGGATAGCAAACCCACGTGTTTTTGCTGATGTGAACTTGGGTCCCCTTGGCAGCGAGGGTGCAGCGAGCCGTTTGGCTGATGCAGAGCGGAGTGCACGTGCTGGGGTGTACGGTTTAACCATGTCCTGGATGTAGGAAGGGCCAGATCCATTCGCAGCATGGTACGCAAGTACCATTGTCTTGAAGTGGATTCTAGCAGTTACCGGCAGCCAGTGAAGGGAGCGGAGGAGCGGAGTGGTGTGGGAACATTTAGGAAGGTTGAAGACCAGACGAGCCGCTGCATTCTGGATGAGCTGCAGAGGCCGGATGGCTCTCCCCCTGTGTTCTGCGATCCCAAACCCTCACTCTGCGCTGCACCGATGACCACATTCAGGGTTTTTAAAGCTAAAGAGCGATCGGTTTCTGCCAAGAGTCTGCAGACAATCTACCGCCAATGGTCATTTTCTATTCAATTACATTTATGACTTCATTCTGAGCACGCAGCAACACAATCTGCACACATACATTATATCTTGTGGAGAAATGATTACCATATAAAGCATAATTACATCTTTAGCCAGTCTGTGGTCAATATATCTGTTGGGGGGGGGTTTAGTTTACACAGTGCACATTACCCAATCGTCCCTTTGTGTTACTCAGTTAGACAAGGCCAATTTTCATAAAGCTTGGTATTAAGGAGGTTATTGGTTTGTTTGTTTGTTTGTTTGTTTGTTTGTTTGTTTGTTTGTTTGTCAGCAACATTACAGGAAAAACAACGTTGAATAGGTTTTCTCACAGCCCATGAACGCCACGTTGATTTATGCTCTGGATCCAAAACTCCAGTTTACAAAAGGTGTGTTTTTAATACGTTTTTTTGTCTGTTTTCTGCAAGATTACGAGAATACTACCGGCTTGATTTTCATGAAACTTGGTTGAAGGTGTAATCAAGGGCCGAGAAAGAACCCATACATTTCTTACCTGGATCTGAATCTCAGGTACCCCTAAAACTATGATGTTAATATTACACTAGTTGTCAACCTTGGTGCCGGTATGTTCTCTCCGACTGCTCTTCTAGTCAAAGTTATAACATTAGCGACGGTCTGAATTGACTTTTGTATTGCTTATAAACCTTTCATTTGTAAGAGGAACATTGTGTTATTTCTTCATTCAGAAGTGACATTGCATCACTTTGATTATAAACTCTAATATATAACTAACGATGGCACGTGATTGATTTGTCACATCAGGGCTTTTAATCAGATCCAGACGAGGAGGGTATCTCATCACCTCTTAATGTTATCTGTCAAAACTCAGTCTCAGTTCAGAGGAAACTTTTTTTTCAATCATAAACATGTCAGCAATTGGCTCTCTCCCATTGGATGGTCCTACAACCCGAGAAGCTATTTCTCCCTCTTTTACATTACATTGCATTTAGCTGACGCTTTTATCCAAAGCGACTTACAATCAGTGCGTTCGACCAAGAAGATACAAACTTCCCCCTCTTGTCTCCGGTGTTTCCCCCTACCCATCAGTATGAACGTGCTCTCCTGTTTGACCCCAGCTTCAGGTTCAGCCAGAGGTTAAGAGTTCAGATTTTTCTCCGCCTGCCTTTAATGCCAGACTGGCCGTGTGCGCTTGTCTGTCAGCAGCCTTTATTCCTCTAATGGAGCTTTCTGTGTATGTTAACATGCGGGGAAGTCGACTCAAAGTTTAATCACGCAGAAAATGGAAAAGGCTCCCCTGCACCTGATATGGCCAATATACAGGTGCCCATTGACCACCCCTCCTCCTCTCACACACACACACACACACGAGCGGCGTAATGAATCCACATTTATGCGTCCCATCTGTCTGCAGGTGGTCACAGCCGTAGAGTTTGAAATAGGCAGCGAGCCTCAGTCCGGGAGTACCCAGCCATCACAAATGCTCCGAAGGCATATCAGTAACAAAAGTATTTTCCCTCACGATGTATGTTAAAGTGTGGGGAAGGCTAATATACATTGTTGTTGTGCTCCAGTAGTCATATGTTCTCGTCTTCGTCTCAACGACCTTGTTTCACTTATTACCCGTCTGATACGGGAAAGATATTACTGTCTCTGCAGAGAGAAGATGGAGCAAGGCTGGGGTTTAAAATAACCCTTTTATACAAGAAACTGTAAGACAAATGAATAAGGGAACCAGACATGTAAGGATTCTGATACATTAGTGGTGGAGGAGATCACATATCTCACACATAAAAGGCCAAAAATGCGCGATACGAAATCTGTGCAATGTGTTTGTTGCAACCCTTATTTGTCATTGTTTTAATGCAGCAATATCTAGTAGTGATGGTATTTAAGACAAAAGCAGAAGAGGAAGTCAGGTGGCGTAGAATAAAGAGTGACAAAACACAGCCTTCACCCCTGCATCCTGTTTGAGCCCCGAAAAAGTGCGCCGGGCATTCAAGCACATTTTCGTATTGGCCAAACGGTGGATTTACAACTCCCGTGTCAGTCAAGTGATTTTATGAAGCCCAAAAATACCTTTTGCCATTGACCTTCGTCTAAATCAACATTTTTTTAAGTAAATTTGCTTTCCGGTATGCACACTTGCGTAGCTTTCATTTTAATCCTTAGGCCCACATTTTTTTTAAATGTGCTCAAAGTTGAATCTAGAGCTATTTTTCTTCCTGTCTTCACGTGACTGAACAAAGACAAGACAAGTTATCTTTATATCTACGGTCTTGTGTCACTCCAACATTTAGCGTGACCCAATTTATATATGTTGTAGCATGTAAGTTTTCGTTACTGTACCTACGTTTGGTAAAAAAAGGACCCTACTTCCTTTAAACCAAACCATTATCTTTTCCTAAACCAAGTCGTTTTGTTGGCTCATCTAAATAAACAACACATGCCTTCTTATCTGACAGTTGGGAATGAAAACAGGAAGTGAACCTGTTCAACCCGGAGGCCCCCGCCTTCTTTATCACGAAACTGTGTCTCAGGGCTTCTTAACATTTAAAAACCTATTAATGTGTCATACTCGATTAACGGGAAGAAACTCAGCTAACTGACGATACGAACCATTTTTATCGAAACAAAACACAAGTCTCACAAGAAGCGTCTAAATGAGCCCTGAGCGAAGAAATGCTAACACACTTAGCACAGAACTCAGAAGAATACCCTTATTACATATCGGATCTGCACGAACAAGATATCGATTAGCAAGCTGAGATCCCACAGATTCTAGGGGTATAAGTATCATCACTGAGCGAGATGACAACAAACGTAATTAGCTTTACGGGACCAAATCGGAAAATAAGTCTTACCTATGCTGTTGTTCTGATCTAAAGTTGTGTTCAATGACATTAAAACGATAAAAACGCAGCTGAAGGTTAATCCAATGGTTAATCCAATGTGTCTGTCACTTTGAAATGATTACTGATAATCCATCTTCATATTTATGTCAATAACGGAGATTTCCTATTAGCTGCTACGATAGCTACCAGAGTTTATGACAGCTTCCGGGTTTGGGCATTCTGGCTATGCAGCACTCATTCATCAATGGGTAATGTTTAAATGTATTTTAGGAACCTCCCCTCGATTCTATTGCCTCTAACGGTTAAAAACAGGTGTCAATCATCAAAATTGAACGAGGGGGGCCAGAGAAATGGAAAATCCACCCAAATGACCCCAGAAGTGTTTTTTTTTTGCTAAACCTCTCTAAAAAGGTCAAATGTCACTTGTTTTGCATCAATCTTGATACAGGGTACTTATTATATGTTATAGTTTGGATTCCTAAAGCTTTTAGTCTACTAACCCATCATTCAAGGGTGGTTTTCACTATAAGTCATGTTTTTGGACGGACACTATAATTTACTATGTTCAATCTGAATTTACTTTAAAATAAAAAAAATCTATATTGATTCTGACTCTTCTACATCCAACTCACAGGTTTATCATTACCTTGAGAAAAAAGATTATTAATTTAAGTTATAGTCATTTGTTCTGGGAATGTCATTTTCGAGCCTATTCTTTAAAATGTGGTTTTAAAAAGTACTGTTTTGGTTTAAAGATCCATCCCAGCCTGCACTGTACACTTTATAAGGCAAACGCTTGCATTGACTCTAAATGCAGCAGCTTCCCCCTCCCCAGATCAGATGGCCTTGTGTGTCACAACACTGGCTCTCCTCCAGTGTTTCTCTCTCCATACATCTGCTTTATGTGCAAGCTGCTCCTGACTTCTCTCTGCCAACAACAGAAGGAAACGGCGATGAGATGACCCGCCTTCAAAACCAACTAACGTCTGTCCTCATGGAGAAACCAGAACGCACTGCAGTCCTTTAGAAAGCACGTCTGACTTTCCCCTCATACTGGAGTTGTTTACTCTGAATCCCACTTGAAATTCAGCCCGGAAAACGTTCCCTAAATCCCAATGCAGCACCATTATGTCAGCTTTATGCAAGTCTACTTAAAGATTCTGCAGAACTTTTAAAAGATGCCGTTTCATAACGAGTCACGGAGACTTCTCCTTGCAGCTCCTCAGATAAGAGTGAGAATCGATAGGTTTATGAATCATCTCTTTCTAATTAACCTCGGTGATCGTTTTACTTGTTCACCCCTTATTAGATATAAACATCCAAGTTCTGTGTGTGCTTCAGACTTGTTAAGTCTTCCCTCGAGCCGCTGACGTTGCCTAATGCAAAGCTGTAAGCCCGACGTGTGCAGAGAGAGTCACACGGGGCGAATGTACAGATTAGATTCAACCGGCAGGGAATTCCATGCAAGGACGAAGGTCCAGTAATTATAAGAGCTGCTCCCCTACCATCAGTAATTGAGTTTACGCTGATGAAGTACGGAAGAAAGTAATCTAATCAGCAGAGATGCCGGAGAGACTGCTTTCCATTTTCTTAGCAGATATGCAGTGTGCATGTGGACAGAGTGGAGTTATTAAAAGTCGGGTTCATTTTCGCTTCGAGGTGCTAAGTGTGTCCTGATTGCTCCGTCCTGATGGCGCGCCTCAATCTGCAAATTACAACCACTTCTCCCATGAACACGATGTCTGCTATAGCTACAGTCAGGACTGGCTTAATAATAATAATACATTTTATTTCAAAGCGCTTTTCCAGGTGCTCAAAGACGCTTTACAGGGGTTTGATAAAACATGATAAAATAGAATAAAGAATAGAAATAAAAAATAATAATAATTTGGCTTGAACCAAATACATTGATTTGGGATGTGTGTTTTCTGTCTTCTTTCTTGTGTCTTTTGCTTTTGTGCCGCAGGAATAAAGTGTTACCTTAGAAACAGCCAAATCTGACCTGGTGGTTTGCAATATCTTTTTGGATGGATTTGAGATCAGCTAACTCCTTGCTGTTGCACTGATCGACAGGTGGTGGCGCTCACACACAAAGAGGCATAGCAGTGCCAACGAAGACAGTGAAGAAGTCCTCTGCTCCTAAGCAAACACGGATGTAAAACCATCATTTAATTTGGTTTGAAAACGTTGCAGGAGCAAGTGCTTAAACCTGGAAATGAGTTAGGATTTGAACTTGAAGTCAATGGTTTTCTGAATGTGTGTTTGCCTGAAATCAGGTCTGAGGTTAACACAAGCTGGAGAGATGTTAACGTTGTGTTCTACGACGTAAAGCACGTAATAGTAAATACTTCAGGTTGTCACTGGTCTACATGAATAAGGGTGTGTACTATCTATGTATGGATGAACGTAATCTAGGGTTACCCATTCATCTCCTATGGAGGTTGGAACGGGAACATCATAGGTTTTACAAAGTTGACTAAACCAGTCAAAGTTGAATGAATCAGCAGTTTGATATGTTCAAAAGCTGACTGTGGAGGATATCATGAGGCCTTGAGGCAATCAAAAGCAAAGCACAGTATTTATGATGTCAGATTTGACGTGAACACGACAGGACGGTTAAATCATGTTTTTTCTTTTAAATGTGAAATCTCCTGCTTCTCGTTTCCAGATGAGTCCTCCTCCTCCTCCTCCTCCTCCTCCTCCTCCTCCTCCTCCTCCTCCTCCTCATCCTCTCCTCTTGTTTGTTTCCCTGCAGCCATTGAGACGCAGAGCACCAGTTCTGAGGAGCTCGTCCCCAGCCCCCCCTCTCCACCGCCCCCCCCCAGAGTCTACAAGCCCTGCTTCGTCTGTGAGGACAAGTCCTCGGGATACCACTATGGAGTCAGCGCCTGTGAGGGCTGCAAGGTAGGATCCTCCGTCACACCCTCGCTCTGAGACAATCAGGCAGAGGGCGTCAGGCATTATTAAACACTGTGTCGTGGAGGGAGGTTAGAGACAAGGCTTCTCCGCCATGTCCCGTACTAGGAGTGTTATGTGTTTGAGACCATTTACCAAACGGTAGAAAACAGATGTTTACCACAATGAAAGGAACGGCATCCAATAAGTGTGTCTGCAGTATGTGACCCAACCCTTTAAGGGAATTAGTGCCGAAACGGGTTTATTGCCAAAGTTAGTTTATCAAACGAGTATTTGTTTGTGTATAAACGCAACACTTTATAATTCAGACTGCAAGGAAAAGCAAGTTTAGCACAAAGACACATCCAGAAGGCGTCTCCATGTTGGGTATTTCCTCACTGTCAAGTCCTTCAGGGTTTTGGCCTGTATTCAGTGATTTAGCCCGAACCTGAGAGGCTGGAGGGCAACAGAGGACGCTTGGACAACTCGAATTGTTGTTCTCTTTGTCTTTATTTATTTTAAGACAACTCCAAGAATTCATCAGGTTGAAAACCTTCAAACACAAAGGACAAACAAATGTTAGCTCACATGCAAACACAAATTACAAACATTTTGCAGGCCTCATTGCATTCTCAATAATAATAATAATAATAATAATAATAACACAAACTCAGTCACATTCCTGCCTTTTCAGGGTATTTTAATTAAAAGGATAAATTGTGAGTTATTTTAAAACCACACCATTAACTTAAATGAATTAATAAGAGAGTGTTTTTCTCTACTTGGAAACAAGCACCAGAGAAACCCTCACCTGAACACCACCTGCGCTGTCTAAAGTATACAGCAAACAGAGCGCAGGCAGACCACGCTGCGTGAAAAGCCGTCGATTGAGCAACAGCACTCTCACAAAGTGAGGCAACAGATAAAGTTCATAACACACAATAAACACCGGAGAAACAAACCAACGGCGTCTCTGGAGCCTCACACACACTGTCGCCAACTTCTCCCTCCGTGGCTTTGGGAACAAGAGACCGGCCAACTTTTTAGACTCAGAAACAGGTTTATTGCCAACTTACTCTGCATTAGGGTTACTGTGTGTGCATACATGGAACAAACCTTCCTAACCGTAGCAAACGGACTGCAAGGGAAAGCACCCGTTTGCCTCAGAGACAGACCCAGAATCCAGGAGAGATATCATCAGGCCTCTTAGAGCACATTTCTTACCATTGAAGGACATTCCTCGTTTTCCAGATGCAGAAAGGTGTTTATTGAATCAGAATCAGAATACCTTTATCCGTCCCACAGAGGGGACATTTGCATTTGTTACCGCAGAAAAGAGCCAAAGACAGCTAGAGAGCCAACTTAGTTTCCCGTTAAGGTATGTCCGGTATAAAGGAATGATTCATCAAACTGAAAAGCACGTGTTTACCACAAAGACAGATCCAGAGGTGCATCCATGTGACCTTTTGAGGGAAACTCCTCACTATTTGAGCGAAATTAGTTCTTTTCTAATAACCTTTTAGACTCAGAAACAGGGTTATTGCCAACTTTGTTTTGCGTTATGGTCATTGCGTGTGTATACATGGAACAAACCTTTCGAACTGTAGCAAACGGACTGCAAGGAAAAGCACCTCTTCGTCTCAAAGACAGATCCAGAGATGCATCAAGAAGGCGTCTCTTTGTTGCCTTTTGAGGGTAATTTCTCACCACTATTACATTTTCTAATAACTTTTTAGACTCAGAAACAGGTTTATTGCCAACATGGAACAAACCTTCCTAACCGTAGCAAACGGACTGCAAGGGAAAGCCTGAATGTTATGAAAGTCTAACATTTAGAAGCACCGCAGAGGAGAGCAGCGTGTTGGTCTGCAGGACTCCTCTCTGCAGGCTGTGATTGAAGCGGAGGAATGTCAGGAATCCTTTGGAGGTTTTTGGCCCGGAGGAAGGTGGTGATCGGCTCTCTCTCTCTCTCCGGGTCAAACTGAGTTCTCCGCGGCTCACACGCGGCCATATAAGCCTCGTCGTAAAAAAAACAACGTGACCTCTGACCCCGATTCTCTGTTTAAAAGCGCTACAGGTGAACAGGGTAAGATACATTAAGAAGTTTGTATTACTAGGACACTTCCTCACTTCATTACTGACGTTAAGACATTTATATTTTGTATTACAAGGTTTCTGAGATGTTTTATTCTAATATTATATTGAAAAGAAACATGGTATTTTTGGGGAGAAAAGTATAGTTTTGTGGAAAAGATTGGGATCATTTTAAGGAATTTGTTTTAATATTTCAGAATAAGAAGTAGAAATAATTCAAGAAAAGTAACGACAAGTGAGGTAAAATATTTGGAGTCAAAAAGTTGGTCTTCATAATGTCCAATGCAAGTTGTGATATTTAGAGGGAAGAAGTTGACTCAAACTGAACATTTTAGAGACTAAAAACGTCTGGAAAATCTGAAATAAGGTGGATTAAATATAACAGATATGTGAACATTGGATGAAGCTAGGTTCTAAATTCTTGTTATATTTTGTTGATGTATTAGAGTCAAAGGTTTTAACAGAGGATATATATTTGTATTAGGGCTGTCAAACGATTACAAATTTTAATCAGATTAATCACAGTTTAAAAATTAATTAATCAGATTAATCACCATTCGAACTATGTCCAAAATATGCCATTTATTTATGTATATTGTGGGAATGGAAAGATAAATGAAAGAAGGAAGATATATCCATTTAACACAGTATCTATGTTTATTATAACATTTTTCTGCGTGTCAAAATGAAAGACAGCCCACACACCTATCAATCATCAAACCGTGGGGTCTTAATTCATTACGTGTTGATTTCTATCAACGGGGGAGTACTTCAGGAAAGTCGACAGAGGGAGGGGGGGGGGGCGGCGGCGGCTAGTGGAGTACTTCGTGACCACAGAGTTTGAACGTTGTGATCAGCTGTTTTAGCGCAGTTCTCCAGTGAAGGGGGGGGGAGAAAGTCTCCCTCCGCAGCCGGTTGGCGTAGTTTTGGCACAGTTCCGTTGTACAGACCGACGTTAACAGCAGCCCTGTCTGTGCACACGGAGACCGACTCTGTCGTCCGGTGATCTAACCGCCTTCTGGAAAAGCTTCACAAGTACGTCGGTACGCAAATGCTCTTTGTGACACAAGTTTCAGATTACGCACATAACCTGCGTACCAGTTATGTGCACCCCTGTACTACAGCAAAAGTATTCTCCGTCGGGACTTCCTGCAACAACACCGACATTATCAAAGATGTTCTATTGAGAAGACGATCACTACGTGACAAAAGTTTTCAAAACCGTTTCTGGTCTTCGGTATTTCCAGACAAGTGGCTTCTGAAATCAATCTGACTAACTGCTGTCTGTGCAATTTACTCCGCGCGAGTTGGCGGACTTTATTTTGCTTACTTTAACATCATTTTTCATGGTGGGGCTAAGCCATTTCTCGGTATGGGTGTCGCCTACCCCAGCCATACCCTGGCGCTGCCACTGGTGGCACGTATGGGGCGGGCCATTCTGCACATGCGTTAAATGCGTTAAATATTTTAACGCAATTAATTCAAAAAATTAATTACCGCCGTTAACGCGATAATTTTGACAGCACTAATTTGTATACCTCCATGCATTTGAAAAAACTGCCATAAAAAGTCATTTTCTGCATGTTTTTTGTGCTAAAGTGTGAATACACGAGTCGGGATGGGTACCGAGCCCCTGTATTATTAAAGACCGTGGTACCGTTAAGCTCCGACGTTATCGGTCTTTTTATCGGTACTGAAGACATGTAAAAAATATATCTCATGTGTATTATTGCTACACAAACATTATATTGCAGTCTTAGTGTCGCCAACTCCGTTTCTAATACGCAATAAGACTGCAAAATGCGTCTAGTATTTTCGACCTTTCCAATCCAGACGAGATTTCTCTCCCCCGCCTGTGTGCGAGGGGGCGGGGCAGTTCACACACACGCAGCTGCTACATGCAGCCACACACGGAGAAGATGGCGGAGAGAACGCGCTCTGAGGTGGTTAAACTTTACCCGTCTCGATGTGGAAAATGCTCGTTACCAAAAGTGCAATAAGAGTTCAGCATGTAAGGGCGGCAACACGAGCAATTTGTCTAAACATTTATCAAAAGTGCTCCACATCCAGACGGAGGAATGCACCGGGTTCCTCTGTCTTTCTAGCAGCTCTGTAGCCCCCCCCCCCCATCCACGAGGAACGTTTCCACGTCAGGTGTTCTGTATGCTAGCAGCAACACACGGAGTTAACTCTATGATACAAACATGGGTTAATGATTAGAGATAACTGAGTTATTTATTTTGCGTGACACAAGAATTTAATCGGCATAACTTCACTGTAGCTTTGTTCGTATGACTAAATAAAGAACCTTGAACCTTGTTAAAGTCTATTCTGTTCACAGTTCTGTCATCAGATTATTTAATACGATTTGTTAAAACATTGTTGTTTCTTTTGATGTGAAATATTATGTATTTCATTTAAATAAAAAGCAATGTTAGTTTTGTTCACAATTTGTTTAGTTAGTTTACCTTTTTTTTTTTTTTAAATAACCGATAACAGTACCGTTAAAAGACCGGATCGATAAGCGGTATCAATAGAAGTAGTAGTACCGTTAAAACCTTATCGATGCCCATCCCTATAAATGAGTGATGTGAAAGGCTTGGGAACATAGAGAGGAATGAAAGTGGACAGGTTGGTGTGTGAGAGATTTCTGCTGAGAGAGGAGAAAGAAGAAATCCTCGCAAAGTTGATTTATTTTAAGAAAGAAAGTTAATTACACCGTAAAATTATATCGAAAAAAAATATGGTATTTTTGTGAGAAAAGTATAATTTGGCGAAAAGAATCTGAACATTTGAAGGAAAAGAAGTAGAAATAATTCAAGAAAAGCAACGACGAGTGAGTCAAATATCTGGAGTCAAAAAGTAGTTAATTCTTGTAGTATTTCCCCCAAAGAGTCCGAAACAAGTAGTTACACTTAGAGGAAAACAGTTGAATAAAGCTGAACATTTTAGCGAGTAAAAACTAACCGATATCAACATCAAACCGCCCAACAGTACAGACACTAACACTCTTTATTTGTATATTAGAAGTCCTCTGAACTGTGATGTTTAAACGTGGAAATGAGGCGTCATGCAAACTGTAGGTGAGTTCCAGCGTAATCTACAGAAGCAAGTTGCCAACGTTTGCAAAATATTCCTCAAGTGTATTTTAGATGTTCCCCGGCTAAACGCAGACATATTATGGAGACAAAAAACAGCCCAAACTCTCTAAAAGTGTGTACGAGAAAGAGATGGGTTTTTTACAAACAGCTCAGTTTAGGCGCTGACAGATAAGTGAAGCCTCATCATCATCATTAGGTCACATGTGAGTGCAGGACCCAATGGCAGTGAGATGTTCCCCAGAAGAAAACACACAGTTCAGTTTCTCCGCCTCCCGATGAGAAAATAGTCCGACTCGGCAGAACGGCCTTCATTTCTCTGACATCCGACTCAAGAGAATTTTATTTTGACCGTGTTGTATTTCCGTCTCCATGGCGATCGCATTGTTGTTTCTTCCTTTGGGTGGAAGCATGCCGTACAGAGGAAACTTTTACTGCCAATTAGAGCTGCAAATAGACTGTGCGTGTGTGTGTGTGTGTGTGTGTGTGTGTGTGTGTGTGTGTGTGTGTGTGTGTGTGTGTGTGTGTGTGTGTGTGGCCTAGCATTACTATACTTGTGGGGACCTAAATCTGTTTACATATTCACGTGTGGGGACTCGCCTCCCTTATGGGGACAAATTTGAGGTCCCCATAAGGGGAGTCATTAATTTTAAGGTGAAGACTTGGTTAGGTTAAGGGTAAGGGTAAGGTTAAGGGTAAGGGTTAGGGTTAGGCATGTGTTGGTTATGGTTAAGGTTAGGATAAGTCTCCAGGAAATGCATGAAAGTCAATGTAATGTCCCCTGAAGTGATGTATACATGGTGTGTGTGTGTGTGTGTGTGTGTGTGTGTGTGTGTGTGTGTGTGTGTGTGTGTGTGTGTGTGTGTGTGTGTGTGTGTGTGTGTGTGTGTGTGTGTGTGTGTGTGTGTGTGTGTGTGTGTGTGTGCGTGCGTGTGTGTGTGTGTGTGTGTGTGTGCGTGTGTGTGCGTGCGTGTGGCAGTTTTTCTGAAGCCCTTGTTTAAGAAACCTCATGCACGTTTTATTATTCAATCTAATATTTAATAATCCATTCCTGTATATATAATGTTCTGCTTATATTTTGTATATTTCTTACTTTTTTAATGCTATTTTATTTCTATTTGAGACGTTTACATTTTGGATTGTTTATTTCTAGTCTTTTCATTTCTCTAATGTTCAACGCAAACAAGTTCTTCTGATCTGATGTTCACATGCAGCGATGAACTAACAGTCCTGCAGACTAACGTTTTGTTCTCAGCGCTCGCATCATGTCATTTATTTGTATTCAGCACGAATGCAGAGACGGGAGGATTTCCCAGGATGCCAGTAATCCTGCTTTATTCCCAATAATCATGATGGCTTTATATACAGCTGATTGTAGAGCTGCAACACGTAGATCAGCTGGGAAACAATCAGCATCTATTTTATAAAATGCAGAAAAATGACCAAACATCAGCTGTTCACGTTAATATGCACTAATTTAAATGATTCTATAGGAATCTAAAGACCTATTAAGGTGTAAGATTGCCTTAATTGGGATTTTCCAATCATTTCTTTTTGTTCTTTGGTTTTTCATCGTAGCAAAATGAGCCAGAAATTTACGAAAAATAGGAGGAATTACAATAAAACGCAAATACATAAACATGCAGCATTTACAGAAGTTACTCCTAAGACGTTATTTCACCAGTTCTGGATGTTAAGAAAATGTATTTCTGATCCATTACTGTCATTAACTTGGCTTTCGTTATCATTTCTTTTGGACCAAAAACAACAGGTGCAAAACGTCACAGTTGCAACCAGATGTTTTTAGATGATAAAGAACTTGTTTTAATTTTCTGTCAATCAACGTGATATGAAATGAGGAGCCCAGCTGCACACAGGACAGAAACAGCATTGATGCAGTCAGTATTTGCTGCACCTTCTCAGCGTTTGACTCCTTAAGTTCCTGTGCAGGGTCGAGGTGCGGACCGCTCTGATTTGAATTGTTAAAACAGGACATCTGGGCCTCCAGAAGAACATGCATATGCAACGCTGCAGTGACAGCTTCCTGTGTGACGACCCAAAGTCAAGAAGCCCTGCAAAGTCAAAGCAGCATCTCATTCTCCATACTTTCTTGCTCCTTGCGTCCTTCTTAGACTCCTCAAATTGTCCCAGCATGCACCAGGGGATCGTCTTTAAGACACCAGAAAGAATGTGATTAAGGACTCTGTAATTATTACGTTTTTCCGAGCATGATCACACGGCCCGTCCACACAGCGGCGTGCGTTGACGCTTCACCATTCACATTGAATGGGGTGACGTTAATTTTCGCCGAACTGCATTGTGGGAAGCGACGCGGAGCTTTGCTGGCGTTGCTCGCTGCAAAGGTTGAGCAATGTTCAACTTTTGACGCCTCGGCAGAAGCGTCAGCCAATCGAATCATATGCCAGTACAAGCTCTAGCCAATCAAACCGCTGCTTGTGTGTCCGGGGCGGGAGATTCATGTGATTGGTTGTTGGTCGAGTTTCAGACACGCCCGCCGGCAAGCTTCAACGCACGCCGCTGTGTGGATGGGCCGTGACTCTGCTGTTGATTCGACTGGTAACACATGAAGAAGAAGTTGAATATATGTTTCATTCTGGACTACAGCTAGTTAGATTTGGCTTTCCAGGCTTGACATACTTTCTGTCAGATTTATGTATCATTTTCAATAAAGTGCATCCGAGTTTCTCACAAAAGAGGATCCTCAAAGGCTTTTGCAAAACAAACACAAAAAGCTAGTTTGGATTGATTTAGTTTGATCGTTAAATGTCAGTTTCTTGTCTTTATATGTGTCCTTGTTGCAAATGGAGCTTCTGTGATGCAAGGACAAATATCTCACTCCATTTGACTGTTAAGTATTATCCGATCACATCCTCACATATAAGCCACGTTGCATACTCCAAAAGTGCTTATATGTCTTTTTTTATATTGCTCAGAGCCTCACAAGGAAAGTTACATCAACACAAAAAGCATAAGACGAAGTCTCAGAAGTCTAAAGAACGTGCAGAAACAAAAGCCATCTGTGAGCCTTCAGACGTGGAGTTCAGGGAGCGAGCGTGTGCAGAACACTTTGAAAAAATGACATCTTAACATTGTTTTGCATAAGCCCTGAGAGGTCCAGGGAGAAAGGGCTCTGACAGGCCTTCAGCAGCAAAGACAAAACTCTGAGCCGTGAAACCCCCCCCCCCCAAGTACCCTCTCTTTTCCTCCCTGGGTCCCGAGGCGTTGACACGGCAGGATTAGTTTGATGGAACTGGTTTGACAAGCGGGAGAGCGTAACCTCTCTGAATAAAAACACAATTCAGACGGCTAACACTGGAAGGGAAGCGCCCCTCTTTCCGAACCCCAGGCCCTTTAAAACCCCTTTACCCCCCCCCCCCCCCCACACACACACACAATGAAGGAAATCACCTAGATTCACCTACAGCGATATTTGAACAAAACAGATTCTTTTAGAAGTGATTTGATTAGTTACTTTCAATGCAAGAATGTCCAAAAATTCAGTTTTCAGCGTCTGAAATATGGAGTTTTCCTGCTTTTCTGTGTTTTATATCGCATTAAAGTAAAGTGCATATATTTGTTTCTGAACTGAAAAAACAAGACTACACTTACCTGAGACTAAACATGACACACAGACAGGAGGGGACACAATCACCTAGATTCACCCACAGCGATATTTTAACAAACCATATTCTTTTAGAAGTGATTTGATAATGACCGAAAGAACGAGGTCGCGGATACAAGCGGTCGAGATGGGTTTTCTCCGCAGGGTGGCTGGTGTCTCCCTTAGGGATAAGGTGAGAAGTTCGGTCATCCGGGAGGGACTCGGAGTTGAACCGCTCCTCCTTCGCGTCGAAAGGAGCCAGTTGAGGTGGTTCGGGCACCTAGTAAGGATGCCACCTGGGCGCCTTCCTAGGGAGGTGTTCCAGGCACGTCCAGCTGGGAGGAGACCAAGGGGTAGACCTAGGACCAGGTGGAGGGATTATATCTCTTCGCTGGCCTGGGAGCGCCTTGGGACCCCCCAGTCAGAGCTGGTTGATGAGGGGAAAGGAACGTTTGGGGCTCTCTGCTGGAACTGAGACCCCCGAGACCCGACCACGGATAAGCGGGAGAAGATGGATGGATGGGTGGATGATTTGATAAGAGACTTTCAATGCAAAAATGTCCAAAAATTCAGTTTTCAGACTCTGATATTTGGAGATTTGTCTGTGTTTTATATCGTATTAACGGGCATATCTTTGTTGCTCTGAAGAAACACTTTCCTGATACTAAACATAAAATCACCTAGATTCCCCCACAGCGATATTTTATCAATCCATATTCTTTAAAATAGAAATATTTTGATTATCAATTAAGTTAATTTTCTATCAGAGTTTTCAGCCTCTGAAATATGGAGTTCCCTACTTTTCTTCAATCTCATATTGAAGCGAATATCTTAAAAATGTTTTGGACTTTGATAACAAGTCTGAAGAAATGTACACTAAAAAAAACGATTGGCATGTACATTAAAAAACATGCTTTGTGTTCCACAGAGAAAAGCATTGCTAAATACACTTTAGATCACATGTGTCAAACTCAAGGCCCGGGGGCCAAATCAGGCCCGTGGTGGATTTCATTTCGGCCCGCAGGATAATTTCTAATCACTATTAGATCTGGCCCTCCGGTATATTGCACGCACACCTTCACTCCATCCTGAGGGTCTCCTCCGCTCAGAGCCTGAGCCCAAACATTGATGACCTTGCACCCAAGATGAGATGCCAAGTATCTGAACTAGCATCACAGAGCAGCACACTGACTTTAATGGATGTTTCCTTCTGCACTTTCTCTCTCACGACAACAGGGCATGTTTGGTTTTCTCTTTGAGGGGAATAGTTTTGTTGAAGCTGTTGTTGGCCTGTGGGAAAATGTACTCATAAGAAATGACTCTGGAAAAGCTGCAGATAGAGCCATAAGAAATGAATGCAGCTGATTATTTAATGTTTAATGTTGTTGTTATAGGCAATCATTGAAGCTTTGTTAGTTCCAGGTTTAATATGTGCAATAAGTTCATTTCAATAAGTTCTGCAATAAACATTGAACCAGTCCGGCCCTCCACTAGCACCCATTTTTTTATTTGGCCCACTGTGTATTTGAGTTTGACCCCCCTGCTTTATGGTGTACACTTATGTGGAAATCAGACTCTTCACTGAACTGAATAGACTTTCATATGTAAACATATTTTCATGTGAGCCTTAAAGGAATAGTTGTAGGCATGTGACATGAAACAATTACGTAATCTTATCAGAAGTACTGGCAAATACATTGTGACATCACTACGGAAAACACTCCAACACATTGTACGTGATAGTCTAAGGGGCGAGACATCTCTAGGCTGTTGACCAATCACAACAGAGCCGACCAGCTAACCAATCAGAGCAGACGGGGCTCTGGTTTCAGACAGAGGGTGAACAGAGGTGCTGCAGCACAGGCAGTATGAGAAGAAGAGGCTTTCAGGTTGATGCACCGTCTGTTTAACTGAACCTGATTTTCCAAATATCATTTCTGATGCTTCCTCTGAGTGAGTCCTGAATAATTGAGTGTTGTTGATGCAGTCTCTCTCGCAGCAGGAGTTGTCAGAAAGCGTTGTGCACATTGTTTTTGAGGTATCCTGCTGACTAACAGACAAACACAAAAACAAGACTAAAAATACGACTTCTTTGCCGTAACGATGCGTTAGGCAGGAGTTTTTAAATCTGGTAACATGATTGCATATGCATGTTCCTGCTGCCGTGGATACACTGATTTCAGGATGTGCACTCATATCAGGATGTTACTCATTTCCTGGTTTAGTTCAGGCAGTATGTAGATTTAATCTGGAGTAAAACACACATTCAGTCGTCATTTACATACAAATTCTGGACGGTGCATTCAGCGTACGCCCCCTCCTTTTTCCCCTATATCTTTATTTACTCAACAACAAAGAGTCGTGCGTGCGGCAATGTTGTATTTCTGTAGAAGGCCATGAAAAATACTGTAAATATAGAGTTCACTTGACCTTAGACATCAATCAATCAATCAATCAATGTTTATTTATATAGCCCAATATCACAAATGTTACATTTGTCTCAGTGGACTTCACAGTTTGTACAGAATATCAGTATGACAATACGACACCCTCTGTCCTTAGACCCTCTGTCCTTAGACCCTCTGTCCTTAGACCCTCTGTTCTTAGACCCTCTGTCCTTAGACCCTCTGTTCTTAGACCCTCTGTCCTTAGACCCTCTGTCCTTAGACCCTCTGTTCTTAGACCCTCTGTACTTAGACCCTCTGTTCTTAGACCCTCTGTCCTTAGACCCTCTGTTCTTAGACCCTCTGTCCTTAGACCCTCTGTCCTTAGACCCTCTGTCCTTTGACCCTCTCTCCTTAGACCCTCTGTCCTTAGACCCTCTGTCCTTAGACCCTTTGTTCTTAGACCCTCTGTCCTTAGACCCTCTGTTCTTAGACCCTCTGTCCTTAGACCCTCTGTTCTTAGACCCTCTGTCCTTAGACCCTCTGTCCTTAGACCCTCTGTTCTTAGACCCTCTGTCCTTAGACCCTCTGTTCTTAGACCCTCTGTCCTTAGACCCTAGGGTAGGTTTAGGGTAATGTTGTGAATTGAGTGGCCCATGGTGGTGGTGGGGTTATGGTATGGGCAGGCGTATGTTATGGACGACGAACACAGGCCACTCGATTCACAACATTACCCTAACCCTACCCCTACCCCTACCCCTAACCCTAACCCTACCCCTAACCCTCACACCAGATACTGCCTGGTTTTCGGACCCCCCCAGACCCCCCCAATAAAGCAAAACTGCACGTTTCAGAGTGGCCTTTTATTGTGGCCAGCCTAAGGCACACCTGTGCAATAATCATGCTGTCTAATCAGCATCTTGATATGCCACACCTGTGAGGTGGGATGGATTATCTCGGCAAAGGAGAAGTGCTCACTATCACACATTCTTTCAGATTTGTGAACAATATTTGAGAGAAATGATTTTGTGTTTATAGAAAATGTTTTAGATCTTTGAGTTCATCTCATGAGAAATGGGAGCAAAAACAAAAGTGTTGCATTTATATTTTTGTTCAGATTATATAAATAAACTTGCCTTGCCTTGAAGTGGTTACCTGTTACAAATACCTTGGTATCTGGCTTGATGATTGTCTCTCTTTTAAACTTCATGTCAATAACCTGCTTAAAAAGCTGAGGGTTAGACTAGGTTTCTTCTACAGGAACAAGTCCTGCTTCTCGCTTGAGGCCAGGAAAAGGCTCTGTGACCTTTTGACCTGTGATGGACTATGGTGATCTGATCTATATGAATGCACCTGCCCATTGCCTGAACAAGTTAGATGCCGCCTATCACAACGCACTGAGATTTGTCACTAATTGTAAAGCACTGACTCATCACTGTACCCTGTATGCCAAGGCAGGTCTGCCATCACTTACTGTAAAGAGGCTCAGTCATTGGTTCACGTTTATTTATAAAGCTTTGTTGGGTAAACTCCCGTATTATATCTGCTCTCTGATAACACAGAGAGTTGCAAGCAGCTATTGTCTGAGATCGCATGATGTAGTATTGTTAGATGTGCCAAGAGCAAGGACTGTCTTAGGTAAGACAGCTTTTATGTGCGCAGCTCCACTTGCTTGGAACAATCTTCAGCAATCAATCAATCAATCAATCAATGTTTATTTATATAGCCCAATATCACAAATGTTACATTAGTCTCAGTGGACTTCACAGTTTGTACAAAATATCAGTATGACAATACGACACCCTCTGTCCTTACACCCTCTGTCCTTAGACCCTCTGTCCTTAGAGCCTCTGTCCTTAGAGCCTCTGTCCTTAGAACCTCTGTCCTTAGACCCTCTGTCCATAGACCCTCAGTCCTTAGACCCTCTGTCCTTAGACCCTCTGTCCTTAGAGCCTCTGTCCTTAGACCCTCTGTCCTTAGACCCTCTGTCCATAGACCCTCAGTCCTTAGACCCTCTGTCCTTAGACCCTCTGTCCTTAGACCCTCTGTCCTTAGACCCTCTGTCCTTAGACCCTCTATCCTTAGAGCCTCTGTCCTTAGACCCTCTGTCCTTAGACCCTCTGTCCTTAGACCCTCTGTCCATAGACCCTCAGTCCTTAGACCCTCTGTCCTTAGACCCTCAGTCCTTAGACCCTCTGTCCTTAGACCCTCTGTCCTTAGACCCTCACATCGTACAAGGAAAAACTTCCGGAGAAAACCCACAGTTTAAAAGGGAAAATGGGAGAAACCTCAGGGAGAGCAACAGAGGAAGGATCCCTCTCCCAGGACGGACAGACGTGCAATAGATGCCGTGTGTAAATTGAAAAGATAATACATTTGCAACATAGGTAGTCCAAATGTTTGGAAATGCATGTGTGTATAATAGGAAGATGAATCCACGAGGATCCATCCAGGACCTATGATCCAGGACCACAGCCACAGCAAGAATTGAAACTGAGCAATCTCATTCCTCTGCATGTCTTTAAAGCTAGGCTAAATGAAATGCTCGTTGATACTATGGGCACTTGTGAATGTCGATAAGTATGTAAATGTACCTGTAAATATAATGTATGATGTCCTTTATTGTTTTATGTTTCATGTGGAACCTATTTGCTGCAGGTCTCCCTTGAAAAAGAGATCTATGATCAATCTGGTTAAATAAAGGTTTGAAATGAAATTGCTTCTATATAAACTCAACATGGCTCTTTTTAAAACGAAGGAAAAAGTCCTATAAACACTTTCTTTAATGCACACATGTAAGACCTCTAGTATCTCTATGAAAAATCAAAACAATTACACAAAGAAATGAATTTAATGAGTAAAATAACTATATTCAAACAAAATAGAGTCGAGTAGAAGTATTCAAAATGGACTTAAGGTAGAGAGTTGCCAAAAAATCCATCTTATTGATTATTTGTCCAACTTTTCACTTCATTCAACTACTATGGAAGGGGGGGGCATGCATCATGAGTTTGTCACCTTTTAAAGACGTCATTAATTACAGCTTCAGTTCTACGACAGAAAGCGCTGTTTGACTTTTAAATTGAGCTTTTAAATATTGGTAATTCAGCCCATAATTAAGCTGATCGTTGTGTTTTTTACACTTGGCTGCTGCTCCATCACCAGCGATACATTACTTTACTTCCTGCAGGTAAACATGCAAACTTTTTACACCTGATTAACATCCAGAAGTCCTGATTCAAAAGATTCAAAGGTTTTAATGTCATATGCACATACAGCTAGAGATATAGAAAATGGCATGAAAGTCTTATGACCCTCCAACGATGCAACATATATAATAAAATACAAAAATACAAATAGTGCAAGAAGTCTATATACACATAAATAGAATATGTTATGTACAAGAACAGAATGTAAAATTAAATATTGTACATTAAGACGAAATTAAATACGGTTGATTACGGTGAGACGTCCTCACTGTGGCAACACACTCCTGTTACTGTGTGTGTGTGTGTGTGTGTGTGTGTGTGTGTGTGTGTGTGTGTGTGTGTGTGTGTGTGTGTGTGTGTGTGTGTGTGTGTGTGTGTGTGTGTGTGTGTGTGTGTGTGTGTGTGGCCTAGCATTACTATACTTGTGGGGACCTAAATCTGTTTACATAGTCACATGTGGGGACTCGCCTCCCTTATGGGGACAAAATGGAGTTCCCCATGAGGGGAATCATTAATTTTAGGGTGAAGACTTGGTTAAGGTTAGGATTAGGGTTAGGGTATGTGTTGGTTATGGTTAAGGTTAGGATAAGTCTCTAGGAAATGCATGTAAGTCAATGTAATGTCCCCTGAAGTGATGTATACATGGTATGTGTGTGTGTGTGTGTGTGTGTGTGTGTGTGTGTGTGTGTGTGTGTGTGTGTGTGTGTGTGTGTGTGTGTGTGTGTGTGTGTGTGTGTGTGTGTGTGTGTGTGTGTGTGTGTGTGTGTGTGTGTGTGTGTGTGTGTGTGTGTGTGTGTGTGTGTGTGTGTGTAAATGAGAGAGCTTTAGAGATGGCTTCTGGTCGCTCCGGGGGAAGACGAGCTGAACGGGGCCTCGGTGACCTGAAACCTACTCCGTTGTCTTTCAGTTCTCTGGTTCTCTGCAGATATTCAGAGCGGTCAGTCTGTTCAGGCTCTCTCTCACTATCTCACTCTTTCTATCTCACTCTTTCTACTGCTTCCTCCTTTCAGCTGTATCTGCAGCTCCATCTGCTCGGTGCTCAGATAAGCAGTGATTGGGTTTCGGGGGTCTGAGAGAAGTGTCTCTTGTTTTCTGTGTTGTAGTGTTTGTCTCTTATCTGTCCAGGTTTCACATTAGCGGCAGTAACAATGTGGCTCTTTGTGCCGACCAGGCGCTTTTCTTCTTCTTCTGTGGTTGTATTTCTGTAGATGATACTGGGCTGCAGAGTCCCAGGAAGTATTCACAGCCTTTACTGCACAAAATAGTACTTTTACAATGCTGTAAAACTAATCCATCTAAAATTATGACATGACAAAAATAAAACGTCCCATGAAATGTCGGGCCCATCTGGGTCTCCTTCCTGAACTCTCCAGTGAACTGCAGGTGTAAGTAATATCCTGGACTGGATAAATATCACCCGTTCACTGCCCTCTCCACCTCTGCTCCTCATTTCTCTGGAACCCCCCGGGGTCTCCAGTGTCTTCTCCACTTTCCACGGCAGTGATAAGATGTCGACACGATTAACAGCGAAAGCTAATCCTCCGCCGCTGTGCTGAATGCTCAGCAACACAAAGAGAGAGGGGAGAAAATGGAGGAGGCCAGGTGGACAAGGGGTTGGATTGTATCTAAATAATTAATGGACGGCACTTTCGTTTTTTAATCTGTAAATGAGAAGGCCTAAGATGGCGGGGCGGCCGCTCTGACACTCGATCCGCGGCCCATTAAGATAACAACATGTTGGATAATGATCTCGGTTAAGTTGCAGTTTATCAGATCCGACATCACATCCCAACATGAAGCCTTATCTGTAGAGAGAGTTCAGGTATGAGGAGGTCAGAGGAGGGTAGATATAAACAACGTTACAGAACGCTAGGCTATAAAGGAAATACAGCACGGTCACATGACTTCACATCACCACCGCTAAGCTAAAGGAGGCTAATGTTGGACTATAAAGAAACTACAGCAAATCAAATCAAATCAAGTTTTATTTATATAACACATTTATAAACGATTTTTGGTGGAACCCCACAGTTTAAGGGGAACATGGGAGAAACCTCAGGGAGAGCAACAGAGGAGGGATCCCTCTCCCAGGACGGACAGACGTGCAATAGATGCCGTGTGTAAATCGAAGAGATAATACATTTTACAGCATATAGACCGAATGTTAGGAAATGCATGTGTCTGTAATGAGAAGATGAATCCACGAGGATGTCAGCTACAATCCTGAGGAAGCCATCAGGGAAGCAGCATGACGAGACCCAAGGCAGGACCGCAGAGACAGGTTCAGCCACGACCCGAAGTCCACGACTTAATCCAGAACTCAGGATAGAGGATCCAGGACACAGGACTACAGCAAGAGGATCAGCCTCGACTCCGGATCCCGGCGTAGATATAGATACAAAACAAGAACAAAGATTTGGCTGGGTTAATCGGAACAAGAGAATACACAGACACAGACAGAGAGGGAAAAGGTCATTGGATAAAAGTTATTCTTGATAACCCTCTAGAAAGATCTCATGAACTTCCCCACTCAATCTATCAAGACCCGAGCAGTTCTATTAGATATAGGATAAGAAACAGAGATAGGGAGCACAACAACCTATCTGCACGGCCACATGACTTCACGTCACCACTGCTAAGCTAAAGGTGGCTAATGTTGGGCTATAAAGAAACTACAGCACGGTCACATTACTTCATGTCACCACCGCTAAGCTAACGTAGGCTAATGTTGGGCTATAAAGAAACTACAGCACGGTCACATGACTTCACGTCACCAGCGCTAAGCTAAAGGAGGCTAATGTTGGGCTATAAAGAAACTACAGCACGGTCACATGACTTCACGTCACCACCGCTAAGCTAACGGAGACTAATGTTGGGCTATAAAGAAACTACAGCACGGTCACATGACTTCACGTCACCAGCGCTAAGCTAAAGGAGGCTAATGTTGGGCTATAAAGAAACTACAGCACGGTCACATTACTTAACGACACCACCGCTAAGCTAACGTAAGCTAATGTTGGGCTATAAAGAAACTACAGCACGGTCACATTACTTCACGTCACCACCGCTAAGCTAACGTAGGCTAATGTTGGGCTATAAAGAAACTACAGCACTGTCACATGACTTCACGTCACCACCGCTAAGCTAAAGGTGGCTAATGTTTGTCTATAAAGAAACTACAGCACGGTCACATGACTTCACGCCACCACCGCTAAGCTAACGGAGACTAATGTTGGGCTATAAAGAAACTACAGCACGGTCACATGACTTCACGTCACCAGCGCTAAGCTAAAGGAGGCTAATGTTGGGCTATAAAGAAACTACAGCACGGTCACATTACTTAACGACACCACCGCTAAGCTAACGTAAGCTAATGTTGGGCTATAAAGAAACTACAGCACGGTCACATTACTTCACGTCACCACCGCTAAGCTAACGTAGGCTAATGTTGGGCTATAAAGAAACTACAGCACTGTCACATGACTTCACGTCACCACCGCTAAGCTAAAGGTGGCTAATGTTTGTCTATAAAGAAACTACAGCACGGTCACATGACTTCACGCCACCACCGCTAAGCTAAAGGAGGCTAATGTTGGGCTATAAAGAAACTACAGCACGGTCACATGACTTCACGCCACCACCGCTAAACTAAAGGTGGCTAATGTTGGGCTATAAAGAAACTACAGCACGGTCACATGACTTCACGTCACCAGCGCTAAGCTAAAGGAGGCTAATGTTGGGCGATAAAGAAACTACAGCACGGTCACATGACTTCACGCCACCACCGCTAAGCTAAAGGAGGCTAATGTTGGGCTATAAAGAAACTACAGCACGGTCACATGACTTCACGCCACCACCGCTAAGCTAAAGGAGGCTAATGTTGGGCTATAAAGGAACTACAGCACGGTCACATGACTTCACGTCACCACCGCTAAGCTAAAGGAGGCTAATGTTGGGCTATAAATAAACTACAGCACGGTCACATGACTTCACGCCACCACCGCTAAGCTAAAGGAGGCTAATATTCGGCTATAAAGGAACTACAGCACGGTCACATGACTTCACGTCACCACCGCTAAGCTAAAGGAGGCTAATATTCGGCTATAAAGTAGGGTGACCAGACGTCCCCGTTTTCCGGGGACAGTCCCCGGTTGAAACTGTCCCCGGAAATGTCCCCGTTTTTTAATATATGTTAAAAACACGTAGTAAGGTGAAATAAAACGTTTCATGTCAGGAAGCACTGGGTAAACAGACTGTGGTCGAGCCAGCCCCCACTTCGGAAAACACAGTCAAGCCAGCCCGCACGTTGTAATACGGTGCGCGAATATCCTATGCATTACGGTAGAGGCCTGTAAAAACTGCCTTCAAAATAAAAGCGTTTACTCGGTCAATAACAAATATACCTAAAAAACACACCAAACATATTCATATATACTGGAGCTTAAATTAAGAAATATGTACTATATAATGTGATCAATAATAATTAAAAACAAACTACGTATAACTACCACATTATAACTGAGTGAATGTAAAATGTAAGTATACAGTTATGAAGACATCTGACATTTCCACTGGGTGACTCATTTCAATTGATGTTGACACCATCTCACAACACTCCCAAAATAACATTTCTTTCTGAAGCACAATTTAAAATGTATGCGGTTTAAAATCTCAAATTAGATCTATTGTCCATTTATATTTAGATTATTATTTAATGGAAACTGTCCATAATCAAAGAGTCATTCGAAGTCAATCAAATACTTCACTCTGATAGCAGGAGACCCCATCTAGTCACTCAGAGAGAATCTGGACAATCTGATGTAGCGTTTCAAAATAAAAGACCTTTGAAGTCTCATATATGAGCTATCGTCCTTCTGTTTGTATCCAACAGTTAAAATGTTCGAATTACATTGAACCAGAATTGTCCCCATTTTTTCTTAAACAGTGAAGAAAATTGGATATGTTAATGATATATTGACCGCAAAACTCAAAATGTCCCCGGTTTTCATTTTGAAAATCTGGTCACCTTACTATAAAGGAACTACAGCACGGTCACATGACTTCACGTCACCACCGCTAAGCTAAAGGTGGCTAATGTTGGGCTATAAAGGAACTACAGCAGGGTCACATGACTTCACGTCACCACCGCTAAGCTAAAGGTGGCTAATGTTGGGCTATAAAGGAACTACAGCAGGGTCACATGACTTCACGTCACCACCGCTAAGCTAAAGGTGGCTAATGTTGGGCTATAAAGGAACTACAGCACGGTCACATGACTTCACGTCACCACCGCTAAGCTAAAGGTGGCTAATGTTGGGCTATAAAGGAACTACAGCAGGGTCACATGACTTCACGTCACCACCGCTAAGCTAAAGGTGGCTAATGTTGGGCTATAAAGGAACTACAGCACGGTCACATGACTTCACGTCACCACCGCTAAGCTAAAGGTGGCTAATGTTGGGCTATAAAGGAACTACAGCAGGGTCACATGACTTCACGTCACCACCGCTAAGCTGAAGGTGGCTAATGTTGGGCTATAAAGGAACTACAGCAGGGTCACATGACTTCACGTCACCACCGCTAAGCTAAAGGTGGCTAATGTTGGGCTATAAAGGAACTACAGCAGGGTCACATGACTTCACGTCACCACCGCTAAGCTAAAGGTGGCTAATGTTGGGCTATAAAGGAACTACAGCAGGGTCACATGACTTCACGTCACCACCGCTAAGCTAAAGGTGGCTAATGTTGGGCTATAAAGGAACTACAGCAGGGTCACATGACTTCACGTCACCACCGCTAAGCTAAAGGTGGCTAATGTTGGGCTATAAAGGAACTACAGCAGGGTCACATGACTTCACGTCACCACCGCTAAGCTAAAGGTGGCTAATGTTGGGCTATAAAGGAACTACAGCAGGGTCACATGACTTCACGTCACCACCGCTAAGCTAAAGGTGGCTAATGTTGGGCTATAAAGGAACTACAGCAGGGTCACATGACTTCACGTCACCACCGCTAAGCTAAAGGTGGCTAATGTTGGGCTATAAAGGAACTACAGCACGGTCACATGACTTCACGTCACCACCGCTAAGCTAAAGGAGGCTAATGTTGGGCGTGATGACGTTTAGTCGTCTCATTTGGAGACTTGTTAGACCTTTTTACTTTTTTCATAACGTTTTTACATAGAAGTTATATAGAATAAGGTCTAGTCTTTAACCACTGCCTTATATTCCAAATATGAATAGAGTGTGTTCTTGATACACACAGTTTAGCTCTCAGCTTAATGTAAAAAATAATTATATTGATGCTTTCAACTGGATATTGTATAAGCATCCTTTGCCGACTGGTTTGTAAAGAAACGTTTGTTCTCCAGTTGGATTCAAACCATGATCAACAGAGTTTCAGACCTGTCTTATAACCCATTCAGGAGCTTCACTATCAAACTGTAAGGATTACCTTGAAGTCGTGCTGTAAGCAGATGATGCTGTGAGAGGTAGATGAGTTTTACCATCCTCGTGTTTTGAGTGATTCATTCAGCAGAAACCTCTTATCCTCTCATTTATTTAACCCCCACGCTGTTTTTATATCTTAGTAAACACCTTTACAACACTCAGCTCAAGTGTGTCCTTTGGTTGCACATGTATAAGCTTCTGCAGGTCGACACTGTGGAGGAGGAGGAAGACTGAGGAAGAGGAACAGAGCTGATGTGATGAGATAGAGTCTTCTCATGCATTGTGTTTCTCTGTGGGTGTGTAGAGTTAAAGTGCAGAGTCCAGCATCTGTTTGAGGAATACTGGAGATCAGTGTTGGGCAAGTTACTTTTAAAAAGTAACTAGTAATAGTTATAGTTACTGCTCTCCAAAAAGTAACTAGTTACTTTATTAGTTACTAAATTATAAAAGTAACTAGTAACAAGTTACTTTACTTTACTTTCAAAATAATAACAATAAAAGAGGTGTGTGTGTGTGTGTGTGTGTGTGTGTGTGTGTATGTGTGTGTGTGTGTGTGTGTGTGTGTGTGTGTGTGTGTGTGTGTGTGTGTGTGTGTGTGTGTGTGTGTGTGTGTGTGTGTGTGTGTGTGTGTGTGTGTGTGTGTGTGTGTGTGTGCTGGTGGTGGGCGTTGCCGTGTATGTGTGTGTGTTAGCAAGTGTTTGTGTGTCTGTGTATTTTCCCCATAAGGCAAGACCCGCCCAACTCTGTCTCTGATTGGCTTAATGTTACCACGCGTTAACCAATCATCACTCCTCTCTGGTCACTTTCACTTTTCCATGGTGCTGTGAGAGGACATCACTGTATTCGCCTCTAAGTTACATCCGCAGGGAGATTCTGTTCAGTTGGATCACAATGTAATGCAGTAACGCACCCATTTAAATCACAGTAACTATAACGGCGTTACTGAATGGGAATAGGTAACTAGTAACGTCATTAGTTACCGCAAAAGGTAGTTGCGTTACAGTAACGCGTTAGTTTGTAAGGCGTTAGTCCCAACACTGCTGGAGATTCATGCACGAAAACAACATCTTAATGCATTGTCTAAACACTCATTAGCATATAAAACAACAGAAACACAGACTGGTGATTCAAGTTAAAGATTATATAAGAGATAGAACACTTCAGAATTCAGTGAAGAGTATGACGAAAGAACTGAGAGGATCTTAAAGATTGTTCTGTTGCCAAAAAGGCATCTTATGAAATGGCTGCAGCATCAGGAGGCAGCGGGACGTGTAACTCCGCCTCTGAGAAGTGCAGCACAGCGCGCCGAGAGCTTTTTCTCACCGCCTTCACTGTGTTTACCTTCTTCAGAACAGCTGAGTGACTGCAGGCTGCTACGTGTTAACCACACACACACACACATACACACACACACACACACACACACACACACACACACACACACACACACACACACACACACACACCTCTACACACACACACACACACACACACACCTCTACACACCTCTACACACACACACCTCTACACACACACACCTCTACACACCTCTACACACACACACCTCTACACACACACACACACACACACACACCTCTACACACACACACCTCTACACACACACACACACACACCTCTACACACACACACCACACACACACCTCTACACACACACACCTCTACACACACACACACACACACACACACACACACACACCTCTACACACACACACACCTCTACACACCTCTACACACACACACCTCTACACACACACACACACACCTCTACACACCTCTACACACACACACCTCTACACACACCACACACACACACCTCTACACACACCACACACACACCTCTACACACACACACACACACACACACACACACACACCACACACCTCTACACACACACACACACACACACACACACACACACACACACACACACACCTCTACACACACACACCTCTACACACACACACACACCTCTACACACACACACACACACCTCTACACACACACACACACACACACACACACACACACACCTCTACACACACACACCTCTACACACCTCTACACACACACACCTCTACACACACACCTCTACACACACACACACACCTCTACACATATCGAACTGCCCGATTATTTCCCCTATTACTCGTTTTATGAAGGAGATGTCCGGTCACCAAGGCGCGTGATGTGTGTGCACCGGAACGAACGACACTATCATAATATCTTCTGAAAGCAAATGCCAGTGTCACACACACACACACACACACACACACACACACACACACACACACACACACACATCTCCTTCATAATGTGCCTTCTCCTCGTTTTCCCAGCATTCACTGGATTATCCGTAAATCATACAAACAAAACCAAAACCGGTTCTTTCTTTTTTTTAAACGTTGTTAATATGTTTTGGATGCATATTGTTCTAGTATTTGTTCAGGCTGTTACACACAATTAGCCTCTGTTGCTACCTGCTGGTGAGTAAATATAAAAATCAGTTCAAATTGACAACCGGTCTGCGATTTTTTATGTATCTGCCGGTCCTTGGCACAATGAAGGTTGGGAACCCCTGATTCTAACACACTGATAGTAGAAGACCTGACAGCCATGGTACAAATGAACTAATTATTATAGCACCAGTAAAGATATTTTAACCAATGCCTTCTCGTCTTTGCTCTATGGCTGAAAGAACATTTAACAAGTGGTCGATCATGTATTCGTGCAGTCACATCGGTACATGAATACTTATATGACTTACAGTGTCATATACATAGGATCACAACAGAATAAGTTAGTATTGACCTGTTCAAACATGTGCGTTAAAGCCACATTATGCAAGAGATCATCTATTGGAAGATCAGAGTTGCTTTGTACTCGGGATTCAAGCTTTTGTGGCATTTTAAATGTATTCAAGTTTATTTACCCACCGTTTGAAAGAATGTTGTGATCGTTCAGGATTTGCTCGTCCAAGGTTTTGAGAGTTTTAATTATGTGCCTGCAATGACATACAATGGCTGCACCATTTATTACACTTTTAAATAGTTGTAGTAATTACCGTTCAGGAGTTATATGAGTATCACAAAGTTAGGTTCAAGGTTCAAGGTTTTTATTTGTCATACGAACATACTGTAGCTACAGTGTAGTTATGACGATGAAAATCTTAGGTCACAGTCTCCTCCAACACAATAAAACTGATAAACAGAAACATATAGTGCAAGTAAATAGTAAATACAAAAAGAAAAATAGTTTTAAAAAAGTGAAATAGTGAAATAAGAGTCTATATGCAAGTTATTGGAATGATATATTAGGGACATCATTTCTAAGTAGCAGATGAATGTTATGGATGTTGTTTCAGCAGTTCAGGTGTTTAACAGTCTTCTGGCCTGTGGGATGAAGCTGTCTCTGAGTCTGGTGGTCTTAGTCCGGATGCTGCGGTACCGCCTGCCAGACGGCAGCAGACTGAACAGTGTGTGGCTGGGGTGATGGGGGTCTTTGATAATCCTGAGGGCTTTCTTCCTGAGCCGCTGGGAGTAAATATCCTCCATGGATGGCAGCTCCGCCCTGGTGATGTTCTGTGCAGTTTTCACCACCCTCTGTAAAGCCTTACGATTGAGGGCGGAGCAGCTGCCGTACCAGGCCGTGATGCAGCCAGTCAGGATGCTCTCTATGGTGCACCTGTAGAAGGTCAGGATCCTCTCTATGGTGCACCTGTAGAAGGTCAGGATGCTCTCTATGGTGCACCTGTAGAAGGTCAGGATGCTCTCTATGGTGCACCTGTAGAAGGTCAGGATACTCTCTATGGTGCACCTATAGAAGGTCAGGATGCTCTCTATGGTGCACCTGTAGAAGGTCAGGATGCTCTCTATGGTGCACCTGTAGAAGGTCAGGATGCTCTCTATGGTGCACCTGTAGAAGGTCAGGATGCTCTCTATGGTGCACCTATAGAAGGTCAGGATGCTCTCTATGGTGCACCTGTAGAAGGTCAGGATGCTCTCTATGGTGCACCTATAGAAGGTCAGGATCCTCTCTATGGTGCACCTGTAGAAGGTCAGGATACTCTATGGTGCACCTATAGAAGGTCAGGATCCTCTCTATGGTGCACCTATAGAAGGTCAGGATCCTCTCTATGGTGCACCTATAGAAGGTCAGGATGCTCTCTATGGTGCACCTATAGATGGTCAGGATGCTCTCTATGGTGCACCTGTAGAAGGTCAGGATGCTCTCTATGGTGCACCTGTAGAAGGTCAGGGTCCTCTCTATGGTGCACCTGTTGAAGGTCAGGATCCTCTCTATGGTGCACCTGTAGAAGTTGCAGATTATCCTGGAGTCCATGTTGAACCTCCTCAGCCTGCGGAGGAAGAAGAGCCGCTGTCGAGCTTTCTTGGTGATGGTGTTAGTGTGAAGGGTCCATGTCAGGTCCTCAGTGATGAGTCCATGTCAGGTCCTAAGTGAAGAGTCCATGTCAGGTCCTCAGTGATGAGTCCATGTCAGGTCCTCAGTGACGAGTCCATGTCAGGTCCTCAGTGATGAGTCCATGTCAGGTCCTCAGTGATGTGGAACCTGAAGCTGCTGACTCTCTCCACCGTAGTCCCATTGATGGTGATGGGGGCGTGTCCCTCTCCCTGCTGCTTACTGTAATCCACAATCAACTCCTTGGTTTTGCTGACGTTGAGATGGAGGTTGTTATCCTGGCACCAAGATGTCAGGTTTTCGACCTCCTCTCTGTACGCCGTCTCGTCGCCATCTGTGATCTGGCCGATGACGGTCGTGTCGCCAGCAAACTTCACGATGGTGTTAGAGCTGTGTGTGGCCAGGCAGCCGTGAGTGATCAGGGAGTAGAGGAGAGGGCTGAGCACGCAGCCTTGAGGGGCTCCGGTGTTGAGGATCGGCTAGAATGGGTGTCAATGATAGCTACATCAAAGGAAGAGGCTAGAGGGTCCAAACCTGGTACACATGAGAGAAGAAAGGAGACCATTACACACAACAAATGTGTGTGTAATTGTCCTTCAGGAGTTATATTAGGATCTTATAAACCTTAACCCTTAACCCTAACCCTAAAACATGAAAAGTCTTAATGTATAAGTGGAAAAGCCGGATTTGTAAGCTGACAAATCACATGTTTCTATTACAGGGTGAATCTTAAACTGAAGCTTGACTTTAAAGCAACCCAACGGAAGTTTCATGTAAGTTTAGTTCTTTCACTCGTAGCTCGGGCTGCAGGGGTGCTAGAGACGGGAGCACGTTGATACGTCCTTCCTAGCCGGAGATATGGCCGCATTTTACAATAAACTTCCGTTAGGTCGCTTAAAAACAAATATCGCAAATCGAATCGCAATATCTGTCAGAAAAATCGCAATTAGATTATTTCCCCAAATCGTGCAGCCCTAAATGTAATCTGGACAAACACAGTTTAGCTGTTAGCTTGATGTAAAAAACATGTATATGGGTGCCTTTCAATTGGATATTGTATAAGCATCTTTTCTGCCTGGTTTGTAAAGAAATGTTTGTTATCGATATTTGTTATATTCAAACCATGATCAGACGTTCAGACCCATTTTATAATCCATTCAGGAGCTTTTGATTCAAACTGAAAGGATGACCTTGAAGTCGCGCTGTAAGCAGATGGAT